>JAYECN010000013.1:9966104-10055034 GCA_035222435.1 Microcambeva ribeirae | reverse complement strand
CTTTTCTTTTCTTTTCTTTTCTTTTCTTTTCTTTTCTTTTCTTTTCTTTTCTTTTCTTTTCTTTTCTCTTTTCTGGAAAACACTGACTTAGCTTTTTTCTAGGAAAAACATAAAAGATTACAGTTCCTTTCGCTAAGAGGAAAGCTTTCCCTGGTAAAAGCAAGCTACAGTTATTTTATCAAATAATACCGAAGTACTTTGGATTTTCCCTTAGACAAAGGGACAGAGGCTCCTAAAGTTACGACATGGCACAGAAGAAGCTTTTATCTACCTCCCTTTGCAAAATAGCACTCCTATAGCAAATGTGTTTTTACATGACTGTAGGTCTCTCTCTACTGTGGTACCTAATGCAGTTTGCTGTAAACTTTTTATGATATGTGCTGCTGAATTCATGAAAAAAATGCTATAAAGTGTGGAAGCAGATTATTTCAGGTTTATAGTTAATTTTATTCCGCGTGTGTTGGAAGGCAAACCTTTTAAGAACACCTACAACGCAAGAAAACTACAACAACTAAATTTATTGTTGAGCATCGCATCAGTGGTACTCCTGGGGGCTCCTCTTCATGGGAAGAAAGCTTAAACAACACTTCCTAACACATTGGATTGCTTCCCAGAGATGCGGTGGCCTACAGAGGCAGCGCTGAACAAAGCCGGCTGGAATAGCACGTCAGTAAACAGCCCCTTTCAGGGGATGGCCACAAATAAATGCAACTTTGTTTAATAAAGGCAAATTATAGTGATCTTGTGGGCTGTAGAAGGCGCGTTATCTCTCTCTCCCGTTTCACCTGACTAAGCTGGTGGTATCTCTCCTATCACCTGAGCGAGCGCTTGGCT
Organism: Microcambeva ribeirae; assembly: GCA_035222435.1. Lineage (NCBI taxonomy): Eukaryota > Metazoa > Chordata > Actinopteri > Siluriformes > Trichomycteridae > Microcambeva > Microcambeva ribeirae. Next base: position 10,054,200 of record JAYECN010000013.1, on the reverse strand, counting down.
GGAAAGAATAGGAGCGAACAATCCCCTATTGTGGAGGGGACAGCGACCTTCCATGTCCTTGGGGCTGCCATGACCTTTCCTCTCCCCTCGCCTCCAATGTGCCCTCCTAACAGCTAAAACTACACTCACTCAGGCTGAATTCCAGATTGTCATAAAAAAGAGCCCTGTCCTTTCAAAACAAAACCAATTTTTACACCAAGGTGGAGGAGAAACACAGGTCCATTGTTCGCGCACAGATGGAAGTTCGAGTTACTACGGCAACAGCTCTAATCCCCCTTTTTACCACCTTTTTCACATCACTGGCCTATCAAGTGTGCTACCTTTTAACTCATAAGCTCAAAAGCTGGTAGTCTAACTGACTGCCCTAATTAGCCACGATTTTCACAGTACAGACAACATGATGAGCTAATCGAAATTTGCAAAATAATGACGTACCTCCAGCAAATATTCCTCCTCCTGAGGCCCAGTCTTAGAATAACAATAATGAGACCATTATTAGAGGAGGGCATTAAAATGCTGCACTGCTGCTAAACAGAGAACTTAATTGTTCTGGTCTTGTCCATTGAATCAACAACCTATTGTTGTGGACTTGAAAAATAAAGGGCCGCAGAATGGGTGCCATAATGATTGGTCTGTGCTGCCATACCAGCACTCTGCAGAATTGTTTTCCTTTTGAAACTCTTGATGGACTAGTAGTTTTGTTTAAAAGTAATATAAAAGGCAATTGTCTGGATAAAAAGTCCTATTTATTGAAGTCTTTAGAAGCAGTCGCATGGATTTGGTCGTGACCCCCGAGATAAAAACATAAGGGCCGTAATAATGCTATTTGCAGAGGCCGCTGCTTGCAGCGACACTAGATAACGCAGTAGCCCTGTCTGGCTACTGTAAAAGGAAGCGCAGCGTTTCCTTCACGCACAGAAACCAAGACAGAAGGTCATGCAGTGGACAAATCCAACTCGTCTGCTAAACGGAAGATGTTTTTATTTAAAAAAATACTAGCAACTTGACCTATTTGCTCATAACATTCAATTTGGGGGTTACATCAAACTGATCTAAAGGTAAGCATACGTCAGACACAGCACAGTACTTTTTTGTTTAGGTTTGGATTTTATGGATAGTGAAAAGGACTGATCTTCTCTTCACTTTTCTATAAAACTGTATCTTAAAATTCATAATGCAGAAGCTGAATAAAACACCTAGAGACACAGCAAGTCAACCGATGTGATTCCTGACTTACTCTTAACACAGGATATGCTGTTTACTTAGAAGTAAAGTCGTGTCTTTCTGTATTTTTGCAATTACCTCTCTACATTGCCACCTATGAAGTACACAGAACTAGGCTAGGACCCCAGGCTAATAAAAATAAGAAATACCAGAATTTGGGCTTGAAGGAGCATCCCCCCCAAATTTACTTCAATGTGAATAATTTTTTTTTCTCTCATTCTTATCAGCATACTATAAATCAAAATAAGAAAAAAAGAAAAAAAAACGTAAAAGGAACGAAAAGGGCAAAAACTTAAAAGTTAAAGGTTAACCAGCAAGGCATTTTCAGCAGTCCTTACAACCACTCACTTAATGTAAAGTTGTCTTGCATGTACTCACAGAACACATTTCTTTTAAACTCAGAGTCTTTTCTTTTATAAATTCAAAAATGCCTAATATAAAGTATTAAATTGTAAATAGAACCTCTTGCTTCATTCAATCCATGCTTTGCTTCATTTATCTTCATCTTGTTAGGCTAAATTAATTAACAATCTCTGTTTTGCACACTTTCTCTTTTCATTACATCAAATAATAGCCTGGATATGGGAGAAAACCCTCACCACAGGGATCCTGAAACACTACCTTGAGGAAGAGTGTCTTACATATGTATTGCTTCAGCTATATTAACTAGCTAGATGTTACACAATTTATTAAATGGATTCTTCGTTGCTTTAAAACAATTATGATTCTATTTTTTTAAGAAATTGAATTATTTTAAAAAATAAGAGGCCTGAAGTGTATTGTGCTTACAGCTTGCGAGCCATATGTCACTAAAAGAATAAAGAAAAAACAGTACATAAATTCATAACCAGCTTTACTTTGTTTAGCATAAAAGGCCTGTATTTGAATACAATTTCTGGCCAGTTGCATGTACAGTACCAAATACACTAATGTGTCAAATCTCTCAAACCAGGTTGTACCATTTGTCTGTGAATGTTCTGTATAGAATTAATTGGATGACTGGAGCAGTTTTGCTGGTAAAGCTGGTTATTTTAATACTGTAATAAGGAGCAATGTGCTAAACTATTAGGCAAGGTTTCTTCCTTTAACCTACATTATGGCATCTAGAGCAAAAGGACAAAACAGTAAAGCCTTTTTTAATCTCACCCTGATCAAACAACCCTCTTTCTCCAATCACAGCTTTGTGCGTGATATCTTCCTGCTAGTGTTTCTTATTTAATTAAAACAGACACTGACAGAAGGACATGGATTAGGACTGTAATGATGCATTTACTTAGATTAATCGGAGGCTCCTTTTGGAGTAATGGCTTAGACAAAGAACAAAAGGAAATTGTTATGAAACAGCCTTTTATCCCAGGCAAAGGTCACATTATAAGGTTTTTAATTTTGTCAGCCTCTGTTATATCGGGCCTTGCTACTGGAACATGAGAAGTGCCTCTCTCCCTCTCTCCCCCGAGCAAAGCCAGTTATTATAATACAGCCATTAAAGCTGCAAATTAAAATGTCTGATTTTCAAACAGGTTGCTTGGCTTTCAAGCCCCTCTAATTAGCATGTAGCGCATTGTTGTGCGGGAAAGAAACTGCAGATGCTAATGACCCGCTGCCAGGTGACGGCGCGGCCGGGCCGCATCCGACGGGCCCTTCGAGCCGCGCTCCTAACGGCGCCTCTGCCCAGCCCTGCGCTGGCTCCTCCGCGCCAGGAGCGAACGCACGCGCAGCCGAGGGGCAGAGTTCAGCAGCGCCAGCACCAGGGGCTGTTGCAGGTTAACCAGGGAGCAGCCTGTGCACACGCCCAAGGGGAAACATGGGAAACCTCCGCGGGCCCAGGAGGACTTGGGCCAGGTGCAGCCCAAAGCAAGGAAGGGAGAATTCTTGCTCTCTCGGAAAGAAACTGCAGAGAAACTTTGGTCCTCTCTGCAGTACTTTAAAACTCCACGTAACTGACCTCTTTCTGGGAACTATAGCTGCCAAAACAGAGCTCCTCCACCAGTTGCACAACTCGCTTCCTCTCCAGAAACACCCTAGCCGGGCCGGGTCCAGCAAACTGGGCTTCTACCTGACGACAGGGCTCACCTCCTGGCAAAGCATGAGCCGAGTCCTCCGAGCGGCTCACAAAGCACACACCAGCTTCTGCCACCTTGTAGCTACCCCTGAGCTCAGCATACCTGAAAAAACTTTCACTTTTTGTCCTGGAAAGTAGTAATGTAACTATGTATAAATCACTGAAATGAGCTACGTGAAAAAGGAAAACGATGCTTATTTGCAAAATGCCCATTTCCAGCATATTAACAGCCAAACACCTCATCCACTTACGAAGTGGGAAGCAAATTCTGGTGAACAAAACATAAATAACATTTGCTATGTAGTAGTGCTATATTGGATTGAAAATACGCTGAACTTCACCACCGTGCTCTACAGTCTGGGCATCCCACTGCCATCAGCCAGTACCACCAGTTTTTTTACCTTGAGTGCTTTTCTGCCAAGATAATCGAATGTTAACATATCCGAACCTGTTTTCGCAGACACATGTATCACCCAATAATAGTCCTTGACTCTTGGTTGTTATGCTTTCATTAAAAAAGAAGAAAAAAAAATACACCTATGTGAGACAAAAAACACACTGGTACATTTATTTATAAAACAAGACAGTAGCACCTAATGAAAAACAGACTTCGTACAAAGTGATAAGTTGTTCTATGCTCTAAAACTTGCCATCAGGAATCTCTCATTATTTTCCTTCCTAGCTGTGCACACACAGTTTCTGGAATTTAACCTAACAGATTGTTTTAAAGACATCTTGCATTGGCTCTTGCACAGATACGCACAATACAAATGCACTGCTCCCCAAAGGTTGTACCTGTTCCTTAAGCTACGCCGTATGCTACTGCTCTTTGACTAAGTAGTAAAAGCTGCATTATGGTCCTATGCAGAATGTGAGTTCATGCTTTAAGATGGGAGCTGCTTCGATAGCAAATTACCTGCATCATTTCACGTTTAGCAGCTAGAGAGCTGGCCAGGTACAGCCTGCGTACAGGCAGTGCCTACGTGAATACGGTGCTTAGTGTCCTGAGGCTTCTGCTGAATATCCATGTATTACAGGCGAATATATGCAACAGAACAACGGTAATCCAGTAATTTAAGACTTCAGTGTAGGAGTCTTGACAGAGACGGGCTGGCACAGCAGCAACGCGTGGCCTGGGACTAGGGAAACCCCATCAGAGCAGCCCTCCAGAGGCAGTGCTGGCACGCTGAGCCTGGAAACACTGGTGGCCAGCAGACAGCAAAAAAGGAATCCACTTTCTCACCTTCACACTTCCAAGAAAAGGTCACCAAATGCTCTGCCCTGATGCACAGCAGAATCAAGTCTATTTCTAGGAAAATAATGTGAAGTCATTGAGATTTTTGTGTCATAAATGCAAGTAGTTATGACCCAAAGACATGACGGAAAGGGGACTGGGAAGTTGGCTCGGAGCCCCCTCTGCAAAGCAACTGCTTCTATTTCACCATCAGTGGATACCAAGACCCAGCTCCTCCTAAGGGCCTTTGGTGTCCATGGATGTGAGTTTCTAAAACATCAGTTTCACAAAGTGGAACCCAATACTGTTCCTCAAATCACCAACCAGAGCCCAACTTCTGGCACGGATTATACAGAACAGCAACTTTCTCTATCTTCACATACAGTGAAAGAAAACCAGTATGCATCTCTGCACACTCATATCAGCTCTTGAAGTTTGTCTTGTTACACGCATCCCATCTCTGCTTTTTCCATGTATCCTTCTCTACAGGTCACACCCAGGCAGTCCATAGGGGCATTTTGGTCAGCGAGCAAAACCAGGGCAGTCTGCTCTTCGTGTTTCCACAACGCTGTATTTGGTTTGTGCAAAGTAGCTCTTTTTCAGCCCAAAGAACTGCCTGACCAACCAACTTGCATATTTAATTTAAAGTCACTTATTAGATTATATACTCACCCCTAAAAATTCTCATTACTGTTCATGACTTTTTTTCCTATCCTATATATTCCAACTAATTTCAAAACTTCATTTATATCTGGTTTGCAATATACTTTAAAAACACTCAGGGCTCAAAACCCTTATAAATTACTTACTGTTTATATGTTACTCATATGAAATTACCAATGGACTTTTGACTTCTTAAATTCTCTTAGCAATTTCCAATTTTTAATTTTTTTCAATTTTCATCAATTTTCACATCTGTCCTTTTTTTCTTTTTCAGTCATGACATTTAATTAGGTAAATGTTGGATCAAAATCACATAAGTAGTCGAGTCCATTTTTCTAGCTCTTACCATTAGATTTTAATAAATGTTAGGGCTATTGTACTCCAAACTGTCCTATGCAAGGGAATACTGATTTATATCATCAATCCCTGATTTAAACATGTCCTTCTAATTGTGGGGGCCAAAAATTAGATTGATAATTTATTCCATATGACACATAATAGCAAAACTACCTGTCAAATGCGGGTAGTATACTTAATGAATATTTCAGTCAAATAAATACTGTTGCATTCTAGCATGCAAAAGTAGCCTGCACAAATTATGAGAATATTTTATGTCAAAGTAAGTGAAAGGAAAATTATCCATATGCAAACTTGGCTTGCATCTCAGTTGACAAACACAGGCTGGGTTTCAAGAGAAATGGGGCCAAGTGTTGTAACTGTTAAGGGATCTAAGTTTGCTGGTGATAACAATGTGAAATGGCTCATACCCAGGAAGGTATCATGCATATATAATTACAGAATATCCTTCTCATATACAAAAGATCCTTTTCATCTGCAAAAGATAGCCGTGTGTTGAAACTTAATGCCTCCTGAAATATATAACTCACTAGGCACCGCTGACCAGTTTTCCTGCTATCAAAATGCCCCGGTCGGAATTGCCTAACGAAGGGGGAATACAGAAGAGTATGGACTATTTTTGGCCTGGTTAATTTCTCTTTGGTGCCTTGGTTTGCCCAAGATGTAAATCACCTTTCTAAGTGTTTTGAGATCTATAGATAAAAAGAGCTGGCTGAGTGAAACTGAATCTCTTAAGGAGTTTGAAGCAGATAACACTTCAAAAAATATCAGCAGAGTTTTCTTCTTTTGCCACTGCTACAGCTTGCAATCCCCCGTACACCAGTTATCCCACTGCAGTATAATAAATCGGATCAGAACAGCCGGGCCAGCGAGGGCGCTTGGCCTGCACGCTGCATGCTGCCCATCTCATGCCTGGGTTCAGGCTGAGAGCGCTTCCAGGCTGACAAAGGCGGTGGGAGCGGCGCCCTGCCGCCGCCCGGCCCTCCGAGGTGCTCCGAGTGCGCGCGCTTTCCCCGCAGCCCTCCCAGCTCCACGGAGCAAACGCTCACACGCCAAACACGCTGCCAAAAGCTGTCCTGCACTAAGCATATGCACCATCCCCTTGTTGGGCAGTCATTTTTTTCCTGCCTATGTAATTATCATGATTTTAAATCATTTCTAAAGAAAGGAATTAAAATATATGGCCTATTAGTAAGAGGATACTCTTAACCGCTGCATGGAGACTGATTTATAATTTCACTCTTTAAGAGCATAGTATAATAGACTTCAAAAGTATGACATTTTTGGTATTCATTAATATTTCAGGGCTATAATTAAATCCTTACAAAATATCTACTGCTCACCCAACTGAACTGATGGAAACTAAATTTGTTTAACAAGCAAGCAAAGTAATACTTACTAGAAGTATGCTGAACAACCTAGAAATTTTAAACAGTATTGCAAATATTTTAATGTTTAACAAAGTAGTAAGAAAGGTTTTCCTGACTTTCCATATACACGTGTGCATCCGTGTGTATTTATGCACTCACTCTTAAGCAAAAGAATTCTGGCAGCAGCAGCAGCGTCTCCTCCTCGCAGCCAAGAGGAGCCAGCAAAGGGCCAGCTGGAGGCGGGGGTCCCGGCGGGCGAGAGGAGCATGAGCAGAGCTCAGGGAGGGCACAACGAGAGGCCACGGCTGGAGCGAGCGCAAGAACCTCCTGCGAACCAGCAGCGACTTCCAGCTACCATCTGCACCGATAGGCAGTGTTGGCGAGGGCTTCCTTCTGAGGAACTACTTCAGATTAGATTAGCATGAATAGGGAAGCCAGAAATTAAAGAGTTAAATTCCTAAAGTTACACAGAAGTTTAAGATAATCTCATAGAAAGTGGTTGTCTTAAATCCTAGATAGCTAGATCATTTTGCTTTATTTTTTCCCCAAGCCTGGCCTGCACCTTTTATGATAATGAACTGCACAGTCAGCCCTCACTTGGTAAAATATTTTTGTTGCCCTGCAGTTAAACAAATGCTTTTTTCATTTTCTTTTAAAACAGCCTCCCACTCATGTTTCTCTAAACAGTGGCAATCAGTCCAGCTGCATAATGTGTACAAGCCGGGCAGCAAAGGCTTCTCTTGCCCCCACTGAAAGTGTCCTCTTCCTTATTTCATCAGCTAAAACACACAGGGAATTAATAGGACTTCCAAACTGGCAGAGGGCACCTGGCAGGGATTCTGATTCTGCAGGACTCCAGCACCCCACTCTGTCTCACAGCCCAGGATTAGTATCTGGCACAGGTAACAATTTTAGCACAGGCAAGAGGAGAAAATCAAGGTTTCCTTATTCCTTTTACACACTGGTCTTCCTAATTCTGATCCCTGATCCTTTTCTCCTCCTTTTTTCTTCCTGACTTTTGTCTGAAACCTGCAGAACGCACAAGTCTGAATACCCACTTTATGGCGTATGCTACGCCGCACATTACAGTCTCCCAGTTCTTTGCCCTGCGGTATGAAAGATTTGCATAGAGTTGAAATGGGAGAGATCTATACAAACTACAGTTAAAATATTATTACATTTATATGTTCTTCTATATGAACTAGTAAAAAAAAATTATTTTTTGCTCCACTTTAGGGCAACATTTTATTACAATTAAATGAACAGGCTTGGCTTTGCTACTTCTTTGAAAAGAATCATGACCAAAAAGACACAATTTTAGGAAGCGTAGCTGGAAGATGATAAAGGAAATCTGTCCATTTCCACAGGAGGTAATATCAAAACCAAATATATCTTGTTAATATTTAAAATCTGAATCCCCTTTATAATTCTTTTACCTACGTGCACAATTTATACCAGAGCTTTGACAGAGAAAAGAACGAAGTGCTTGTCTTCGATCCAAGGGTTTTTTTATATTGTTTCTCTCTCTCCTTTTCTTTTCTTTTTTTTTTTTTAAATTCCTTATTTTCTGCCTCCCCATCACAGGTGACCATCCCTGCAACACCATTCGTCTGGCTATGACTTGGAACAGGCAGCTCCCCAAAGCCAAAAGTAGTGCTGCTATTCTGTTTTAAAAACAAGGGACATTGCAAAGGGAGATAAAGCTTCAGCTTCCATTTCTTTTGAATTTCAGTGTCACCTCTGCTATACAGTATATGACACGGCAACCTAGACAGTATGACAAATGACAGAGAGAGTTGTAGCAATTACACTATAGAAAATTATGAGATTTCCTCTAAGTAATTTAATATTGTGTCCTTCTCAGAAAGAAACTGTTTAAACCATGTTTTGCATGAAATATTTGACAAACTGTATGCCTAATTTGTAAGTTTTCTCTGTTACAGAACACAACGTGTAACCTGGCATGAGGTAGCTGGCATGAGTCCTCTCGCAGAGGAGCAATCCCTCAGAGGTAGCAGTTCTCTCCTCTCCCAGGAAACCCAGAGTATGTGGCACTGACAGGCACATGGAAAGAGGGCAAATACCAACAAGCAAAAGGACAGGAGATGACTGGCAGTTATGCAACAATTACAGAATAGAAATTTAAAAGGATGCTATTTTTTGAAGTCCACAGTACACATTTTATTATACTGAGTATTCACTTTTCTCCAAGACTCAGCCCGAGACAAAGGCAGCTGACTGCAAGCTCTATATACGAGTTTACAATTAGTATTAAAAAAAGAGCTTTTTTATTCTCATAAAATTCGTACATTAAACCTGACATTTTAAAAGGTTACTTCTGTAGAGAAGAACTAGCAGCTATCAAAATCTAAAAACTCCAATCAAATTTAAACGTTTCAAACTGAACTTATATCAGCATAGACAATGCCGCATTGCCAACAGCCATGTAAAGCACAAGAAGGCTTTAAGCACAACTGCAAATTATGTGAATCTTCAAGTTACAGGGTTATTGCATCAAAGCTGCAGTTTAGCCAGCTTGTTGCTAGCTACCAAATGGTCTGCATTATGCTACACGGCCAGCCAAGGCAAGCGGATTTCCTACCACTTTGATCAAATTATCAATTGTGATTGAGCAGGTTTGTGATACAGTCAGAGAAAAGCTACCTTTTAAACTTAGCCTTTTTTATTCTTCTGTCTTACTGGAAACATGTTTTACTCCTTAAAGATTTTTATATCTATTAGGGTGAGATTAACTCATTTACACGCCCAAAAGTGTATTAAAACCATATTCACCCCAGTCTCTTATATGTATGTTTGTTTTATCTACCTTATCCAGCTGTTAAGTAGAAAAGACAAGTCAGTCCAAGGACATAATGTCTTTCAGGCTCTATAGCACTTAGCAGGTTACCGAGCCTCCAAGGCCTAACAGATTTAAGCAAGACTTTTCACACAATCAGGTAAAGAAAGGCAGGCCAGTCAGCAGATGTCCCATTCAGATAACAAAGAGAATATTTTAGTGACAATGTGAGAAAACAACAGCAAAAATGGAAAAAAAAAAAAAAAAAGCCATTGAACCGTAGCTTTCTTTTTCCCCCTCTACTAGGAACCATCGACTGGAGCTTGACTATGACATGCACTGCAGGCTTCAGAAAATGGAAAGGCCATCATATAGGCTTTATTCAAAGAGACCCATATAAAATATTATAAGAAATGACTACATCAGTGCTGGGCAATGTGATAGATCTTAATTTCTTCAGCAGATTGAGCACCAACTTATTTGCAATGTTTTAAAACTACCAGGCTCCTAGGTGAAAAATAAAAAGACTTTTGACATGCACATATTAAACAGGCCTATAACAAAATGCTGCTGCCTTTGTATCTTGAGTTTCACTTCAGCGCAGTGGAAGTATTTAGTGCCCTTGAGTTTGAGTTAGAGACACTGAACTCGCAGGCAGGAAAGGGCTCCCAGTGCCCTGAAAAGGTCACAGGCAGCTCCAAAGCCAGACAGAGGTGGAAGGGCTGGGGTGTGAACAAAGCTTGTCTTAGCATTGGTCAAGGTCACTTCAGTTCTTCAAGTAGCTCTTCTTAGACACCATTACCTCACCTTACTACGCTCAGCAAACCATAATAATGATGGAGATAGCCCATCTTTGAAGAAATTGGCTTGGAGTGTGGGTTTGAACCAAAATCAGGGAAAAGATGACTACACACCCGATGCTCTGCTCCTCTGCAAGGCCAAGTTTAAATAAAGAAGAATAGTTTTCAGTTATCTTGGCCCACATTTCAATGGCAAGGGAACTGTGAATGAAAGGAGTTCACAAAGACGACTGTTAAACATTAAAGTGTAGTATAATCACTGTAGGAATTAGTCATAGCCAGTTTAGACACTGTCCAACCCACTTTCCAACCATCTGCAACAAATGTGCTCCATTAAAACAGAACCATATGGAAAACAAGCTAGCAATTAACACAGCTTCTCTGCATACCTCTAATACAGCACAGATTTCAAACTCTGAGTGAAACTGACTGCTGAATTACTTCCATATTGCTGCTGTTTAGACCTTGGCAACACATATTTATCCTCACTCACTACAGTATGTCATCCCAAGATACTGCTATATCATCAAAATAAGCATGAAAAAACCACCCACAACTGAGCCACTCATTGTGGTTTATAGCCTCCGTTAATAAAATATTTGCAGATCAAAGTATAACAGACTTTTTCAAAGATGCATAATATGTTACTTACCAGTCGGTATCAAAACTAATAGCTAATGCAGGGCAAATCAATTAATTTAATTGCTAATTGGTAATGTCTTGTACTGTTAAACAAACCTGCTTCAGGATTGAGCAGCTTTCTGCTCTTCCAGCTTACTTGGAGTGCTAGAGATGCAGCGCTCACATTGCTACAGAAAAGGACATGCAGAAAAGACTGTTTCAAAATCTAGAGCCATAAAAAACACCCAGGGATAGCAGTGCTGCGTGGTTGCGCTAAGTGGTTGCGCTTAAAAAAAAAAAAGAAAAAATCAAGTGGAGCACTACAAATTGGTATCTGTCTGAGCGTACAAGACCACTGACATAAGAAAACTGTTTTGTTTCGCTATGCCAAGTAAAATGCAACCACTGAGTGTATCCTGTGTGTCCTTTAGTGGCCAGCCCATTGGAGCTCTCAGTCGGCGCTCTGGCTCCTCCCGCCAAGCACCCAGCATTCGCTCTCCGATGGTCCGTCCATGAGGCTTGGCTGGGGTGACAAAGCCTCCCGGAGTCACAGAGGCTGGAAGGCCCCCAAAAGCCACCTCAACCTACGTCCTGTGCAAAGCAGGCCAAGGTAGGCCACACTGCTCGGGGACTCGTCCAGCATCTCAAAAGCTGAGTACTGTGAAAGAAAAACCTAAGAACCTTAAATTACTTAAATGACTAAAAATATACTGGGTACTGAGATACGGCGTTTGCAATTTGCTTTTGATTTTAATCAGGTAATATTAAAAGTGGGAGAATCTATACTTCTTTTAAATAACTGGCATTTATTTAATTAAACAAAGCAAATCATAAAGTAAAACCACTCTCATTTGACAAAGCTCCACGGCCTCCTCTGTTACACAGAATACAGACGTCATTTTCTTACTGACTGAGAGCTTCCAGAGGCTCAGTCATGGGGTAGCTCCATTTCAATAGCCCTGCCAGTTCTGAAGCACCTTTTCCTGACTCTGCTTCATCCAAGGGCCACAGTTCCCAAAGGCCCACAACAAAACACGAGGGCCTGGAAATGGAAGGTCTAGAGGCAGAATTTCTCACATGAATTTCATTCTGTTCACACAGAAGCTTCTCCCCAATTAAGCAGAAATCAAGAAGAAACTCCCTAGAACAAACTCCGCATTTCTTCCTGGCACTTTTTACACCTTCAAAGGTTTCAACACTGGCAGTACTAATAGAGCCCTGCAGTGATAATACATTGGCCAAGCTTAGTACATTGCTGAGACAATATAGCTGTATGTCCATGAAGGGCTCTGGCTGCTGCTGGAGCCTGGGCTTTGGCTGGGCTACCGTCATAGCTCCATAGAAGCCCTGAGGCTCTTTGGTGAGGGGGGTTTAAGAACCTGCATTTAAAGCCACATAATTCCACTCAAATTTTTGTTTCTTGGAAAGAGAACAGAAGTCCTAGCTTTAGGTCCTGAAGAAGGACACTCCTTCTGGCCTATGTACATTAACAGAAATTAAATATAAACATGTTTGCAAATATAACTTAAATAAACCATATGCATGTATCAAAATCTGGCATTCTGCCACTACACCTATTTTCTCCATGAATTAGGTAAATGATTATTTAGCCCAAAAGTCCAAAAATATTCAAATGCTATGCTTTGGATTGCAAAAAATGCGATGCTTTGGAATTAGCACCTAAACCTCCTGCATCCCTCATAAATTCCTACTAATTAAATTCCTACTATGTTATTCCTCCTGCTTTCTTCACAGCTGTTTTATATATTTTCACCTGTTCCACTTCGATTTTTGTTCAAGTAACAAAAAAAGCTTAACCTTACTTGATTGACAAAAAGGAATAACAATATTTAATTGACATCACTTCATATGTGACAAATCTTAAAACTGCACTTAGCCAATAAGGCGCTATGAAAGTATTCCCCCAACATTTTTAAAGCTTTTTAAGAAAGCTCAGAACACTCTGTTCTTAATTCAAAAGCACATGCCGAGTTAATTATGGTCTTATGCTTTGACCAAAAGTAGGATTTGTGGGATTTTCTTTTTCTTAAGTCAAAGGATTCAAAAGTAATTTATGAATGATACTGAAATAATGCACGAATTAGCTGCTAACATGCTGTTAGTTTAGAGTGTTAATTTTTTTTTTTAATGCATTGGGAGGGTCAGCATTAAAGTCATACAGACTTGCAAGTCTATTTATAACAAAAGCTGTGTTAACTAAGAAACCATACTATTTTACAGGGTTCCTACTTGCTTTCAGATGGTTGCTCTTGACCAGAATACTGAGACCAGTTTTGAGAGATTTCAGCACAATTTCTGCCAATTTAAATAGAGACATTTCCAAAGCTAAACAGATGCTGTAAGCATAACACATACTCTCCTTAGAGTTAGTACTTCTCTGTGTACATGATCTTTGATTCGCATTCCCACTTTGGTGTGAGCAGTTATACTAAAAGTACATGCTATATACATTTTCATATCTTACAGTTTGCCTGCATAAGCATCTTGTTTTGTCATGATCTTGTTATTTTTAAGCCATTTTTAAAGTAGAAACAAATGGTTCAAGACAAGCACTCGAATGTATGCAGGCACGCGTAGTGAAAGGCCACCAGCTGACAACGTGTTTCGTAAGTATGGTATCTATTTCTCCGCTGGATTTTAAAAGTACATCGAATCTCTGTGACACTGTTGATTCAACATCTGAGTTCAGCTCTAACGTGTTTGCAAGTGGCACCCACCACAGCTGATAGGCAGCAAGGGCACAAGAGCAGCAGCAAGGTCAGCTCAGGGAATGAAGCTGGACAGTTTTCTGCCTCTCTTCCCTTCTCCTCTGCCACCGGTTGCTGAGCGGAGGAGCAGGCGGCCGAGCTTGGCAGGGGCCAAGCAAGATGCCCAGCAAAGCCTTCCCCGCAGCGACCAAACCCAAGCTCTGACCAGAGCTCTTCTCTGCAATTCTCTTGCTATTCTAACAGATTCTTTATTAACTTCTTTTTATCATCAACAATAAACACTAATAACCGTAAGCATTAGTCCAATGCATTCTGAAAATCATTTCTGTTGGCATAATTTTATTACTCTATAAAATTATTTCGGCAAGATAAAGTTCTCTAAGAAATGGTGGAATTGGTTATTTTCTAAATACAAAGCGTATGAAACATTAATATGCATATGCTTTTGCCACAAAGTCATGAACATTTGCCTAAGATTTTCACATCCATTCTGTCCCCTTAACATCTCCTGCCACAGTAAATAAATGGACTGCATATGGCTATTCAGTTATTTTGTCCTCTTTGCTGTTTTTAAATCAACCAAGGCAAAGTATGAAGTCACTTCTGCACAGTATTCGTTCAGCAAATAAATATAATCTCAAAATAATTTATTCTACAGCTCATATTTATACTGCCTAATTTCATACCCCTTTGAAAAATTCTTCAATCTTCATAAGGACATAAGGACATACTTACCAGTTGCACAAAGCCAACATGTTTGCTAACATAATGCATAAGAATAACATAGCATCATCATATAGAATTAAGGAAAAGCCCTTAAGCATGCTGGTTAGGCTGAGGGACCAAAAAGGAACACAGCCCAAGCAGTACAAGGGAGTGGCACGAGAGGTTCCGGCCCTGGGTGGGAGCTCCACATCATGATGCTCCAGGTACTGCAGTAGAAAAAAATAATTTTTAAGTGTCCTACAGGTCCCTCACAAAGACCAGGAGAAAGAGGGATTTGGGGCTCTCAGCACAGAGAGAATTAGCAAGAGAAGTCAGAAGCAAAGCATGTATAACTTCAATATAGCGCTGCAAGAGAAAGAGCACACGGATTCTAGCAGGTAGCAAATAAAGCTTCTTCTTCCCTCTCAACTTCAGCAAGTTTGTATGCAAGCCACTTTTATACTGAAAAGGTGTAAAGAGTGTAAATGTAAAATGTTAATATTACTTTAAATACTTTGAGTACTTCTGTTTTGTCTGACATCCTTATACTAATGTTTGGTGTGCTTTATTTCTAAAATGCATATAAAACATATCTGTAAACCTATGTCATCAAAACACCAATCATTAAGAAAATATCATTAGACCTTTGGGCATCCAGACTGTCAATAGTCCTAAAATACTTGTGACAGTGATCCCTCTTTCACTCAATAATAACAGTCTTATGCTTGAATAGATGAAGGAGAAAAAGGCTTATTGATTATTCACTCAGTGATGTCTCTTGGATAAACAGAAAATAGGTTTGCCACAGCAAATACCTACAATGAACTCAGGATAATTAGGGGGAAAAGTGACAAACAACTCTCCATTCATCTGCTAGAGAAGTTGTTGTATTTTCATCCAGAAAAAAAAAAAAATTATTCAAACCTTGCTTCCTCCATTGCTTCCTTCTTCTGAGAAACAAGAGAGCTTTTAACACAGATGTGATAGCCATAGCCTTGCTTTCTTTCCTGTTTCTCAGTAAATTTATTGCTCATGCCAGGTTGAGAGCCGCAGAAGCTGAAAGGACTCCATTTATCCCTATAACAGACCCTTGCTGGCCACGCAGGCCTCTTCATGGTACCCCAAACTACTTGGACCCTCATCCAAAAGGAGGGAGCAGGTGTATCGATCTCTATTTCCATCCTGAGCTCAGCATGCTACCTCAAGCTCCTCATTAAGGTACCAAGTAAAGCCACTACTTGGCTTGTTCTTGTACTGGATTGCTGTAAAGACCAAGGTTAAAACAAGGGGTGCTCAGACTGGCTTTCGGACAATCCATGGGGACAGAGGAGCACTGGGCCAGGCTGCTAAGAGAAGTTTTGCTACCTGCTTTCTTGGAGATTTTCAAGATCCACCTGAAGAAAGCCCTAAGCAACCTGGTCTGATTTCCCAGCTGACCCTGCTTTGGGTCAGAGGTTGGACTGGAGACTTTTTGTGGTCCCTTCCAATCTGGACTATCCTACGATCTTTGTTTTGAGGCAAAGATCAGAGAAACTAATACTGTGACTCTGCAACGGATATGAACACATGGCAGCCCAGGCACTAAGCACTGCCTGCACCCTAAGGCTTTCTATCCTGAAGCTCTCCACAGAGTACCATAAATGTCATGTATGTCACTATGAATACAGTATATAAGTGAACAAAGCAAAAATAACTTATTTTAAGAGTTCTCTTACCATACTCTCTATTCTCTTGTAAATGTACTACTGCAGAACCATCAGTGGGCAAAATCTAAAGGTCTTGGTAAAGATGCAGGGGGATGACCCTGGACAGTATACTGAATGATGAATAACTTGGCTAATTTTGCTTATGAGACTTGAAAGATGCTTAAGGCAGTAACAGATGTTTAAGGACCTCATACAGCTGGCCACAGCTTCCGCTGCTGTGCTTGCGATAGCCTTAGAAATGGGAGATTGAGTACTACAAGATGCCCATGAATCTGTTGAGAACTTCTGCCTGCTTCCTGGGGAAAAAAGTACCTTCATGCTGCAATTCTTTTATTCTGGGAAAAAGGATGCAGTGGGAAGACTTCTGAGGACTTACCAAAGCCTCTCGCACTCTGCTCGGCTGCCATGAAAAACTATCTTCACTTACCTCCTTTAACATGCACCACTTCATTACCCACAGTATGTATTGCCTTTTACATTTTCTGTCCTTTACCTACTCATTTTCACTTACTAATTACCTACTATTACCTACTAACATCACTGAGCTATATTCTGTTACATGGAAGAGTCAGGTCACACACTTGACTGAGTCCTGATTGCCCAGAAATAACATGCAATTTTACATGCTTATCCCCTTCTGGAGGGAGCTGTGCCCTTCTTCCATTTTGCTACCCACACTCTCAGACGACCATCTTAAATGTTTTGTCACTGGAGTTATTCACAAGATTGCCATTTTTTTTTGAAATAACAACTTCTTCCATTCCACAGATCCACAGGAGAATTTAGTCTTTGCAGTGAAAAGAGATGTCAGGGTAAATAACTACATGGAGTGAGAATACGCTCTTCGGTTAAACATTTAACACAGAAAGCACATTACATAAAGTCTTTTAGACTTAGGTGTGGTCCAGTAACTCTAATCATAACTCTAACGTCAACTCTTGGTCTTGTTAGCAAAAACTAATCCCACGTGTAAAAAGAAGATTAATTTTTACTTCACTATTGGTGTCCTTGTTATAAAATACACCTCCCTTGTTCCCACACGTCTCTTGTGACTTGATAATCAATTAGCCTAATCTGCTTTATTTACAAGGTTCCTCAAGACATTATTTATTCTGCTTTCAGTCTCTGTTCTAATTCTCTACAACAGAATGTGATTTCTGCCTTTTCATCTGCTGCAACCCCTCCACGCAGACCCCTAACAACCTTCAACCTGAGCTGCTCTTCTCTATTCTGAGCTGATTTCCCTTTCTTTCCTAGCTCTCCTTCACAGCTCCCCAAGAAGCTGTTCTCTTTCCCCTTTCACATGCCTGCCATCTTCATCCATTCCCTCTTCCTTCCACCTGTTTCAGCTCTGCTCTCTTGGCAGGGGCTCAGACCGTGGTCCTTTGCCCTTTCTGTGCCTTAGTCTGCTGTATCTCATGCCCTTACTGCCTGAACTGACACCTCCAAAGATGCTGCCCCATCTCTCCCTATATCTAGGCAGTCAGAAAATTCTTTGGATGCTTTTCTCATTCCAGCTCTTCAGCAGCATCTTTGAAAAATGTCCTTTTGTACCCAGATCTATTCCAGAAAAGCTATAGATGAAGTCCCAGCAATTCCAAACCCTTCCTCTTTGTGGTTTTGTCAAATTCTGTTCATGGGAAAAGTTGAAATTTCTTTTATAGTTTCATGCATCTGAATTTTACAAGAGCACTTTACAAACACAACATCTGTGTATTACAAAGCTGGGACTCTTGAAGGACCTCACTTGGCAGTCCTGCACAAAACGAACATACTAAAATAGAAATTCCCAAATGCAACATTTTTTGAAAGTCACAAGTGCCCAGAATCATCAGTATGAATTTCATTGCCTATCTCGACTAATTCATTGCCTTCACCTTGGCAAAAATCAATCTGTGCCAAGTATACTTTGGCATTTTCAAGTTACAGACTCTGCCTTCTGGGTTTAGTTAGCTCTCAGCAGAACTGGAAGCAAATAACAGCAGAGGCCAACACCTGAGCGGAGCAGTTTCTTCCTCAGGAAGTTACTTTAGCTCTAACTTCTGCCCTCCAATTTCAGTTGCAAGTGCTAACCATGGTACGCAATTAATTGAACGCGGAAGCCCTTGCAGCTCCTCTCTCCAAACTGAGGACATGCCTCAGCACAGCAGTTAGTGCTGTGGCACCCATGTCCCCACATGAAAAGCACACATGTCAGAACTAACCATGGCACCCTTCTGAATCTGTATTTTGCAGCACACTCACAGAGCGCAAGAGGAAACAGGAAACATTGTGCTAACATGACTATAGTATTGATGAATAAAACCATAACCCCCAGGCTAAGCTGCCAAATAAGTAGTGAATTAATTTCTGTAAAGTACTCCAATATTACAAAGGTGTGTTGAAAGGTGTCTGCTCATGTTTCAAATTAAACGCACTGCTGGTCAGCATTAGCACCTCAGCTTTGAACAGCAGCCATTTGCCTATAACACTTCAGGGGCTGGGAAAAACGGATTTGCCGTTCACACTGGAATAATTAGAACATGTCAGGAAGAATTAATTTCCTCATTTTTCAAAAGGATACACAGAAATTACCATGTTATTATATGACAGGGTCCCTTGGAGAATTGTATTAAATTTAATTTCTAGCGCAGCCCACACAACAAATTAAAGTCATAAATAAGATGGAAAGAAGCGGGACGCAGAGCATATGTTTATGGCAATGAGTGAAGCCAAGGGACCAGAAACAACTATCTTCATTTCATTTTATTTAAATCAGCCAGACACTGTGTATCTGAATGACAGCACTTGTTAATGGTGCTGAGATTATAGGCTCCTTAATTTTAGGAAACAGAAGCAGTCACTCAGTATTTAAAAGGGCATTTTTTTTCTACAATACAGATATTACTTTAAATTTGCTCCCTTTCAAGGCAGCTTCTTGTGGCCCCACAGCAAAGCACAAGGCTATAACAAGAAATGCACTATTACTTTTAGTTGTTTTGTTTTAGTAACAGAAGGGAATTGATAAGTAATTTTAACTGAAATACCAGAAAACCAGAAAAAAAAGTGACTGAAAACTGACAAAATTAAATCTTTGAGTTAGCTGAATATCCCAAGACTGAGACAGACAGAATGGGAATAGCCAGTTCCCATCATGATTTTACTTGGCTCATTATTTAACTGACAACATCTAAAAATCACTTTCCTCTCCCAAGCAGTCCCCAAAGTTCTGAGCAGACCCAGAGCCGCTGCAACATGGTGCTCGTGCCCCAGGGCAGGGCACGCATCCCTCCTGTGCCTCGAACTCACCAGCTCGGCCGCGGGAAGCCCCACGAAACCCACCTCCCCCTTCCGTAAAGCCCTGACACTCACAAACACGTCTGCACAGCGGTCAAGCCAAACGCTCTTTAATAATACTTACAAAAATTTAACAAAGGTTTATAAAATATTAACAATATTTCAACATATTTTAATACCTACTTCTGTATTATTTTTTCTATTCTTCACTCTTTAATTGCTGTGAAACTTATCTAGGAGGATGCTGAAACCACCAACAATTCCCGCCTGTCTCTCTCCATCTCTAAGGCAGAGGAAGATTTGCTGGTCAGGCTTTCGTATATACAAAGGGTGACAAAGTCAATGAAATACGGTATTCAAAACCATTCAGTTCTGGAGTATAGGCTGGCATAATTGATACTAATGTATACTGTGAAACTGCCTTCTGGCACAATATTGTATGAAATATCCTTCATTTTAACGATCAGCAGCTTTTTAACCCCTCAGTATAATTTCCCTTAGTAGGAAACACGAACTACTCTATCATCATCAGAAACAAACTATGCAATAGCCAGTGATAAGTAATTGATACAAAAAGATAGAATAAAGTTAATTTCTTGGCAACACATTAACTTTTCCTTATTTATACCTGTAAAGTCTGTTTTCCCTGTATACATTTACTGTGACATGGGAAAATGTTTCTAACTGGAGCCCTGTGAACTGCCACCACGCAGTCTGCGACCGCTCTATCGTGCCTGTTAGTTCTGACAGTCTTAAGAAAAGAGAGTTTACACACTTTAAGAAATAGCTGTCGTGGATCTGAGCACTCCCTTGGGTGCCACAAACTTTAAATAATTTGTGAATCAATTAACTGGCGACTCTCTACATAACACAGATTTCACACTCCCAGGTCATTGCATTATCAGCTTGATACGAATCATAACATTTTGGAGAAAAGTTCATAATTGAAATCATTAATTAATTTAACAGGAGCTTTTAGTTATGCATAGCATTACACAGCTGTAAAGAGGCAGAGATCAATTAGTTGTTTCTCTGATAATTTTTTTCTTCTTGGTGGAAAACTTCTCAGTTTTTGAAGCATATCGCAGTAGTAACCTTTTAAAGCAATTTTAGACTCCAAATGCTATAATTTTACACCACTCCGAAGCAGGAAGCATAAAAGAAGGTGCTGTGAGAAAGAACAGGCTATGACTTTGCAACACCAAATATGATAGCCACCTGCATTCCTTTGGATTTACACTTAACAGAAACTTAACAGAAAATAAAAAAAATTATATTTAAATTCAGGTCAAATCTGCTTTACAGAAAAACAGGCATAACCAAAACTGGAAATGACTGATCTTCTGTTATTGAATCTTCTCGCTTCTAACATAGCTAATAAGTGACATGAAAGAAAGCTGCAGCACTTACATGAAAAATGTGTCAGCACTGTGTGGGGGAAGAAGCACTTGCAAAGTGTACCGCAAAGGAGGAAATTTTTCATTAAAATAGACTTGGTGATAGCAGAACAACTACTTCCTCCCCATGGAATTGCTTTACAATCATGAAAGACTAACATAGGTTCATGAGAAAGATTCAACTACTGGAAAACACATCTTGCAATGAGGCATCCAAGAGACTTTACTCTATCAACTTGGTTGAAGAAAAAGACTTCAGATGAGAATCCAGCAGTTTGTACCTATGAAGGATAAATATCATAACAGGTGATATTTCAATGAGAGAGAAACACATGGCTGGAAGATTAGGCTAAACCAATTCAAATAGAATCATGGCACACAGCTTAACAAGTGAGATTAATTAACCACTGAAGTTAAAAGAAGTAGAATAAAAGAAAAAACTGTGGTGTATCTGCTGGCTTTGTAAGCTTCCCAATCACACCACATATCCTCTAGGCTAGCCATGGCTATTGCAATGTAGGGAAGTCCTATGGGCTGCATGGTACAAGTCACACTAAGTGATTACTGCAGTCTCTCTAGTCTTCAAGTAATGATCCTATTACACCTAAAATTTTTCAACATGCATGTGGACTTTCACCACTGAGTTTCATGCAAGTGCTCAAGGAAGCACCGTGATTCATCGCTGGCCCTTAAGCACATGATCAACTCTCCTTGGCTTTATTTTTCCTGAAGGATGGACACCCAAACCTTTAAAAGCTCACAGCTCGTCAAAAAGACAGACAGTGAGGTAAGGGGATCATCAGGCTGCATGCTTCCAGCCTAAATGCACTACCAATACCTGAGCATTAAAATATTTGCTCTACATTTTCACTGCATTGTCCATTTGGAAGGTAAATTTTTCAGCCAAGGTATTTTCGGTTCAGTGGGGCTCTGCTATTAGTTGGAGGCTCTACCTACTGTAGTACAACAAAAATAACAACAATCAGAGGCCAATAATGCACATTTCAGTAGCATCTCTCACCTTTGGTGAGATTGCTTCACAGCTTTCATTCTTATGCCACAAGAGTAAAGTGGGCATTTCATGCACATTAACTGATGTGGAAACTGAGACACTGATGAGTTAAGGAGCTCCCACAGGGGCATATGAAGGGCAACAGTGACCATATGAACAAATAAAGCAAAATCATCTCAGGAATTTCACTTGATCTGAACACACTAGGCCTAAATAAAGTGTTTTCAAAAGAGGAAGTAGTAATTAGTTACTGATACAAAAAGGAAGAAAGTGACAATGATAATGAAAAAAAAAAGTAAATTACATTTTGTTGATGGGGCGAGGTAAAACTTCTAGGGTATAAGAATACTGTTCTTTTTCTCTCTGTGGATAAAAATGTAGGAAAAAAAATCATCAAAAATAAAGAGAAGCTCTTACTGACAACTTCTGTTTCCATGCATTACACAGAGTACCTGTATATACTTTTCTGATGTATTTTGTGTTTTCTTAAGAATACTACTTTACTCTCACTAACCTTGAAGCTCACAAACTTCAAATATAAGGTAGCATCCAGGGGTGACATCTGTGCTAAACCAAGGCTAGGTTTTCCTTTGTGGATCTCTAAGAACTTCAAGGTGAATAAGTACTACCTTCCTGCTGCAAGTGGGAAGCCAAAGCCCAGAGAGATTATGTGACCCATCCAAAGACACACTATGATCCCGCGGAAAACAAAGGAGTGTCAAGGCATTTAACTGGGCATCCTCATCAAGGGCCTAAAGTCTGTGTACAGCCACAAATTTACCAGTCATTATTTTTACCCTCCTTCAGTTTTATGTTTCTATAATTGCAGCACCAAAAAACCTTCCCAATCTCAGTTTCTAAAAGATTTTTTCTTTTAGATGGGCATAAACACACATATATAGGCCAGTCTACCAACCACTCTCGGTCTACTGGTCTGAACTGTTACAAAATTAATGCCCCAAAAAGTTGTAATACAAGTCCAGGTTACTGGGGTTTTTTTCCATTGAGGACTTCTCCTTTTTTTAATATTTAAACCATATTGGGGAGGTGTGGGGGGGACGACACAATATTTTGTTGTTGTTCCTATTTTTTATAAGCATATCTAAGATTCATTGTCCATAACAGGCAGATTTTTATTAATCGATATTTTGTTCAGGATCAAGATGTGCTCTGCACATAAAGTACAGCCTGTTTTGATAAAAGATTGCAAGGTTTTACTCATTAGGGTAAGTTTCTATAAAAGGCTTGGAAATCAGTATGTCCCATCTCAACAAGCAGTGGGTCTTGTAGAGGGTTTTTTCTGGGGGAGTCTATGTCAGGTTTACAACACTGCCCTATGTGCCGGGCCAACATTTAGGGATGTATTTTCATGGACTTGACAGATTTTCTTCTTTCCCAAGTGGCCCCAACTCTGGTCTCCTACTGTCCCCCTCCAGGGAAAGGGCTGCTGGGCTGAAACCTGCCTAACAGCAAGGACTCCTTCCCATCAGGAGCAGCCTCTGAAGAAGTCTGGGGCCTGACACACATTTGGGAGAAAGATCCTGGCTGCTTGAGACCCTCACAGCATTAAGCAAACATGTCTGCGGGTTCTTTTACACATCTGAATATAACAAGGTAGAGTCTTTAAAAAGAATTGTTGCTGGTTTTCTCCCGGACAGGTGTTCACCTACTGAATACTCTTGCTGTTGCAGCTGCTGTTGCCATTCCAAAGTCTCATCCATGCGATCTGTCTACAGGAAATTCTGATTATTTCTCCCTTTTCTGGGAAAAACATTGTTATTTTATTTAGTCATTTTTTTGCCTACAAATGTATGATTTCTTCAAGAAGTAACTTGGATTGTACTGTGAGTTAAAATGGAAGGAATTAAGCAGGGCCAAGTAGTTTACAAAACTTTATCTTCATTTTGCCCTACATATAACTTAGTTCTTTGCTTTAAAAATATTTATATCTACTTGACTACAATGAATCAGGCATGCCGATATAAACACAGTGTGCTAGTGAGGCCTCTGCTATTAGTATCTCACTATTCCTAGAAGGTCAGGTCTTCCACTGTTAACCAGGACTGTTTAACCATTGCAGAACACTATGGTGCCAGCTTTTACAAATGTGCTATGAATCTCTGCATTTTTGAAGAGCCATGACTCTTAAAGTAACGTGAACATGAGAATACATTTTGTACTTTCGTACTTACTTTTTTTTCTCCAAGTGTGTACCTAAAGGTCAGAGATGTACAGAAACATTTGGACAAGTGATCTTTAAAAGCTCAAATTTAGTGAGGCAAAAATCAAGGCTTTTGCTTTGTATTTTGGGAGAGGAAGATCCATTCAAGTTTTTAACACTTGGAACTGGCAACCCTGGAAAATAAGGCAAAAGCAGTAACTTCCTGTCAAAAAGATCGGTCTCTTACTTGCAAAATACATATTCTTCTGCATCTTTCTGAAGAATCCCCATTTAAAACATTCCACATGAGTCCATAAAGTCAATAAATATTTTTGGCTTCAGCAGATAACAGATACATCCAAACAATTATAAAAGGCCAAAATGTATTATGCAAATTGGATGCATTTAGCATGAGCTCTCTGCAATTTCTATATAAACAAGTGATTAGAATGTTCCCTTCAAAGGCCAATGTGATTAGCACAAAAACTCCATAAATTCACCTACTGCCTAATGAAGCACTTGGATTTTTGCTTAGAGTTATCACAAGTAGCATGCTGATTTTCTATAAACAGTAACAATAAAGATTTTAATGCCTCTTGTTCTAGAAAATCTTACAACACCTGTGTATTTTACCATTGGCTTTCTTGGACATAACAAAAATAAATAAATAAATAAAACCAGAAACCAGGCATCCTCTTGGGATGTCCATGGAAAAAAAGAGCTACTTGAACATAAGTAGCAACGTTTGAAATTATGGATACAGGAAGCTGAAAGACTTCTCAAAATCCTCCATCACCAAACACTAAAACATTTACTGATGAGCATCGATATCACACTCTATAATGGAAGGAATTACAGAAGAAAAAACAGACCGGTCACTTTTTAGTTTCCTGAACTGGGGCTGTTTTTTTTTAATCTTGAAACTTGACCACAGATGTTTCAAAAGACGTTTTATAGGCAAAAACAGGCCACATAACACATGTGAAGGATTCATTACCGTCCTCAGAGTAAATAAGTCAGAATAAACGTTTACACGGAGGAAGGCCTCAAAGGAGCTCATATTTCCTTGTTTGTATGTGTTTTAGTCAGACCCAAAATGTAATTGGTACATAGTTTCTTGTGGTTTCATAAAATGCTGTTAAACTGTCCAGCCTGCTGATAGGTACTATATGATGCTGCAAAAGGTTTACTGTTCTCAAACTCTTAGCACTCTAGAAACAAACAATCACTTCCATCTGGAAAAGCCAGAGGAATAAAAATAAAAACTAAATGGCAGCAGAAAGGAACACACAGACACAGGGAAAAAGCATCAACTGCCACAATTTATTGCTATAGTTTAAATGGTGCAGCAGCTTGAACATGGTAGCAGAGGGAGGGCACTTAAGGCAGTATTATTCCTATTAGAGCACGGCCTTGCCGGAGAAAACAAGAGTTCATTCATAAACATTAAATACAATAAAGAAAATATGGGGAAGTGATCTGTACTCCAGCTTAAAATGGTATATCCTCCCCTTTCCTGTTATGACGCACACTGGAACGTAGCAGACAACTACTGAAGGCAATGCACTGTTCACCAAGATGCTCCATGGCAAGCAAATAAATTTGTTACCAGAGAAATAATTATTCTTATAGAATGTCACCCCATCTCACAGCATATAGAGACAGGTGATGACGCTCAATAAAATGTGACTTTTATTCCCATTTTCTTGACATGAAGAGATATATTACTTACTCAGCTCCTTTGAATTATACGCTCTGAGGTCATGTATTTTTTTTAGAATGCCATCACTGACTACATAATAGTTATGTGACTAGGAAAAATGGGAATATTATTTTCCATTCAATATAATCCTGGTTAAGTATGTGAAAGAGCAGCTATTCATGAAAAGTGTCCAGTAATATCACAGGCTTTGTTTCCATTTTCAAGCACAAACCTTGCCTGCACTCAAGATCCTCAGGTATATCCATAGCAAGTTACTACATGTTAAGAGCTCCAAAGACGACACAAACTATTGTACATAAAGAAAACGGAGAATCTATAAATCTTTGTAACCTCTAATATTCCTTAGCATTTCAAGCAATTAGCAGCTTATTCCAAAAACATGTGAATAGTTAACAGATTTGATAACTATGGTTAGTCCTCATTAAAATTACGATTACATGATATAATTACATGTAAATAAGAAAAATGAATTCAATAAAACTTAGTCTTTTCAGCGTTGGGCACTATGTCGGGAATCATACAGTATACACAATTAAATTTATACTGCTAAGCTAAAAATATTGGTGAAGATCTAAAAATGACGAACAGTGCCTTTTAAATTAATGTCTTATTAGTTGAGTGAAGTACACTGACAAAGAATAATTTATGCTTATTCAGACTGCTCTCGACATCTTCAGGTGTTTCCAAATGAGCTCACAGAAGAGTGATTAAATGCATCTGATAACAAGCCACACATTGCTGAAATTACTTACCGCCTCATTTTATGATTAATTAAACATGTAGATTAAAGTTGCAAAAGAATTTAGATTAATGAGCAAGTTAAGTCTTGCTGATATAAGTGAATTGGGAATTGGATGCTCTGTGGAACTTTATAAACATGCATTTTATAATGAGTAAGACAAGGCTACATGTTGAATCCTGGCCACAAGGGCCTTTGACGATGCAGTCTTTTTTAACATGGTTTGACAGCTTTCAAATAACATTCTACTATAGACTTTAAACTTCGTGCACTGCTGTAAAACATGAGACTACATAACTCATGTATTAGGAGTACGATTATTTCAAAGCTCTCCAAGGTAATGACCCCCTGTAGCAGCAGCTGTTCAGAAAAATTACAAGCTCGATTGTTATTTTAATCAGAGAGAGTTTAGTAGTTAAAAGCAGTTATGCAACTAGTAAAATTATATGACAATCCATCAGTAGCCTTACAGCTTCCCTCATATTCCCCTTCCTCTCCGATTCCCCTGCCCGAAAACCTTGGTCTTATTAGTAAAACAGGGTGCTCAGACACTCATAAAAATTTCAAAGCCGTTTATTAAGCCTGGTTTCTGTGGAAGGCAATGTAATGTTTAAATTTATGATGACCCTTACCAGCTCTAAGAGCACGTCAAAAAATGTGCTAGGTTCCCTGAGTGTCCAGTCTTTCTCTTTCAAGATCAGCTATAACTAATCCATGCAACTCAGACAGTGTCAGAAAGCCAAGTGGGACTTTATGACTTTGCAGGGTAGGCACAAGTCAGATCACTCATGGACGTACTACACTTACTGCAAGGAGGCTGACACCGAAGTTACTCCACTGACCTCCACTTGCGTCACTTAGGACGACTTCCATGATCTACTGCACAAAGTGGTTGCACAAAGTGACTTCTGCAGATTCATCTGAGAAGCCTGGGTACTGTCAAACTGCTCAGTCTGTACTTTTAGAACTCAGATAAGGATCAGTTCCTTGCTAGAGCTACACCCTCCCCATTTACATTGTAACTTCAAAATGCCAAAGACCTATACAGAAAAAATCAAGGAAAACACTGACAAGAAAGAGAAGGGCTCTATAGCACAGGAGACAAATTGTGGCTATTGCCCTCAGGAGTTTTCTGAAGATGGCCATCAAGGGAGCCCCAACAATTCTGCAACAGAGCAGAGGATTTGAATGCTTTGACTCCTCACCAGTTCAGCACAGCACTTCAGCATAAAGCCCATAAACTTCAGCAGGCCTGATGCCATAACCTTATTGCCTAGCACATGAAGATTGCCAGAGAACAATGCAGAGCAATGACCTAAATTTACATACGCTCTTTTAGAACCACAATCTTCATCTGATTTCACAGAGGTGGGACTATATATATGTCATTTAGTGGCAAGCATGTCTTGTGTCCCAATAACCAGCCTCACTACCTTTGCTCTGTTTTCCGTATGATTACCAATTTTCCGTGTACAATTGCTCGGGAAGTATATTTGAAAGAATCAGTTAAAAATAATTAAATAATTTTTTACATATATTATATATATGTTATATATGTATATATATATGTAGTATATATATATGTTTTATATATATATAAAACATTATATATATACTTTTTTGTATATATATAAATATGTAAGAACTGAGTTCTAAAGGAGAAAAACATGAATGCATTCATACATTTTATATTCATCTTCCAATCTGCCCAAACATTTGTTTTCTTCTGTTCAAACAATTATATTGCTCTGAACACCTTCCTAATAAACTAGAAATGACACAGGATGGGTTGAAACAACAGTTCTCATGATCATATGCTGGATATTTCTGTGATTAAAAGTTTTGGTTTTTCTTTCCCAAGACATGAAAAATAAATTTAAGCAAGTTGGCCTACCTCAAGTGAATAAATGAAAGCCAATAGCAAATCCACAGACACGTCAAAGCACTACATTTCATCCTTAATAATTAGCAGAACTGAAACCTCACAGTATATCTTATAGTAGATAGCAGATTGAAAACATGAATCGGAACTGTTTCATTATTAGAAAATTATTCAGTGGTTTTAGGGGGAAGTGTTGCTTTATCAAAGTAAAAGTCTAAATGCAACAAATTCCATTTACTATAATGGAATTTGTATACCTCCACATACCTTTTTCTGTGTCATCTTCATGCTTCCCTATATATTAATTCATGCATTCTACAAAAATGGCATTTAAATATATCAGTGTAGGGAAGTACATAAAACCATCAGGAGCGCATATCCTGGAGGTTTTAAGCGCACACCATGGGAAAAAATAAACGAACAGAAAAGTGGCAATCTGCCACCCAGAATACAGTACCTTTCACCATTTTGACTCTTCAAAACATATTTGGACCTAACCCACAAGTTTACCACTAAAAACAAAATTTTGTGTATTCAAATACTTGTTTGCAAGGCAAGTTAACTCCTGCCCTTTCCCTGTCACCCTTACATGTCAGCTTACATGGAAGCTGCAGCAGAAATAGTTAAAAGGAAATCAAATGACTGCACAAACAGACTTAAAGAGTTATCTAACCTTCACTGAGGCACCAGGTTTCAAGAGACTACATAGAAAATACAGTTAGCTGATTAAACAAGTAGTCAGCTAGCAAAGCTCTGTTTGTCCTGTTTTAAACAGAAATTTTCTTAAAATATATTTTTAAAGATTATCAAGAATATTTTTAAATGAATCAATCAGTGAGAATTCTCATTCTAAAAAGTACCTCAGATACTTGTAAGAAGAGATCCTACAAACTTTCATTAGGATTTAAACTTCTGAAATAACTGGAAAATTTCACATAAACCAGTATTCTATAATTAAAATTATTACAGATAAAATGTGGTCTTCAAACTTTTGGCAAACATAAGGTTGAACTTTGAAAGAAATCTGATAAGATTTCTGGAAGAAATTCCTGGGGTCATGTAGAGTCCCAGGAGGGTCTATTGTCGGGTCTGTTTGAGGCAGATATCTGAGGCATCCCCTGGATGCACATGATGCTATTCTGAAATTGATACTACAGTTCTTAAGTCTTCAGATACTTCAGCAAGGTTCTGGAATAATATATTTTTGAAGCCAAAAACGGGAACCTGAACTATGCAGCTTCTACACAGTAAGCAGGCTAGAGTCTTTATATTACTAGGAGAGAAAAATTAAAGCATGCAGATGAAGCATAAAGATATGCAAGAACCGTAACAACCACTCTGCTCTGGAGATTTGCCAATGGAAAATATTGCTAACTTGTCAGTTTCTTCAAAAAGAGCATGTCCAGCAAATCCCATCTACCGTCAAATGATATATTTTTGTAGACAGAAAGGGAGATTGCTCCAAAGCTATCAGTCAGAGCTGACTACAAAGAAGGATCCTCCTACTCAGCTGTCCTCCAGAATTAGATCTTTCCAAGATGTAAATAATGAACCAAAACTTAGCTACAGAATTAATGAAAATAACTCTGATTTATAGTCCCTATCTGATTTACACACACATATCTCCTATTGTAAGGAAACAAGCATTGAAAATTAATGTCCTTTTCCTTGCTTTCTAGCAGTGTGCAGTAACTGCACAGAAGCACTGCTAAAGGCTCTACCAGAGAACACCATGGCTCCTTGGCTTTTGTGCAGCCTATTTTGCTTCCCAGAGGAATTCCAAGAGGAAAATGGTTTGAAATGATTTTCCTTAAAAGAAGGAACCTTTACACTGTAACACAGAATAAAGGAAGAAACCTTAGCTGGAAGGAATTCAAGGAGCGGCCTTTCAAGTCACTATCCTAACGCATGAAACAGATACAAAATTCCCGTGCTGGAAGAGCTGGCCTGCGTTCAGGGCTGAAGGAAGGAATGTGAACATCACAGGAACAAGCCCAAGCTGTGCTACTGAAGAATGGGCAGCAAGATGTCCCTGTGCCAGCAGCACGTGGGGACCGAGAGCCCAAGAATGCTCAGATGATATTTGACATCACTAGCACATGACACCGGACTGCATTATATTTAAAGATAAGGACCAGAATGGCATGTCTGAGCTTCCAGGGGCCATCACTTGGGAGATTTTGTCACTTAGCTTCCAGTTCCAACTTGGATTAACTTTGGGCACTGCCTCTTAGGAGTGTAAAACCATAGGAAAATTCAGGAGCACCTGCATATTCAGTCTCATGATGCAGCTAACATTTTTTTCTTAACCTTCAAATTTATGAGATGCATTCATGCAAAGGAAGACTTCAAAATTATTTTGATATAGGTTAGAGATACTGAAAGCAAGATTAACAGAATCAAAGCAAAACTCATTAACTTGAACTGATAATACTGCAACTAGAAAACACAACAGCAGCTACTTTACCCTGTTCCTTGAATACAGTTACTCCAATCCAGATTCACTCTGTTAAAAGTCCAGAAAAAAAATATCAGATTCCAAGGGCAAAAGGGAATTATTTTAATTCACTAAAGTGGGAGAGCTGGAGTTCCAATCCCCTCCCCAAGATCAATTTTTTGACATAATGCCCAGGCCTGGATCTCCCTTTTCACCTTGTTAGCTGATACCTAATCAAAGTCTAGCAGGCAAAGGTTAAGCCAAGAACCCAAGCACATTCAGCTAAGAACAACAGCGGAAGATGATCTGGAGGAACATCTTTCCCCTTGATGCACATTGCTCAATTTTGGCCTAAGCCAGCTGATGATCGCTCTGCTCTCTGCTAGGTATTCAGAGAGCCAGAATTGCGTTTTATCATCCCAACAAGCTGCACATCTCCTATGTATGGCAGAAATTTAATCTAAATGGATCCCACAGCAACTCCATCAAGATACTAAATAGGAGTTAGAAAAAGGATGGCGTTGTCAGGCACTCCAGATGAGAGCTCTGGGAGCAAAGAACTAGTCATCAACCATGTATCACAGGCTTTTCAGCATATTTCCATTTTTCCCTGGGATTAGCTGAAGAATGGAGAGGAGAGTTTGGCAACCAAATATACATCTCTGTTTAGAGACAGCTAAGCTGAATGAGGATGGATTACTTCCCTTATTTTATATGCAGGAAAAATCATCCATCACAGTGACAAATGCTGTATCTTTACAGGCTCTAGACCCAAGTGTGAAGTCCCCAAGATTTCAGCAATTCAGTGGTACTGTTGTGCACTCGTTGCTAACTTTTTTGTTAATTTACTTAAAACACCCAAAGTTTTAGCCCTACAAAATAATTCTCAAGGACACTGAGTATCTTCAAAAACAACTGAATAATTGACTGTCTTAGAGTGTAGTACCTTAGAGGAGTAGGTTAGCAGTTTCTTCTAAAAGACACAGATGTTTTTGACTTTTTTCTTTGGGCGGGTGGGGTATGGAGGAGAGAGGCAGGAAGGGCAAGGAAGGCCATGAATGCCAGTCTGTTTGTAGGACTTCTAGCTCTGTGAATGGAGCAAATGGTCAGAAAGAGTGGATTGTGTCGCAACTCTCGTGAAATGCAGCAAGGAAAGATCACAAGCAAAGAGTAAGCAGGAGCAAAAAGGAATTCTTATGTTCATGTGAAGACCTGTGAGTCACACAACAGCATTGCCAAGTCCAAAGGATGCTCAAAAACCTAAAGTGTAAATGTATGAGGGGTGTTTTCTAGAAGGGTGGGAGGATGGGGTGGGGGAATATTTATATTGACAAAGATAATGAGCCTTGTGATCTTCACCGCCACATTAAACAGCAACTTTGTTAACTTCTCTGAGAAAGCTTTTGTATTTGGAGCTCTGTAGATTCACAGGATGTCCAAACTAATCTGGGAGTCCAGAAACAAGACTAAGTGGATACTCTTAAAGATTGTATTTCAATAGACCTCTCATGCATTGGAGTTTGGATAGGAATATAATGACTACTCCACTTCATCATCTAATATCTGTTAAAGACATTTAAATACTTCCTTAGTAATATTACTTCCTCTGGTTACAACTGCAGACTGAGACGTCCTGGGAAAATATTCTCTTATCTATGGAGCCTCTGTTTTTCTGTTACTGTGAAACTTCTACCCTTCATTAACATTCAAATCACCTTCCTTCTCTGCAGCTGGTGGAGAGGCACTTTAATTTTTGTCCTAGCAGTGATACAGCAAAACCTTTAACCAGGAACAGGATGTGTCTGGGATCACCTTTAGTCTTTAAAGTTCGTCAACTCTTTGTTTCACAGCAACTTGACAGCAAAACAGAGATACTGTCCTATGGATCACTGCAATCAGTGATCTTTCCTCTTTTTGCAATTTTCTCTTGTTTTTAGAACTATTCTTTTACATGTATTGACCATATACACTGCATAAAGTAGCTATTCCACAAGGTGGTTCTGGTGAAAGAAATTTTTTCTGAAAAGACACAAACCTCTCAAATGTGTAGTCCTCCCTAATACCAGGATATTAGCCTATGTCATTCATAAAAAATACTGAAATTTGTAATTCTACATCTGTACCAAAAAAAAAAGTAGAACATTTTACAATTGCAGTATTCAAGATTTCTTTCTACATGCTCTATTAGGCTTAGAAAGTACTTTTGCAAACAAACACTATCAAAGAGATCTTTAGGCTGGCCTAATTTAGCTGTGGAATTACAACTTTGTACTGAAAACTAGATTACTTCACTGAGTTAAAGACAGTCTACAATTTTTTTTTTTTTTAATAACATCACCCAGACTTTCCTTAGAGAGGATTACATATTAATCACATCATTTAGTCACTTTTCACATGTGACTTTTTTTTTTTTTTTTTTAAATTGTGGGGAAATATCTGTTTTAATGACCCTAATGGACTACCTGCAAACTTTTAATCTCAAAGTTACAGGCCAACTCCCCAAATGTTTGAGACTTCAGAGCACAACATATTATTATCAATGATGCATATTTATGCAATAAAGAAAAAGGTGGGTTTTTTTTTTTTGTACTTCATGATAGAATAAAACTGGGAATATTTCTAGCTATATCTGTGTTAGTTTATCATTCTATTTTAGAAGTACTTACATTCAAAAATAACTTTCAATTTTTGATTATGTATTTTAAAATACAATAACTATTCTGCTCGATTCTGTTCAGCTTGGGATAGTGCTTACATCTCCGGTCACTAATGGTAACATTGCTATTAAAACTAGCAGTGTGTGGTCAAGCACTTTTTATGCTGCTGCTGCTCTTCAACTTGTAGAATTTGTGTAACTAATCTGGTAAAAGAAAAATCTTCCTTTACTGCTTGCTTAATTTGAATAGAATCAGACTTTGCTACTGATAAAGCAAATTGAATTTCCATTTTAATACTTCTCTGTTTATGTTTGCACTTATTTATGATATTCTTAGATTTCTAAGGTTATTCTTTAGTTAACATACTGCATTTGATCTGGCAAAAATATATATAACAAAAAGTTACCATATTTTAAGAGAGATTTCATTAAGCTGTCACATTCATATGTCTGAAGATATTTCTATTGTGAACACTACATGTTCTGTTATTCTACATGGGAAATACCAGACCATATCTTACGCTCAAATGACAAAATAAAGAGTAATGGTAACAACAATGTAAATTCTACAATATGCAGAACGTAAGAATTGCATTGTACTAACTACATATCCCTTACTAGCAGTAAAGCATTTTCTAGTGGATATGGGTGTCTTTAGAATTAGTATTGTGAATATCATAGTACTACGTTACTACTATTGTGTGTGTCTATATAGTATACTATATATATATATACAGAGAGAGAGAGTATGCAACTACTACTACTGTACTTGTAATAATCATTGTATTTATTGTATTCAGTATTACAGTTGCACCTGTAAGCCTCCACCATTCCCTATGTTGGACACTTGATTTTACTTTTTCTGATCAAATTACAGCTTAGAAAGGTAAAATAGATAAAGATCAAGAAATTCATCACTAAGATGAAGTGAGCTGCTGAGAATCACAACAGAGTTGGGCAGAGAAAGTCACTGGAGCTCTCGCAAGTCAGCCTGATCGGACCCCAACACTTAGGACCTTGAAGGGTTTGCATTTCCTAATGCCTGAACACTTACGAACAAGCATCCTTGATACACGCCCAGAGCTAAATGTGCCTGAACATCCACAAGCAGAACACTACAGAACAATGTATCGGAGAATGGTACTTTCCTGAGTAGACTGGAGATTGGCACTCGCTCTCAAGGAAAAGCAAGCACGTGCAGGTTGATCCCTCCTATGCTTACACTGCAAACCATAACATGAGGTGCAGCTCCCCTGAGGGCCAATGCTGACCACGTGCTTATGGAGCAAAGCAAATTCCCCTGACTTTCAGTGTGGACAGAACAGTATTTCAAAAAGGAGCTGTGGATAGTAGTGTTCAAGTTTATCAGCAATCCTAATGGAGGTGCCCCCAAAACACATGCTGTATCTGATCTCAAGCTAAGCAGGCTTTTCTCTGAAGAGTACTGAATCACTTTAATGCAGATTCTAATGCTCCCTTACCCCACTTTCAAGGTAGCTAGTAAATTCAGCTTTACTACAGTACTATAAAGATGTGAAAGAACTGTAATAGCATCTAAAAATGAACTGTTACCACTATAGCATTCAGTTTAGAAAGCTCTAAACAGAATACTGATGAAAAATGTTAATGACAGTTTGCCAAGTTGCCAAGAGGAATGAGATAGGATAATTCACTATATTTTTGTTATAAAATGTAAATTATAATGTCCTTAAAGCATCTACCATAACTCCAAGAAGGCCTAAAAGGAAGATCTAAACAACATTATATTCCAGTAATTTAATTTAAAAAAAGAGTTACCCAGAAGCCACATTTATATAATCAGTAGTATTCCAGCAAAGACTTCAGCCTGAGCAGTGCTATCAATTGCAATGAAGTTATTCCAAGTAGTTAAAGTTGCAGATATTTAAGTACCTTGCTGGATTAGACCTTAGTCACATACGCGTATGCCTCTACATCATTTTCACTGGATCGCCAGGAAGTTTCACCAGACTGGGTAACTGGTGAAATTCAAACTGTTACAACAACACACCATGTTAGAAACAGCCCTGGAGTCTGTGACCCTTTAGGTTTGAGACCGTGAGCTTGCCTGCTTCACTGAGAGCAGACATTCCAGCCCAAAAAGGAGTAATTGCCTTTCCTGGGCAATGGCAATGAAATCATTTTACATCCCTAGACGATTCCCAGACACTGGAGACTCAGCCTACAGCATCACCTCAGAAATGGCACAGAAGGTACAGCGGGGGAGCAGGATGGGTGGGCAGCGCTTTCCCTGGCATGGCTAAGCCGCAGCTGCTCAGACAAAGAGACCAGCTCACTGCCTAGAGAGCCTATTGGCAACTCTCAGTTGCACCTGGGGACAATGGCCCATCACAGCTAACTATGGGTGTCACCCGCTACCTGATCCCGCCGCAAGGGAGAGGAAGACACTGCGCTCCAGCACTCCTCACTACCTTGCGGCACTTGCACCTCTGTTTCCCTCATTCGCATAACCAGTGCCCCCCGAACAACGCCCGGGCTGGCTGGGGAACGAGAGCACAGTCGCTGCTGCCGGAAGGTTGCTATTGCACATCCCCACAAAACACCGCACATCGGAGGCGGCCCCGTACTACGCCCCCACCCCACCAACTGAAGGAGGAACTAGTGGGCTAGTGCAGAACTTGCCTACATGCAGTACTGGAGGCTGGGAACCATGTTTCTGAGAGCTCGATTATGATTTTTGTGATACAGAATTTCAGACCTATTGGGTTCTAAGCGGCCATGCACTTATGCTTACAGCTATTGGCATGTTTGACATTTTAAACTATGAAATACCAACCTATTTTGAAATTGTCCAAATCATTAGTTGTGGAATTTTCCTAGCACTTCATGAATACCACTGTTAATTGGGCAATTAACTGAAAACTACAGAATATGCTGTGATGGCATGATATGATATAAGCCATGTAAAAGAAGGAACAGCCAAGCAACTCAGTGTGTTGAAAGATATTAATGAAGTGGCAAAATCTGCCAGAAAAATAATAATGGGTGATTTTAACTACCCCAATATTAACTGGTTGAATAACACATCTGTACATGGTTTGGAGCAGCAGCTTATTGATACTATAAATGGCTTCTTTTTGGAGCAGCTCCTTCTGGAGGCTGGGGGAGGAGGGGTCCCACACTGTTATCGAGCTGCCTGGGCGCGTGTGTGCGCGGAGGACGAGCCGGGGGTGCAGCCGAGCAAGGGCGCTCCCAGGACGAGGTGCCTGCACCTCCCTGATGCAGCATCGTGGCGCTGGCCAAGCGGCTAATGCGCATGTGGGGTGAAGCACAAACCAGCAACCCTGCCATCTCCTAAGGAAAGCTCTTCTGGAGGAAGCCAGGAGCGTCCTCACACCCTGAGACAAACTACCAAAGACTTATTTTATGCATACATATATATAATGCATATCTATTGCCCAGTGTATAGTCTGAGGAATCTGGAATGAGATTATACAGGTCCTGCAGCTGTTTTGAGAAATACAGGATAATAATGTGCATGGCTTGTTCCCCTCATCGTTCTCTAAAAGCTAGACTTCTGTCCATAAAAATCTTCTTTGTGAATAAGAGATTAAAATGCAAGTAAATAACTTACCAAAAGGTTATAAACTTGGCAGTAATAGTTGCATTGTAGCTGCTGTTGTCGCAGGGAGGCAGCCAAAAGAGGGCTATGAAGGATCAGAAATGCAGTTTATTTGTGTCTGGACCATATTTCAAGACCTGCAGTTTTGAGAAAGTAGTAGCTTTCCATACTGCATGAGAAGAGATGTGCAAGGGGCAGCACCCAGTAGCCGGTATTTCAGAGGCAAGCAAAAACACCGCAGTTGTTCGCTCTCCAGGCAGAGATCAAACACTCCTAGTTCTGGATAGGCTGCTAGGCTCTGATGAGCACAGGAAGGAGGCATAACATGGGATGTTACCATATCCAGCCACTAAAACAAAGGCCAAATTCTGGCAACTCTAAAGACTTGCCCAAACAAGAGATGAAGAAAGTGTTCTAATAAATAACTGTTCTTCAGTCAAAAGAAGGGAAAAACCCAGTGTAGTTGTGAGGGAAGTGGCTTTTCAAAAATTTTTATTAAAATCAGCATCACAATTTGGAGGAGGAAGTGTTCCATAAAACTAAGACTTTCTAATCGCTCTTTTATAATACTGGGTTAAGAAGCAACGAAGTGACATGAAACCTAGTATTGACAACTGTGTATTGTATCTTAGAAACAATAGGATCAGCTTTTTATTTTCTAATATATTCTATCTTTAGAATTATTCTATCTAATATATTCTAGCTATTTTCTATCTAATATATTCTATCTTTAAATAAATCAACAGTGCATGTTCTACTGAGACAGGGCATTCAATTCTAAATAATATCTCAACAATAGAAGAGAAGTAAAAGTGAGTTCAGTGAACGTTGCAGAACTGTGTACAGGGACATTCTGGTACATTTTCACTTGTCCCTGAAATGTCAAGGGCTGCCTACTCTCCACTGCAGGACTGGATAATCAGGATCCTGATGTGATGTTCATAAGCCTAACTTGCTGAAACAGGAAAGCTAGCCCATGCCCAAAGTTAATCACATCTCTATCTCCTGCAATTGCCATGGGAGCTTCTCTCAAGGTTTAGACAATTAGCTATCATTTTTTCTTGGAGTGAAATTTATATTTCATTCCCATCAGGCTAAGCATTTAGGCTTCAGGTTCCTGCACTTTGATCTCTTCCATGAATCACTAAGACACACAGACACACAGGGTGAATCACTGACCAGACAGTTCTCAAAAATAAAAACAATAAATATCCAATACAAAACATTTCAGAAAGTAGATACTAAAGTGGTAAGAATTCCACATACACACCTAGCCTCCTAGCTAGCCATTCATCCCACTTCCAGCACCTACTTCAGGTACTCTTCCTGACCATCCTTCTCCATCAGACTTTCACTCCTACCAATTTCCAGATGGAACACATCTCCCTTTCCAGATCAAATTTCTATTTTTATACTGAAAAGAACACGAAAAAGGTAGAATGGAACCTCACATGCTGTGAAGTGTTTCTCTGAAGAAGATATAAGGCAGAGATGAAGCTTCTAGAAGTTGTGTAACCTTTCTTTCAGCACAGGCCAACTTCTCCTGTGGTAGTGATGGAGTAACTACTCCTTGGGATCTTTAAGCTCCCATAGGGAGCACCCTTCAGACAAACTTTCAGAGCCAGGATTGCATATTAGTCTCTTACAAACCATAAAGATAATATGGTATTTATATAATTAAGAGTAGTCTTAATATTTAATGCTGTGCAGTCTGAATCTATCACCCACATTAAAAACAGCAAGCTGCTCCCAGTTAGTTCAAACTGATTGTGTTGAATGTGTTAATGTAGCCACCCAAAATACCTGTTCATCTCCACTGTGAATGAACTTAAACTATTAGAAGTAAAAATGAATGTTATTTACTTTATTTAGATAGTCAGTACTAATGTAAGCACTGCCAAGAAGCAAACCTCTGTCATAGAAAATAAATTTAAAAAAAAAAAATACGCACTGATTTTTTAAAGTTGCCTTTCGTGCTCTATCTTATCGTTACGATCTTAAAGTAACAGTTTTAATATGTCCTGCACTTTGATCAGCCCTTTTCAATTAAACTTAGAAATGTGAGGGTTTTACAGTATAGTCTTTTTTTTTTTTAAAAAAAAAAAAAAAAAAAAAAAAAAGCTATTAACACTTCTGTTTTACCTTTGACAGGCCATTATCAGATTTCTATTAAGTCAGGCTTTGATATATACCAAAGATCCTGGGACATCCAGCAAGCAGGTAACCAGCCTCTTGGGTAACTGTGACTGATGAATGCATGGTTAGTCCGAGGCAATTCTGTTTTATGTCAATAAATGAACCAAATAAAGAGAGAACGTAGCTGTCCGTGGACAGCTTATAACTCTTGCCCTCTTAAATAATTGAATTTGAAAAGATAATGCTCACATTGTTGTTGTCCATCCCTAGTGTGAAATAGAAAATATTTTATAAAATTTACTACTTGGTGCAACTGAAGAAGAAATATTCTTCACAGCTTTTCTAAGATGGTTCACTGTGGCTGCTAAGTGACCATACGCACCCACGGGGCCTATGAGCTTTGTGATGAGTAGGCATTTCATCTCTGACAACGCAGGTAAAATGAACACAATGCGTATCGTTTCCATAATGTGTGCATGCTGCTTATCTATTCATTTGGTTAGTTACTACCAAAAAACAGTCAAACAGTCTGTACAGTCAATAGAGAAGCAGCCAAAATGACACCTGCTGTACTCAGAAGGTAAATGGGAATTCAGGGACGTGCTTCTGTGCCAGCATCGTGCAACACACTCCTACTAAGAGAACTCCAAGTCCCAAGATGACCTCCCACAACCACATGGCTTTAGGCAATATTTACACGGGGGAATCCACTACAAAGCCCAGGTGGAAGCAGCTAGGGGA
Organism: Microcambeva ribeirae; assembly: GCA_035222435.1. Taxonomy (NCBI): domain Eukaryota; kingdom Metazoa; phylum Chordata; class Actinopteri; order Siluriformes; family Trichomycteridae; genus Microcambeva; species Microcambeva ribeirae. Next base: position 10,014,171 of record JAYECN010000013.1, on the reverse strand, counting down.
GAGACCTTCAGACTCTGAAAAACAAACAAGCAAGCAAAGCTGGCTGTAGTTTTCCTCGGACTTCCTCTATCCTGCTCTAGACAGATAGGTGTGCCAGACAGCTTCCTCTCTTTCCTGAAATCTACTTTTCGGGCCTCTCTCCAGGTACAACTACACTGGGCAGAGGTTTACAAGCTACCCCCGGGCAGCACTGGCTAGATGCAGCTGTGCCCCTGTTGGACCTGCACTGGCAGATGTGCTCCAGCATCCACGCACCATGCATTACTGCAGTACAGAGAAACGTCCTTCTGCTTCCCATTTGATTTTAACTTGTTGGATTCTCTCTTGATGTATCTAAGCTGCATATGCATATTAGATAGAAGTTTTCTCAAAGGAGAAACTCTTTGGGGGAAGTGTCTTGCTTTTCTATTAATTTACACCTCCTTTAACACAATGCAACTTTGATTCTCTTCATAGAACTTGCATGCTACTGCAATGCAAGCATTGCATAAAAGTAGTAAGATACTGATCCGCTAGAGGCAGACTTTATACTCACCATTTATAATATAATACAGGGAAAACAGAGCCACAACCTGCTGGGTGGCTGCTTCATGGTGTGACCAAATTATTTCATGTATTGATAATGTCACAAATGCTAGCACATAAGTAGGCAGAAGAGAATTATGTCCCCTGGTCCCTGCAGCATCTCCCTGCCTAGAAAAGTTACAAATGCTGCAGCAAACAGAGCTCCCGAAAAGGCACCACTTCGCTTTACAGGAATTTCAAAAGAATCTGCTCTTCACATACAGAGACATGATATCTGATAAACAGCTCCTTGTCCAAAATGCTAATGAACAAGTATAACTTAAGAGGAGGAAAATGAAACTGGAAATCTACTACTTAGCAAGCGAGCTCAGCATATTGTTTATCTACAAAACCCTGTATCTAGACCCCTTACTTTCCCAGATTAACTGTAATTCAGAAAACATCAGACACTATCATTTAAACCTGTGAAGCTAAATACTGCCAAAGCATGAAATTCTTCATTTGATCCAAATAAGCTGCACCTTCTTTGACTTCATCATGGCAATATTCACAATATAATAGTTTCCTCTTTTAAAATAAGTTGTAAAAGATTCAAAACACAAACCTATTTGGTCAGACGCTCCATGCTGCAAATAAAAACAATCCCTAAGTTTTAAATATAACCTTTCCAAGCTAAATCAAGGAAGCATAAAAACTGCATTAAAAATATGTTTGAGGAAATGAGTTAAATACCAAGTTTGAAGCAAAGTATAGTCTATGATGATGTGCTCTCTGGATTTCTGGAGATAATGTTTGCCTACCTACACTATGAGTTTTCTGCACATGTGGGAGCACACTCAGACATGTGTGCATCTTCAGTGTTTCTATTTATATTTGCAAACCTTCTTTGAAAAAAAAAATGCTGCTATTTGTTTTTAAAGCAATTTGATTTTAGTCTCAACTCAATTATATTATTTTCAGCATATTTCCAAGGCAGGCTTTTCACTGAAGAGCTATTCTAGCAAGACACTGAAGTTGCATAGGCTTTACCACCATTCATTTTAGACTTTTTTTCCTCTGTCAGTGTTTTCACTTCACACTCAAGTTATAATAAAATATTTACACAGAAACTGGGCTGTTAGTAAAAAAACATATATAATAGTATTCACACAAAATTTATTTTATACACAGTGTTATTAGAGGACATCTATTTTACCTTTTGTAACTTTAAATAACTATTGCAGTTTACTACTGGACAAACCTACTCGAGGAGAACAATTAAGTAAATTCAACCATGTTAAGTCCATACTCTTGAAAAAAGTAACCTTCAGTTAAGACAATTACTTTGTGGGCATTACACAAAAGCACAAATGTCACATTTTCCATGCAATTTACTTTTGTATGAATCATCAATCCTGTTTTCTCCTGAACAAAATTAGCCAAAAAAAAAGACTGGATGATCCAAGTAATTACAAGTTACAACAGAGCACATTTATGACAAAACTTTCAAAAATTTGGGGAAAAGAAAGTTACTATAGCCCCTGGTTGAAATAACTTTGGTATAGACCTATAGAAATATTTAGCTTATCTTGCTGTATTCCTGTATGAAAATACGTACAGTTGCCAAGATGAATCTGCCTTTGTGTTGATCTACACTCCTTCCCTTTTGAGTACAGATGAACGAAATACGCTATAAAAACATGCCCAGATATTATAGGATAGGTATACACTTCTCATAAGCATTTTCCAATACTGCCTAAAATTGAATTTCTTCAACACTCCTCATATATGCAAAAGTTTTGTCTTCCACCCTACCCCCAAAGGCTTCCTTCTTATGTTCTATCACTTACTTACAGCCTATTTGTTCACCCTCAGGTCCTGCTGCGCTCTGATCAGCCTCCACAGGCACCTCACAGGAATAAGTATTCGCAGAAATCAAGCCTTTAATTTGCAAGATACTTGAAGTAAACAACCTGCCCTGTTATTCTATAGGGCACAGGGAAAATTACTGCACTAAACATGTTACTGTTAGCACACACTAAGAGTCTGTATCAGCTGAACTGAGGTAAATTACCTGAAGAATATGTGCAAGTTGAGAGAGGCAGAATGGAGATGAATTCAGAATATCTAAATCTGTATTTATATACAATATATACTTTAGACTTGTTTTCAGTAGCTGAGGAGACACTGGACTGTATCAAGTTAGTTATACATCCTACCTTTTAAATTTTAAGTTTCTTGGAATTTAAGGTTCACATTTTTTGCTAGATCTGCCATGCTAAATATTAAAAGGAGACCTTTTATCAAAGCACAAGGACGGTCAGCAGTAGTGTTACCTTCTCTAGAGAATTGTGCCAGCATGACTGACCTCTGATTTGCAGAGAATATCTCAGAAGACTAGCCTGCAGCTCATTTTGTACAGTCATTGTGCATAATCACTTGGCTTCTTTTGCAAGGCTGCTGAGCCATGTTCCAGTTCTCAGGGCCACACTACTGTCAAGCAGCTTACCTGTACTACTCTGTGAAAGCCAAGCTGGAGCTGTGTGATAATCACAGTTGACACTTCTCACTGAAGCACTTTTTAAGACACCTATTTGATTGACCTAAACATGAGTATTGTTTTCGAAGCATACCATATGTCAAAATTTGTTTACCACAGCTTTCTGTCACTGTCAGTTTAGACAGGACTCAGATCAGGAGTCCATAACGCAATTGCTAAAGAATTCTGTAAGGTCTTAAAACTAATATTTCCATCTATAGATCAGAAAACTGAGGCACAGGAAGCCTAAGTGATTGCTTCATAAAACAGTGCAATGGCAAAGATAGAAAAAGTTACAAAAAATTCCTCACTATCAGTTCAGCAACCACCCTATAACTTTATATTGTCTCCTGAAGAGTATTTTTCAAAGATTTTTTCTTTAAAATTATTATTTATTTTAAAATTAAAATTATTATTTTATTTATTATTTTATTATTTTTATTTATTATTTATTTATTATTATTATATTTATTTATATTATTTTTATTTATTATTTTATTATTTAATATAAAATTATTTATTTTAAAATTATTTTTTTCTTTAAAATTATTTACTATATATTGTTGTTTAAAATTATTAACAATCTTTTCTATAAACCTGACTGACAATTATTTATGTTTATTGATCTGTCAAAGGAAATTGCAAAATGTAATAGAAAACTATATATGCAATTAAACATTTGTAAAGAGAAAGGGCTAGTACAAATTGAACACATTTCCATGCAGACAGGAGAAACAGCCATATTTTTCCTTGATGAATGTAATTTTGTGAACTTTTTTTCCCCTAAATGATTGAAAAAAATATTTATTCATAAACTATATTTGTGACTTAAGAGAGCAAGCAGTAGAGATTGGTTTCACTTATACTACATCACGTAAAATAATTTGTACCATGTCAAGCCTAATCCACAAGAGATTTTCCTTACTGTATTTGAGTAAAGCTGAAGATTACCCCAAACAGCAGTTCTGAAAGCTTTCTACTCATTGTATGAATGAGTATCATCTTCACAGACCCTTTTCTCTGACCCTCCCTTTCCTAAAGCACTTAGGCCTAGGCCTGGCCCTGTTCATTTTATCTAAACTTGGGCATATGCTGGAGTATATTCTTGGGCCATGGCCTATGACTAGAGTCTCAGTCATTTTGCTGCAACCATAAAGGTCAGCTTTCCCCGGGATAAATATAAATATGTTCCCAGGTGGGCAAACAGTGGTCGTCTTAGCATTTCCTCAATATACCTAAGTTTCATTTCATCTAAAAATGCTGTCAGCCGTGAATCACAGCCCCAAATCACTCCTAGAAATAATGCAGTGCTATCAACATCAGAGCCATAATTTGATGGGCTCCAGATTTGTAGTACTATTCTCTCATTATTAGGAAAACCAAAGCCTGAAGTAACTCAAAGTTTCTAAGTAGTTAAGTACATTTGTTAATAAGAGAACAGTCTAAAAATGCTGTATTACAATGACATTTGAGCATATTTCTAAATTCTTTCATGTTAAAATACTTTACAAAGAAGTAATAGGTAACAGGAACATTAATCAACAAATACTTACAAATACACAAGAGAATCAGCCCCAGCTCCCAGAAATCACTGGTAAGTTGCTTTTGAATTCATGAAACTGATCTGAAAGTGTAGAAGAGAAAAAAAGAATTAAAGTATAAAACTGATAAATTTTACTTTTATATTACTCTAAGTAGTTGTGATTTTTAACTCTGAACTAAATAAATCCTCTAACACATCGCTGTCACTCTTTCAGCCCAGTAATTTACACAGACTTTGTTTCCAGGAAGCCACTATCAGAGGCAACAATTATTTCATTGTTCGGTATCTCACACCATAGCAACCTACTCCATTATGGCTTCTAAGAACTGTCATAAATACAAGCAGGGTTATCTTTTAATAAGGAAAATCATTGTGAGATTTGTTTTGTTTCAAGTGCTATGGAACATTCATTCCCTTTTAAAAGTATTTTGTTAACTGTATTCTGCAGCTTAACTAGTTTAAATTAACATGGTTTAGGTGTGCTTAACTGGAACCCATCGAAGGCCAAATTCATACAGAACGAGAGACTAACAGTTTTATTCTCCTACGGTCTAGATCCTGATTAGAAGCTTAGGCTAAGCACAATACGTTCACTATATACCACGATTAAATCCAATATTCTTCTTGCCGCATACTCCTCCATTCTATCTGGAAAGGTAACAGATGCAACTCAAACCCACAGAGCTTGCCTTATGAAATTCTTTAACTAGCACAATGACTCACTTTATGCCTCTAAATATCCATGGTTTCCTCTCTCCAGAACCCCCATGCATTAGAAGGTAGCTCAGTAGTTTATTTTTATTGTTTGGTCTACATACAGCACATTTTTAGTTCTTACAAAAACAAAGAAACTTTGTTGCAGGGCTCTTGTTTTCCTTCCAAAATGTGAGGATGGATATGGGTAACATTAAACTGAAAATAGTCACGGAGCCTGGGCAACTAGTTTAGGTCAAAACCTTTTTGTTCTCTGAGAGCTATCTGATTAATTTGCAGTTCATAAAACAGTGGGTGTAAGCTTAGTTTAAAAACATGTAACTATATTTAAGATGAAATCATCATTTTTGTTAGCCTCCAGTAATCTTTGAGAAACACCTTCCCACAACATTGCTGTATCCTAAAGTGCACCAGCCAGTACTGCACATTGCCTAGAGACAAGGAGAGAATACCAAACTTATCTTGATGCAGAATATCCTCCTTATTCCATACACCCACCCTGAAGTGCATATTATTCATTCCAGCCGAGCCCTCCCCCGTGCTGAAAGTACACGTTTAATTGTGTCTTCTCTCCTGTAATACCAATAGAAAGTCAACAAATCTCATTTGCTGTATCAATGCAGTGTTATTATATATTTTAAAAGCAAGTCTGAATCTCATTATGAGCTGATTTATGCCATTAGTGTGCTTTGGAGCCACCAATTAAACAAGGACAGTGGTTCATAAGGTCACAGTTAATTAATTTGCAAGAGTATAAATACACTTTAAAGCACACCACCTCATGGAGAGAATTTAGGAACAAAGCATCAAACCTTGATGCTGAGCAAGCAATTAGGGGGAAAGGTTAAATATACAAAATTTGAAATTTAGCCATAACATTCTGCTAATATTTAATCTATTGGCAAAATGTTTAGTTAGACAAAAAAGAAAAAGGGAAAAAAAAAAAAAAAAAAAAAAACCACCACTGACCCTGAAGAATAATATGGATGTGCAACTTTGATGTTAGGGGATGCAATGCAGGAGAGAGGCCAGGCCTGGGCTAACCATGCTCAGTGATCCTGCGCAAATTCAGCCCATTGTGCAGAAGGCACCTCGGAGCTGGAGCCTTCCCTGTTACACAGTATAAACTGGTAAACACGTTCCAATCTCCCACACAGAGCCCACCAGGAACTCCTAAGACTTGGGAAATGGGGAGAGAGAAAAAAAAAAAAATCAAGTAACACACACTGTCTTTAAGTCTTTAGTACACCATGAGAAGAAGAAACCTCTAGGAAATTTTCAGAGGACAGGAGTTCAAGACAGGATTTCCAAAAGGATGTATGAATTGAGGCAACCGCCTTCCACTGAAAATCAGTAAAGGCCAAGGACCTCCTTTTAAATGAGAAGTCTTGCTTAAAAGCAAGTGTAATAGAAGTTCTTCATGGTGTGAGAGGTCTCAGGTATGAGGAATGCAAACCAAGGACATTGCAGCAAACCCGAAAAAGTAACAGGCCTGGCAAGCAGTATTATTCATCTTAACCATCTCTCATTGACTTGAGAAAGAACAACAGCCCATCATCCAACAATTTCACTGAATGCTTCAAAACAATTCACTTTTCCAAAAGAGTGCTTTATCTTGCAAAAGTACACTGACACAAAGAGAACCCTGGCCATATAAGATTACATACGTCAGTAAACAACTGCATGATCACGTATGCCTTAACTGTTATGAACCACAGAAACTGACATAAATAGAATGTATTTGTGAGAATAGAATGTAGAAGGTATTTATTTATGCAGTAACTTAAAAAATAGTCCTCTTTTCTCCCAAACACTATCACATACTTTCAAGAGATTTTGTGTTGCATAACATAAGATTTCACCACTGGTGGAAAACAGAAAAAATACTCATTTGATAAAAACTTTCATTAAAAGACTGATTCTTCTAAGATACAGCCTCTACAGGTAGTCTGTAGTTTCTGCACAATCGTCAGTGAGCATGAAGGAAGCCTGAGAGCAAAAAATGGAAGCAGTTATTTAGTGAAAAGCATGGCATCGTGTTATATCATTTAAGAATGTGGCCTATCATTGTGGCTGCTGGGACTAAAATACATACCATTCAACAACTGTTAAAAACCTATTTGCAGAATTATAGTGTGATGTGAAAATGAGAAGAAGGAATAATACAGAAATGAAGTTATACATTTAGGACCTGATTCACATAGCAATTTCACACCCTGATTGTGCAAAATCGCACAATTAAAACAACATTAATGACCGGTAAGCCCATAACAACAATCATAAAAATGAAGGGGGTGGAAGGTTGATTATGATGAAATCTTTTGAGTTGGATTTCTAAAAATCTTCACTAATTGAGGAATCAGTGAAGAATGGTTTACTTAAACATGGACAACTCTTCATAAACAATCATTTTGAAACAGGAAAGCAAACGCTGTAATTAAACATTATTGACAAGACTTTCTATTAAAAAAAAAAAAAAAAAAAAAAGAGGGAATTCCCCTTATCTTCTTTTTGTATCATTTCTCTTCTATGCCCCAGGACTGTATTTTACTACATTTGCTGACTTGTTCTTAAATTGTTTGCTCTCCTTGGTTCCACACATTAGCAAAAAAAGGTTGTTTACTTAATGCTTTTCATTTGAGAACAGTCCCTCTGCAATGATCTTCATTTGGATTTTTGTGTTCTGTAACTGAGCTCACGGCCAAATGGTCTATCAGAACACGAATCAAAGTAAGCCTCCTGTGTACACAAGTGATCATTTTAAAACACATGCTGTAGCACTGTGAGGTAAGAACGATGTGGGAAGCACGATGTAAGCATTGGTCTCCAGGGCTCTGCTCTCTGTCCCCTGCTTTGCTACAGATTTGCTGCATAACCTTTGGCGAAAGAAGGGATTTTGGTGTGTGTGCACTTCTTAGTTCCTTATTCACAGAAAGAAGGTACTATTTCTTCCATTACGGTGCTTCTTTACAATTTTACATGTTAGACGCTGTTATTACAGGAACAGGGCTCAAAAATACCTAAAATAAGATACATCTCCACGGAGTTTTGGAGGGAGATGTGAGCTCACTCTGCCCACACTCAGAAATGACTGGCCACAAACCCACTCTAATCCAGTTTAGCTCTGGTTAGCACTTACGTAACTACATGTCCTCTAGTTCAGAGCAACCTCACATCTGCCTACAAAAAGCATGTAAATATAGGCATACAATAGATGGTGTTTCTGTGAACCACTTAGAGGGGGAAAATAAAGAAAAAAATAAAAATACTGCCATAAGCATCCCCCGCCTCGCCACCACTGCTGTGTGGCTCTCAGGCACGTCCTGCTACTGCCTGTTGCCAAGGGCATGACTTGGTAGTACCATATGATCTTGCTGCTCTATATCACAGAACTATGTCGGCTCCTTATGGGCTCCTCTGTACAGTTGTATGTAGCTGTGAAAGATGCACTTATGTCTTCAAAAGGCAATTCATGCAGGTTTCTCTGCTGTGTGCCTATATATACATAAAGTATCCAGTCACCACAAAACCTAAGCACAGAATGCAAAATTAAGGTCTTTCAACCGTATCACTTCGTAGCATGCCACCAGGTAAAGACTAAAAGGATTTTGACTAAAAAAGGTACTGCATATGCCCAACAACTAATTTAGCTGTATGATTATACCTACCACTTCAAAATACACTTGAAAACACCCAAAAAGTGTAATTCACAGCATGGATGAAAGCAATGCCTAAATACGCGCTTATCCTTTTATACAAAGAGGAAGGGGGCTAGTATTCCAGATCTGGTAAGTGCTCTGCTCATACCTACAAGCAGATAAGAAGCACAAAACTAGCACCACCCGACTTGAAAGGTGATGGGAGAGAGGAGGCTCCTCAGTTGTAACCCATTGCTTAGGGATAGCAGAAGGCTCCCAGTGGCCCAGAGCAGGCTGCTCAGTGCCGCTGGCTCCCTGCTCCCACATCAAGGGAGCCAGACTTCCTTCAGGGCCTGCAGCAGCCACCGCCATTCACACAGTCAGCTCTGACACAGAACCTGGGGGCTCGGGCTCCTCGCGAGCTACCTGCTGCTTCAGTAGCCACGGGCTGGGTCATTCCTGAGCAACAGGCCTGAGTTAAAGGAAAGGGAGAAAGATTTCTGAACCAGCACGTTTCTGCAGTGCTCACATGCACAAATGCGTGTGCTGAAAGCACCACGAGGCAAACTGAGCCAAAACGAAAAGCTCCAGCATTGCAAGCCCCGAGAACTGTGCCTGATGGTGAAAACCCTCAGGGATGTGGCATCGCTGCAAGTATATATCAAATACAGGGAAGGCTTCACAGCAGATACAAACTCCATCTGAAAAGTTACTCGTGCTCCAGAGAACAGCGGTAGGCAGAGAACACAACACAGATCTAGTATGCGTGGACAGTCCTCAGAGGCTTGTGTTTGTCACAGCCGCCTTTGAGGGCAAGCACAGAAAGACCTGTGGGCCCGTGTTGTACCGTACTGCAACATAGGAAGAGCGTAGCATTTAGCAAGTTCTTCCTCCTCTCTCTCCTCCTGCCTTGAGCATGCTTTCTGTTTGGCATGAGAGCTTTTTAATTTCTCACTATCTGTGTACAGGGACTTAAAACCATAAGAGGGCCTCGGGGCACTACTGAAATGCAGTCTCCAATGGGGACTCTGCATACAACTGTAACACACAACAACAAGAATTTTGTTTATTATGTAATATTATCATTATGTAAGACTGAATTATAGAAGAGGAAGAAGACCGACCACATTCTAGGAGTTGCTAGCCTACTAAATTGATTTTTTTTTTTCCTGACAAATTGTGTTAACTCCTTTTTTGGCTACTTTTATCGTTAGAATATATAACTTAGGTCATTTTCTCTGCTATTTCATATTGAGAATGATGTATATTCACTGAAGAACTGGGCTACTTTATTTAAATAAAGTGGGTATGTTCTTTCAGTTCAGTCATGTGACAGAAATGAACAGTATAAAGATCATAAAATTTTATTCAAACCTGTAATTAAGCCTCTTTAATGTGCTTTATGAGCTCTGGACTGGACTAAATTGAAATTGAATTACACAGCACTATGGAATTTCATTGATTTGCCTCAATTTCAGATCAACTACCTATATTAAAAGGTACATATTAATTTTATTTCCAATTTTTTATCTCCGATTGCTGACCTTCTCTTGACAAATAAATGAAAAGAAAGGCATATTCACTGCCACTACTGCAGACCATTACACAGCAAAAAATACAAATCAAGATCACTGGCTTTAATAAAAATAAACAAACAAACAAAAAAGTATCAATACCTTCAGAGGAATTTAAGGGAAGCAGGTGGTAAGCCAAATGACCAGGAGCTAAGCAGGCTGTGCACAGACTCATGTTTTCTTATTTTGTAACATTGCAGTAAAAATATTCCTTTTACTCTCATTGAAACTAGGACTAAACCAGACGTAACATGGGGGTTCTATGTTAGAGTACCATGTTATTGAGGCTCCGATTTTCAAAGCTAGTTATGAAGTAGGACAATAAAAATCAATTAGAAAGCCTTCAAATTGCCTGCCTTCAGGTCTACTTCCCTGGATTCCCCAGGGGGTAATCTCTCCTTACTACATAGCTTGCGGTTGGTGTTTTTTTTTTGTTTGTTTGTGCGTTTGTTTTTTTCTGAGATCTAATAATTATAGCTTAAGTCTTTATAAAAAAATGAGATCTCATATACTAACTTCCCTTCTCAGCTCTGATTTTTGAAATATCCCCTGACACCACAACCAGAGAAAAGTAGGTCCATGTAATATCATTTTAATTCTACTTTAGAATGATCATAAGCAAATAAAACTTCTTACTTTAAGGATTTGTTCAGTCGACTAGAATCCTATCTTACACATATATCCTCAGTGTAGGCGGCACAGAGAGCTATTAGCAAGGATATGACTTTGTGTTTTGCTCAAAGGAACTTTGTATTTACAATTATTTCCAGTAATCAGTCCTGAAGACAAATAATTCACACATGCTCAATAAATAAATCACAGAGAAGAGGGGGAAAGCAAGTGAGCAAGCGAAAGTGAAAGAGACAGAGAGAGATGGCGAAAAACATACCAACCTCACCAGACTCTCAAAATAAAATTCAGTCTCTGTTTAGTCTCTCCAAAGGTATGACTACTTCGTTAGGTACATTAAGCATGCCAAAATATATGTATTTAATTTGGAAAAGTGTACATCTTTAAATAAAATTTGCCTTTAAAAGTTAAAGCATCCATTCCATAGGAATTCAAGCTTTGGAAACTTAACCAGGTGAAGCCCTGGTTTCTTCTGAATGTTATCTATAACATCTCTGTCAAAATTCATACCTTTTCTTACTGCCTATCACTTAAAGATTTTTAATTCCTATTTTTTCCTCAGCATTACAAGATCTGCAAGATATTTTTAAACCAGACTTGAAACGTATTTGCCGTAGTTTGAAATCCTTGCAGGCAATACTGTCCGTCAAACAAATGATACAACTGCTCCTAGCTCCAATTTAAGCTAAGCCCAGCCACTAAGAAACAAGCAGGTTAAAATGCTTTCTCTCAGTCCACACAAATCAGTCCTCTGTTCACAGCCTCATTTTTGCAGTGTGCTCAGAGATTACAAGTTAATAAGTTGCTGATGGTCAAGTCTTACTGAGGTTGGTTGGATCCAGAGATGGCCTGTGCTTTACCACAAAGTATCCACAACTACAAATTGAATTTCAAGTCTGGGGGATGGGTGTTCTGTTTTTTTTTACATGCTGAAAGCAATTTGAGGAACAATTTCTTAGCTTATTTAAGTAGTCATATAAAACCATATCTCCAGGCACCTACCAGCATTGCTGAGTATCTGTGAGCCTCAGGCTATCTGCACCTGTCTGCAGCATGATCCTGACAGGCAGCAAGGCAAAGCTGACAGCTAGAGGGGTGGCTACTAGGTGCATATGATATTTCAGAAATGAAAATGGAATATTGATCTATTCTGCCGCCCCCCCCCCCCCAAAAAAAAAAAAAGTTCACATTTACCTGGATCGCAAACCTAAATGTTTCACCAAATTAACTCATCAGCCTGACATGTCTCATTAAAAGATCTTGTCACTAGTTTAACTAAACAAATGAAAATGAAGGAGGAAAGACAGGTGTATAGGGAATATCTTGTATTTCTTTAAAAAGGAAGTTTTTTAAAAGAAGGGCTTCAAATATGTTGCTGTCTTGTGCTAAATGAAGCAGCTATAGCTGTGGAATTTTAGGGTGTTGTTCTATCTGTTTTCTTTTTGACGAACACGAGTAACATCCATCAGAAATCATTACTGCACAAGTTATAACTACTCCCATGCAACTATGTAGGTTTTTTTTTTTTTTTTTTTTTTTTTTTTTTTTTTTGTTAATTTTTCTGATTCCTCTACTTTACTTCAACTGGGCATACTTTGCTTCTCTGAGCTAGAAATCTCTCTTTCCAGGTGACCCTGCCCTCTTTTTCTGGCATGTGCACCCTTCGGAATGCACTGAGACTTTAACTACTTGTGTGTAAGAAAAAACTTTTCAGAACAATCAAGGAAGAAGGAAACATTTACATTTCTAGTCACTGAACTCTCCAGAAAACAAAACAAAACATATTATTAGCAGATGATTCCCACTTGATGAAATTTTAAGCCCTTTTCTTTCTTCAATATAGAGCTGTAACATTTTACGCTTACTACACTCTTACATTTACCATTACTGTTATAATTTCAGTTGTGTTATCGCTAGCTATTCTTTGCTCCCCAATAATTTAATCCCTTGCTTTGTTAGCAAGTAATGCACTGGGGTGCCACTACAGCTTTCAGCTCCGTTGCAGACACTACTGTTCAGTGTGCCGTCTAAATTGCCATAAAGGGGCTTAACAGGTTAGACTTATCCGAGGATATGCGCTTCGAGAATGTCAACAGACACACTATCCAGCATGAATAAATACAGTCCAGAAAAGGAGTATAGCAAATCATGGGAACTCTCCTGAGCTCACAGGAAGGCATGGCTATTTTTGGAACACAGGGTTAAATCCTCGCTGTACTTTAATCATGGCAAAAACACCACAATCTTAATGGATCCAGGATTTTACTCTTTACTCTGTCACCAAAATGAGGTAATAAATATCTTAGAAATTTTCAGAGCTTTGCTTGTGGAAATTTCAGTACCTCATAATTCACTGCCAAGTCAGACACTACTATTATTAATCATCACAATAATATATTGTGCACCTATAGAGCTTTTCCAGATGCAATTTTGAATACTTTACAAGAAAATAGCCTTTTAAGGATCCTACAACTGGATGGTATTTTCTTCTGTACAGAGCACCAACACAAAGTTTATTAAAAATTTAAGCCATATTTCGAGGATCTAAAAGGGAGATCAAGCAGTACATAGTCCTAATACTGAACCTCTGAACTGGGATGGTTTGTGCAACTGCGAAAAACCTTAACATCAAGTCACGTCCCTGAAAAGCAGGGAGGGAGACTCTCCTCAGAAAAATCAGGGACAGCAGAACCTCGTCTATACCACATAGAGCTTTGCAAAAATCAGTAAAAATTCTAGTAAAAGGTTATAAAAGCCACAAGCATACAAAAAAATATTACTCTAAGATGAATCGTCTCTGTAACCACAGACTTGGATTTGAAGATGAACTAATCACAAGTAGCTTTAGTGCATGTACAAAAATTAAGAGATAATTAAGCAAAAAAATTTACAGAGTGGCTCAGTGCCAGTGTAAGAGTCTCCCATCAATCATACGTGATACTCTTCTTGTTACCTCTCCCTACCTGCAGAAGCAGCTGTGCACTGTAGCAAGTCCCAACAATCTTTAAAACCTGACTCCCACAGACACAAGAACATGGTCTGACAACATGACCAGTAAGGTGAGTTTTTTTTTTTGTTGTTGTTGTTCACTCTTATATGGCATCATAATAGACAGGATTCTCACATTTTACACAACTCGGATTTCAGACAAAAAAGAAATCTCTCTTTTGGTTGAGTTACAGGAACAGACAAATTGAATCCTCTCCCATAGAGCAGCTGAACCCACGGAAGCCAAAGAACTTGCTTGTTAAAGTGGTGGCTGGACTTGCCTCATTATCTAAGCTACACCTCATCCAAGCCTCATTTCAACAACCTGCCCCTACTACCATGCTCCAGTCAATGGTGAAACTTTCACTGATTTCAATGACAATAACTACTAGGGTTTCAGACAAGGTAATGCTATTCTTGCGTAGAAACTGGTGACAAACGCCATCCCAGGCTTTCTACCCTCACTAGGATCACTGTTCAGCAAAGCATACAAAGAAAAGAAAAAGGAAAAAATAAGCAATAGAGTTTGTTCAATTACATACAAAGTCCTACGTGATTATGGCACACAAAAGCTGCTATGCAATTAGAGCCTGGCGGGAACATACTAAAGCCAAAAGTCAGATTTTAACAAATTTGTTACATTGTGAGAACTATAAAATATGATGTCTGTATGATCTGTTACTTAATGTTTGCATTTCCCCACTCTCTAAATGCAGTCTATCCCATTTAATGGAAAAATGGGCTACAAGAAAAGATCACTCTTGAGCCATCTCTGGAAAATAAATATATCACATATATATCACAGGTATCATCATTATACCCCTAAACCCAAAATATAAGGATTGTTCATATTTAAAAGTATGGTGAGCAAAAAAATGATACGTAAAGACTATGCTTTATGAAAATTTAACATTTGTGTTTCACTTCGGAAACATAATCTGGATCCTTTCTGTTAAGCACAAGTACTCTCAGTTTCAAATATTTCTTAAGAAAAGCTACATGCCTTTTATTCAACTCCATGCAAAGTAATATACGGTTCTTTCTTTCCTGTGTCTGAAAATACCTTGGCGACTCCGATAAAAAAAGCCTACTGCTAGAGGCTGGTAATTATGCCTTTGGAGTTTGCCATCCATTAAAACTTTGGTGATCCCATCCAAAGCACTTCATCATCAGAACCATCTGGTGTTCTTTCTGCACAATTACCAAAATACAGAACATATTTTGACTTGGCACTTGCATTTGGTAGACACTTTAGTCATTTTTATAAGCAACAAGACAGCATCCTGCCAAAGAATGGCCTCAAAAGAAAATTTCAATACACCAGAATCTGACTTCTATCCTAGTGAATCCTACCAGATCTAAACAAATTGTTTGGCAAATAAGCCACTCCCTTCACCTTCATACACAAAACACTTGTTGCTGGTTTGGTTACTCCTTATTTCCCCTATATGTTGATGATTCTGACTATTACCTAATGGATTAGGGGTAAAGCAAACTTAGTTCAACGCTCTCTTTAAGATCTCTCACTCAGAAATCCAGCTGTAATGATTCACCAGAAGTGAAACTGTTAAAAGTACAAACAGGCAAAAGCATTGCACAATAACACTGCAAAGAACAATAACATTGAGAGTATTTTGCATCCGACTCTCGCAATCCTTTTTTGTTCAGTGCTTACAAATACATTAATAAAATCAGCACAGCTCAAAAAAAAAAGCCAAAAGACAGGAATAGCAACGACGCTTGAATAATGCTAGCCTTGTATGCCCTTTTTTGGATTTTGGTTTTCAAGACCATCTTCATAAAAGAGGAGATGATGAGAAGATGGAACATGCTTCCAGGAGTACCAATAAGTTTCTCTTGAAGATTGATAAAAATCACTTTTATTAATTCATTTCAATAGAATTTATGTCAAAAGGTGAAAACTTCTATGCAATAATGATGATGACTTCGGCTTTCTCAGGAAAGTTTAGAGAATGGAAAAAAAAAAAAAAATCAGAGTGCTCAACTGGACATAACAGAAAAAGGAGTGTTGACCAATAAATCTCGAAACTACACATTCCAGTTACGTTTGCGAACTCGGAGGACAGATCTACATTTAATGACTCTAGAACCTACTAGCATCCTCTGCTCAAGGGCACAAAATGATGGAAGCCATTGTGAACATACACTCTCAGGAATCTATTTTATATACTGTCATTGAGGGGAAAATATTGCTTCTCTGAAAGATTTTTTCTTATTGAATATATAGAGAATCAGGCTGGTATTAAAATGTGCTAACTGATCTGAAATTAGTGAAAACATATTAGAAAACAACAGATACAGATTTAAAAAGCAGTGCAGCATAGATAATCTATCCAAAATGACAACTGGAACTTCCACAACAAACACATAAAATGATCCTACAAGGACAGGGATATGCTACCATCAAAGATTTAACATCATGGACATGGAGAAACTAGACAAAATATAACCAGAAAATTAGTAAGAAAGTTGTGTAAGAAAATTGGGTAGAAATTTTTAAAAAGCTTTTATTACATGTAACTTTACAACTGTCCATTAAAACAGTCCATTTGGTGAAGAGATCTATTAGTGTATGGGACAATCTAGAAAAATCACAACATGCTCACCCTTATAAAACAAGCTGTCAGGCAGACAAAATGTAATATTCGAGTAAGTAAATAAACATTTGACTACATAGGGTGTCATTCTCATTGGGTGACACTCCAAAGAGAATATATCTCAACTGTTGGCAAAAAACAAACTGTATAATATACCCTTACTTCTGTAGAAGGATCTCAGCAGATTTCCTAATATCTGCGATTCAAAAATCAAATATGGCTTAATTATTACCCACAGTTTTGCCCTTAATTTTATCATTATGGCTAACAGTGTTATATCAAATAAAAAATTGTTATCTAAGCACATTTTCATATTTTTCAGAATCAGCATGACTTTAAGTCTCTGGCATCAAGTGAAAAGAAGGTAAGTGTTTCTAGGATAACCAAGTTGGTATCACCTTACAAAAATGTTATGGAGCATCTGTGTTATTTCAGTTAGTGTCATCACAACGACATACAGCACCATAACAGGATGGCTTTATGTCATCCCTCAAAAGAACAATGAAAAGGCATAAAAAGTGAGAGAGAAATTATTCAACTTACGCCTTAGAACCTCGAGCAACTGCTATAACATCAGAAAGTCTATCGCAGGGGAAGATGATGGAGCTTTCAGGCCAGCGGAATTAGTATTTTGCTTTATATTTCACAGCATCTAGAAAAGGCCAAACACAATGGAGCAGATTGACTAGTATGTCACTTCAGTTTTATTAGATGCTAACTTCAGTGCAACAATACTTCAGTTGACTGCAAGATGTGAAGTAATTAGACATTCCTACAGCTCATCTCCCTCAAACAGTCACTCTATGTTCTTCGTTGTGCCTTTTTTTTTTTTTTTTTTTTAATAAAACTAATGGTTTATCACTTTAAAAAGTGCTTAATTCTGCCATAATTTTGGTGCAAATTCCAACCAATTAAACAACATTGTAGCAGACCTCTGGCACATTAAGCCCGTGTTGCCAGCTCTGACACAAAGGGACAGTTTTTGCAAGATATGAGTTGGTCATGAAGCCAGTGCACAGATTCTTCTACAGTTGTGCTTTAATGAAAGAGAGAAGAAGCTGGTAGATGTAAATTCAAGCAAGATTTATTGGCTGGCTCTATTCTTATCTATCCAAAATGAAGCAGGACCCAGCAGAGATTTCCCGTGTTCTCCCATGAAGAAACATATGCGTTTCTATATGTTTTGGCCTTCAAAACTGTGAATCAGAAACCAGGTTCAGCCCTGAAATAACTGCAGTCTGCTTTTCACAGAAACATAATTTTCTTGTTATGTCTTGCTACAGTTATATATCTTGTAATGTTATTCTTGTCACCTCCTAAAAATCTGTATCACATTTTTTTGCTTCAGGATGAATTCTGCTTTCAGCTGCAAGTTAGGAGTTCCCACAGAAGCCGCAGTGGCTGCACACTGTGTAACAGGAGCCTATGGATTAACTTTCATAGTAATACAATACATGCAGTTTATGTTGTGATTGAAGAATTAAAAACTAATTTATGTAAAATTAGCCTATTCAAGAAATAACTGCCAAGTAAATTGGAATTAGAGCTGCATATGAACCATGGGATGCTTGCACTTTCATCAGTGAGTTGGAAAAGCTCAGGGAGGCCGCCAGGCTGAGGGGGGAAGCTGACATTCCCTAAGTGCCCCAAATCCCCTCTCTTTTAAACACTCAGAACGATACTGACAGGTAAAGGCAAGGAAGAGGGAAAGAGCAAAGAAGAAAGGTAAGGAAATAAATCCTTAATGGAATAACCCAGAAGGATAATCCTTTTCAGGAGTCTGGTTGTAAAACTATTTCCTTCTGTTTAATTCTGAATGTATTTAAGTTCCTCCTTGTCTAATAATAAATTATAATACAAAATTATATGAGATAATACAATGCCTTTTCTAACCTTCAGAAACAAAAATACTTAAGTCTACTTACAGCAAAATGCATTTATCCTATTTCAAGATGCTTTTCTCCAATTCCCATATATTACTAGGCAGCATTTCCATCACTGTCTTGCCGCAAAACTTTCATATTGAACTAAGCTATTTTTAGCTAAAGTCAGTGTGGATATTTTCCTAAATTAGAACTGTAAGTCAACCACATGGTAAATTAATCTAGAATATCATCACAATTGATCCATAAATGATCAGGTTACAGCAAACTGTATCAGTCTTACCAAATTATTGCATTGATCGTGATCTGGCAACGGTAGTCTTCAGTTTATTTTTCTAGCTACTTGACTGTCAGATTAGAATTAAATTTTCATTGGTTCTTTTGATGAGCAGGGGATACATGAACTAAGCTATGTCATCGAGAACAGGCTTTTTGCAATATTTTTTCAGTTAACAGACTTCATAACTTTAAATTATAAAACATGTTTCAATGAACACATTCACAACTAGCCATATACACACAAAATAGTCCTGGATGAAAACAGTCAAAAATTAAGAACATGAGTTTTAACCTTTCCTCAAATTTTAAAATCCTAAGGAAACCTATTAAGCACAACATGGTTTTCTTAGAACCCCCACCCCTCAGTCCTTCCAGTCTTTTAGGAATAAAAAACCCGTCAAGCCAATCTAGCTTTTGCCATACTAGCGTGTTCAGATGGCCGTTTGATTTTTGGATATTGTTTTTATAAATACCAAACAAAAATGACAGAATGAACTGAACTCTCACAAAAAGAAAGAAAATAACTGAAAGAAACAGGGAGAAAGAGATGGAATACTGAAGAGAAAAGAAAAGAAGAGAAAAAAAAAAGAGAAAAGAAAAACATAGTCAAGTCTTTGAAGGTTAAGAAAGTTGAAGGAAGAAAAGAATACACACAACTGTACCAAACTGCAGCAGGTATCTGAAAGTATGTAAAGTCAGTTTTCTTTTAAAGCAACCATTCATTTTGTAAGACTTCATGTTGAGAAGACATTGATTTTCTTCCAGATGCTGCTGAAAACTAGGTCTGCAGAACCTCAAGTGTAACACTAAATATTAAGGCACACAGAATTCATTTTCCATTGAAAATGTTGGCATCTAATACCTTCTGAGGGGCTGAAAATATATTGAAAAAATTCCCTGAATTTGCTAGCAAGGTAATAGGTATTATGAAGGCATAACTAACTATAAGCAACTTAAATTAATTCAAGTAAGCAATTTTTTTTCATGCAAAAACTAAAACCATGCAAAAACTAAAAAAAAAAATTCCCAAGAGAGCAAAACAATTCATAACTGACATTAAAGAAAACAATTGAGAGGCCTTAGAAAGAGCAATATTTGGCATGTTTCAGGCCATTAGTGAAGGTTTTCACTCACTAGAAAATGAAAGGAAATCCATTATTTCACATGCACACAAAAGATATATGAAGTATATCTTATCATAGAAGCAATACGTTATCTGAATATCTGTTTAAGTATTGTAGGAGAGGGCTATTTGTAGGAGAGGGCATGGGGTATTCAATAAAGCAAAGGAAATGAAAGCTTATTGAAAGACCCAATCCTTAGTGGAAGTCTGAACTATCTAGATGCTCCACACAAGTGGACGACCTATTCCTGTGCCACACAGATGGGCTAGACAGCTAGCAGCGTGAGAACAGCCAGAGAGCAGCCTAGAAGCCACCACTGAGGCCCTCCTGCTTTGGCAGCCAGCAAAGCCTTACGATTTCTGTAGGGGCTACATGAGACAGCTTGATACACACACTGCAGTAGATCCTCTGGCTCTGTTCTTGCCCCTTTTCCATGGAAATTCATGTTCACAGTTCCTGGCAAGCAAATCTCATTTGCAAAGCAAATCTGCAGCAGCCCTGCTGCAGGGAGAGCAAGAATGTGCACAGGTGAAGAATTTGCCTCTCCATCCTTACATACATTCAGTGAGACTAGGGCAAGTGAAACACGTGAATGAACCGCTAACCAAACCCAAGCTGCCAAACACCAAGGCAACAACCTCAGCCCCGTGCAAAAGCAGATGAGAAGTACTCATACATGGAGAAGATCTGTCAGAACTCCAGGCTAACGCTTTCACAAGGTATCTCTGGCCTTGCCTAGTACATATACCACAATTATCTTTTCACATGTAATCTGTCAAACATGTCTGAAATGACCTTATTTGAATTTCACACAGTAAATCATCATTACTCAGAAGATAAAACAGGAAAATTATTTTAACAGAAAAAGCACAGCAATACATGGCCAGGTGAAGGCTCTGATCCTTACTCATCCTGTACCAAGAATATGAAAGATTAAACTGCTGATAGCACTCAAAGAGAGCAATGTTTTATTTTCAGGCCTGAAAGATACAAGATTTCCCCTCCATAAAAACTGCAAGTAGAACATTTGTGAATTATAAAGGTCCTTCCTTTTTAAACAAATTTAGAAAATGTAATCATCCTTCACAGGTGAGATATTCTGTTTATTCTATGGAGAATCATTTGAGTCTAAATTAAACCCTTCAAATGGTTTTGATGATTGCCGCAATAAGGACACAACAGGGAAAAGATGTGAGAAGAGAATAACACACGTGTTAGATGAATGGGTGACAGAAATATTTCTAGCCTACAAAAATCACCAAATTAAACTTTTTAAAACAAAATATCAGTGTTACTTTTTATGTTTTAAAAAAAATAATACTGCTTATGGGTTGTGAGTGAAAATGCTAATCTGCACTCTTCTCTTTAATTATCTTCAACATGGTCTGAGTACTCTCAAGATAAAAGATACAGGTCTTTTAACCTCTCCAAAAAGCACCTTTTCAGATATCTTGACTTTGAATAATCAAGCACAGGAACATAGCAAAAATGGCTTGTCCGCTAAATATCTACGCCATAAGTCCTGCCACAAATTGCTTAGAATCTAAACAATTCAGAATCTAAATTAGATTTTGATAAGACAAGTAGAGATAAAACGCAAGGAAAGAGTTTAGAAGCAGAATGTTATTCTTTGACATTCTGTTTTTTTTTCTCTTTATTCTAACCTCACACCTCACCAAAAGAAAATAATGTAACCAAAGAGATCCCCATCAAACACTTGTAGAAAGGGTTGCTTCATATGTTCCTCTCTTCCAAGCCATCTCCAAATTTGTCCTTATTCAACAATATAAATTAGAACACTACTACAGCAATGAGGTAATATAAAGCCATAGAACTACACCATTGTTGGAAAACAGGTACAAGATATCCCACTATAGATTTGGGTTTTTTTGATAATATGACACAGCGGCCAGTTCAACTACTTGCATCATCTCAACAGCAAATATTTTTTAAGAAGTGTCACAGAAGAATAAAAGGGAAATATTGAAATCCAGGTGGGTTAAACTGTGTGGCCCCTTATAAGCTGCCTTTTCACCCTGTAAGTTGCTCATCCCACTGCTAATACTTTCGCATTTCTAGGGAATACTCAATGATCCTTTACATATTGTTCAGTGTGAACTGCAGTAAAACTTTGTCAACTGTACTTTGTAAGAATCATTTGTCTTTCCTCATGACGTTTGTTTTCTATGGCAACGTCCCCCCTAGAGGCTTTCTTGTACATACGGAGGA
This sequence comes from Microcambeva ribeirae, assembly GCA_035222435.1. Taxonomy (NCBI): domain Eukaryota; kingdom Metazoa; phylum Chordata; class Actinopteri; order Siluriformes; family Trichomycteridae; genus Microcambeva; species Microcambeva ribeirae. The sequence goes on along the minus strand of JAYECN010000013.1, from coordinate 9,991,908 downwards.
GGCAACAAACGGGCTGAAGAAGAGAGAAGACCAAGTCAGGCTCATTTCACCTCCCTGGATCATGTTCCCATGGAGACTCTTTCCAAAGGACAATACAGCTCCAGACTGCATCCCTTGAACTATTTAGCCTCCTCTATAATGAAGAGGTCTCACTGATGGCAGAACGTTCTCGCGAGCGCAGACAGAAGAGCGGCACACTGACAACGGTCAGGTCTGGGTACAGACAGAGTGTCTTCATAGCAATGCTCAGTCTGCTGCTGGTTCTGAGAACTTTGCCAGATGTGCAGACAAGATTTGGGGCTTATTGAACTGTGGTCCCTGGCCTCTCTATTCCAGCATGATAATGAAGAAGAGCCCAAGCGAGGCACTTTTCACAGCGCTGCCCTCCCCAATTTCCTCCTGCTGCTGATATCCATCAGGCACACGGCATGAGCCAGCTGGCACTCAGCGAGGAAGAGCTGAACTGCAACCTAAGGCCAGAGCCCTGAGGCAAGAGAAGGAAGTGAGGATGCACATCAGGGACACTGCACTTGCCAGTGGATCTGTTTGTACTGTGGAGCTTCTGGAAGATAAAGAGTCCAACCCACATAAGAGTCACGGGTCTAAGGTTACCATTGTACATAATTAGGCAATAAGAAGCTTATTACTTGCTTGATTGAGTACCTTATAATTAATGGCTTGTTCCAAAGCCTGTTTAAGTCAATAGGAATCTTTCTATTGACTTCAAAGGGGCTTTTGATCAAGCCCTGCCAATGTAGTAGGATACCTCTCTCCCCACGTCATAACTCAGCAGTTGCCATCAGGAGGCACTCAGACTGACACTTTCGGGGCTTCACCGCGATGGTGCTGGTGGCAGACACTTTCATATAAGGACATTTAACCCTGTTTTGTAACTCTGACTTGCTGATCTTCAGTCCATTGGCCAGTTTTGGTCAGAAGAGCAAGAATTCATTGGTGTGATTTGAGGAAACAGGTAGTACTGACAGCCCTCTTAAGTTACCTGGCTAAAGACAAGGTCTAATTTCTGCTGACCTGAGCATGTAACATATACAAAACATTATCTATATACTGTTCAGATCACCAGACAGTATCATGGCCATTTATAATGCATTTCAACAATTCAGTATTTCCTCTGCATACATACCAGTTTTAAAAACGCATACTGTATGGCCACACTGTAACTTGTCACTGAGAGACATTGTGGAAATCCTCCTTATGTCATGGATCATTGAGCCCACATGTAAATCCTTCTTAGCTTGACCAGGTACACCCTAAGAGCCCTGAAGGGAAAGAGTCTTTCTGGTCTCTTGAGCAAATTCAGCAGTTGCACATACATTTCAAATCCACATGTGCAAACCTCTTCGAAATCGGGGTCCAGATTTTGTTAATACTTATGCACTTAACCTGTAAGTCATCCTAATGCACATCTATTTATCAGGAATCCCAAGAAAACTGACATTGTGCTATTTGCGTTAAGTATGTTTACCTCCAGAATTAAGACTTAATACAAATGGATGAATGTCTAGAAATAATTGAACTTTTTCTACATTTCCCTGTAATAAGAAATAATACTGGCATTATTCAAAGGACAAAAAAAAAAAAAAAAAAAAAAAAAAAAGATTATACTAACAAGTAGAAAAAAAAACTTGCATCTATATGGACTTTTTAAACACATAAACTTTAGAATTACATAATTTTTAAAACAGCTAATTGGATTTCCCTCCTACCTTCAATACTCTTTAAAATCACAGACCCTAGTCCAATTCTGCTAAATTTACAGATACGTTTCTGCAGCTGAATGCCTTTGAAAATGCATCTGCTAGTAATATAGAAAATACTCTTACAAAAATATTTTGTCTTCTAAGCATTTTGTTAGATAACCTGTATTTTCCTTACTTTCAGATCTGAGGCAAATACAAATTCAGAAATGCAAACGTTATTTTCTCCAGTGCTGGCACACTGTTATTTTCCAGATCACCCTAACATGAGGTAACTATTATCGATTGTGAAAGCACAACAGGTGGGTCACATGAAAGGTCACATTAGTTTTGTTCACAGGGCCAAACAGAAGGTTTTCATTATCCTTAATAAAAACAGAAGCGAGTAATAAAATATATCATTGCAATAACATATCTCTCCATTCATACGCAATAACCTCATACATTAGATCCTACAATTTCAAAATACTGCTGTTGGCTCCAGCAGCATGATTATTTTTGCGGTTGCTACTTATAAAAATAATATTATAAATCATAGTTTGACTTGCAAATTTCCACACTGTTCTTTTGAGTTGCTTTTTGAACTGTTTTTCTGGACAAACCTCCTCAAAGCCAGCATTCACTTTAGAAATATTAAGCACTTTAAATGGTCAATAAGGCAGCAAAGATTTTTAGTAATTCCTGTCATTAGTGTAATAGCAAATCATGATGACCTAGAACTAGTCAGGCACCTTGTTCAAACCCTGATGCTAAGCTAAAGTAGAGTCATAACTCAGACACAGTGTAAAAAAGTCAAAACATATTAAATCCCTTCACAGTAGGCTTTAAGATGAACTGCTTGACTGCCTCTGGTCCCCCTCCATGACACACACAAACGTCTCTACTCTTATCTGGGCAAGAGTGAGGACAACAAAGCTATATGGTTTAGAGTAAATAGAAAATATCCTTGCTTCTAGGTAGACTAGTGTATTATTTTTGTCACCTGGTGTTTTTAAAGGTATATCATGCAACTCAAATACATTTCTGTGCAAATTAATTTAGGATGGCCAATATTTAAAAGAAAATCATTTGGATGGCTTTAACATGTATTTCAGAGAGAATGTTTAATATTTTCTTTTTCAGATAAACACATTCTTTCCTTAAATGTATTTCTAGACTGAAGCATAAATAGCGAACTGTTTCCTCTCCGTAGACTTTTCTAGCTAGACTCCACCATCTCCTTTTTGTCACTGTACTTCTTCATCTCAAGACCAACATACCAGGATACTACACAGAAGTGAAACCAAGAAATAAAAAGCTAAAATAATTTACCTTTGCCTAAAAAGCTCTTTCCCTCTATAACGTGTTATAGGCATCAGTGGTAACAGTCCAATGGTTTCATGTGGATATTAGAGCAACAAAGAGAAGGCCGCTCTTGAAAGCAATTTCTTGTTATCAGAAAGCAACACGTGTTTTTGGAAACAGCAAGCAGATGGAACAATGCGCAGCTATCTGCAAACGCAAAATACCCCTGCTAGAATGACGCTCAAGTTGGGCTCCAAAAAGCCTTGCTGCTTATCACCCTGTCCCCTAACCGTGCAGAGCTCATCTGGGGGCATGTTGTGTCTGCGCAGCGACTTGCGCATCTGCCAGGGAGGCGGCAGCCGCCGAGGCGACGCGACGCTATCCCCTCCACCCGCCTGCCTAGGAGCTGCAGGACAGCGCGTCCTGTCTGCTGCCACACCTGCTGGCCTTCGCAACAGAACAGACTGCCACGGGCTTTTTAAGAGGGTCAAAATCTTTCTTCTGTCTGGAGACGATTACGTTGCAATTTAATAGTTCTTTGCAACTTACTCCTTTCTCCTCTCACAGTTTGATGTGCTAATACCAAAAATCCTAAAACATAAATTGGCAAGTATATTTCTATGTAGTGAGAAGCAAAGGTTATGAAGATCTCAAGCACTTTAGGTCACAGACTCCTCAATTACACCCTGATACCGACATGTTGTGTGCCATTCTTTGGTTTACAGGGCATGCCCAAATCTTTATCTATAAAGTGCTAGAGTAAAAGTAGTGGCATATAAATAACTGAGACTTGAAAAAAACCTGTCTTGAAAGCAGACTTTGACCAAAGAGAGTATGATATTTTTCTTTCTGCTTAGACTAAAAATTCCAAGAAATTGTTGGAGTTGTTCCAGGCAATTTAGATAGCCAAATTTGTATTTCACATTTTGCTTACATTTTTATGCGCTGTACTTAAATCAGATTTTCAAAAAGAAACTAAAAAAAAGTAAATAATGACTCCCCTAATTGACCCTGAATTTTGGAAGAAATTAGTATTTTTTGACAAATTATCCAAAACCACAGTAAAAATGAAAAGTCTTTTTGCCTCCCATATTGCAGAGAAGCATAAAGCAAAATGAAAATAATTCAAAACACAGTATGTAGCTGACAGTTTGTAAAGCAAGCCTAGTGTAAAACTAAAAACATCGGAAGAAAAATTTCTGTCAATAACATGATTTATGTGATTCATAAAGGACTGGTGTCATTTCTGGACAATCTTTTGAATGATTTACAGTATTTACAATCTAGCTATTTCTACATCTTTCAAGGTGTTGGAAAAATAAATTGATTATTTAGTTTCTTCAGAACTCATAGCAAAGCATTACCTACATTACAGAAAAGACATGGTGGCTATGTGCAAACTCACCATCAGGTAAAGGCTCATTTGCACTACAGACCTTTATGCCTGAGAATCTTGAGTAATCAGATTGTCTCATAAATGCAGGGGGAATTATAGATATTGATATGGTAAGAGTGGTACTCTTTCTAAAACATAACCGGTGAAATATTTCAAACAGGGACACCTAAAACAAGCATCCTAAATTCCTATTTCAGGCACCAAATAAGCCATGGCCTCACTGGGAGAGGCACTTAGGAAACAGCTCTTCCTCACCGATTCCAGGGAGTTTTGGGCAAGCACCTTTCAGAATGAGGCCACCTCCCCTGTCAAGTCCCAGTGCGGAACTGAAATTTTTACTTTAGGCAAACTTTGAAAGCCCTTTCGTTGCTTTCAGTCCTTCTCAGTATACATGACACTGACTGATGTATTTCTGTCTTACTCATAGTCCTCTGTCCCACCGTCCACTGGCAGCAGCTTGCAGAAGGGCTAGGTTTCCAAATGGGCTGTTTGGACTAAAACGTCAAAAAGGTTATAAAGATCTGCAAAACTAGACGATATATTCTACATTCAAGAATTTCATAGCACATCTCTCAAATCTGCCTTCCTCCTTCTCATTTAAGGGTGGCTTTCTAGCTCCCAGTTGCATTTCTTCAACAGCAATGAGAGCGTATGCTAAAACAAGAACTGGGGCTAGAAGAGCCTTCTGTGAATAACGATACTAAATCAGAGGCTCCATCTTCAGATTTTACTGATATATGATTATTCTGCAATTTCTACATCCTTGATTATTTTTATTACTGTTAATTAATTCTACTAATTCAGGTAACATACCCATTGACTTGAGGAAATTTCAGGCTTTGGTCAGTATAAGAAATTGTATTACATCCTGCAGATGATGAAAAAAGGAAGGAAAAACCTTTGTAGCTACCAAATTGAGCTGTTGTAATCTCAAATCAGTTGTTCTGCACGTACGGATATAATGACAGGAAAAAAAGTAATTATAATTAGGTGTCTATTTTGATTTTTCTCTTCATAGTATCCGTACTGAATGTCATTTGATTTTAACAAACTATAAAGTCATTTCAGGCAGGCACTGTATATGCTTGCAGTTAGTGGTACACTTGGAGTCTCTAGTTTATTTTAATAGAATTTTCATATGCAAGACTTTAAACATTTTTAGACTTAAAAATTTAGAAGGAGATCACTTCCATCTGTAAAACAATTAAGCTTCTTCAGTAGAACAAATCATGTTCTAAAATCTCATGTTAAATATATAAAATATTCCTAGAAAGCCAAAATTCAGAAAATGCACAGAGTAGGTCTAAGAGTTCAGCTTTAAGGGAGGTCAGTCTGGAAAAATAAGCTAGAAGAAATTAACTCAATACTGATGAAACAGATTATACTAATTAGTCCGTTCACCTGAAGAATACCTTCCTAGAAATAGGAGTACAAGGTTAAATACCCCAGCTAGAAACATATTAAGAGTGGGGGTGAAGTGGGGTGGGTGAGCATTAAAAAAGTATTTTGGAATTGTACTGATAACAAGACATTTTCTTTTATCATAGGAGTATTCTAATAACTTTCGTCACAGTAGCTCAAATGGAACAAAGACCTTTCCTTAACAATATAAAAACAGTATTCCATTTCCCTATAAATGCAAATTACTTTCAAGGTGTATACATACCAAATTGCTGTCATTTCTCATCCCTAACAGGCTTTCCGATAGCTATATAAAGAAAACCAAAAACTTTCCAAGCTTGTAGCTCCAAAGCCAGTTAAGGAGCTTCTGTCCAAATCAGATTTAACAGTTCTGTATCTCTACATGTTTCACAAGATCACAGACCAAACTATACTGTAATAACCCGGGGTTATATATAATTAAACCTTCCTTATGTAGATCTGAAAAATAAAACAAAGATGTAAATTTATATTTCCTCTGTCCATGTCCAATTTGCTTCAGTTAAATAATTTGCTTCTTTCTGTTTGCTTCCTTACCATGTTTTGATCCACCTGTAAAATACTTGTCTGATGACTTCATACTCCATAGGAGGCTTCCAGAACAGAAATATTCTACCTCAAAGTATTGAAGCTATTTACAGAAAAGAACTCCTAGTCTAGTTTTGCTCCCATCGCCTCCTTTCAGTCTGGCATCACCTTCAACTGCTTCTTCAGACCAAGCAGATCACTTTTTAAATGCTATACCTCATCTTCTTTTTACAGGCAATTTCCAAGAGACATGAGCTGTAAAACTACAGGAAAGATGCAGACTCAAAAGCTCAGCCACTGGATGTCCACTCCGCAGCAACCTGAGACACCAAAGCTTTTTAGGCTACAAATACTGAGCAGCAAATTACGAACAACCACTTTAACTAAGCCCGCATCCTATAAGGCCATCGTTACTAAAAATGGATAACTATCTGACCATTGTATTTTCTTCTCCATTTGTCTGGCCTAATTAGCAAAAGAAAAAAAAAGTGAGGCTGGCACAGACAGGTTCACGGTGAAGTGTTTCTTTTCCGTCCCTGACCGAATGCTGCCTTTCTCTGTAGAAGAGGAAAAAAAGGCTAACCCTAACCTACTTTCACTCTACTACTTTTTCACACAGACACCAATTAAAATATTGAATCCGTGAGTTATATAGCGGTTCTCTCATTCAACATTAATAACAACCCCCCCACACCTCACAGTGCCTAGAAGTTACAATGCATCGGCTTAAAAAAATAGTTTCTAGTGCCAGCAAGCAAGTTAATTGTAGTAAAATGAACAATACTGAAATTGTTTGAAGATGGAATTAAATTTAATGAAATTCACAAACAAACCCCTTTTAGAAAGTAACAACAGTTTTTTGAACATTAAAGAGAAGCTCATTATATCAAGACAACTCCAATGTAAAAGGCAACCTGACTTCAATCACTGCATATCTGCATGTTAATGAACTAGCTGTGTGCAGCAGGGACTCAACAGAGTAAGTAATGGGAAGACAGTCTTAAAGCATACAGTACACTTGAAAAAAAAACACGCTACCTTTAATCAATGAAACACCTTTTCATTCGTACCTTAATAGCAACTGAAATGATTTCAAACGTAACACAAAGGGAAGATGATACTTAGTAAAGGTTTCTTTAAGACATAACATTTCTTGCACATTCTTTCAGCATTCACATGCTGTCAGCATCACTGTGGCAAAGACTTTCAAGTTTCAGCAGACAGATACCGCCTAGTACAAAGTCTTTGTCATAATAATTTCATTGCAGCCCCCTGATCAAACATCTAGACAAATCTGAGACTGAAAAGTGAGAGCTAACCAGTGACCTTTGATTAGAACCACAAGCACCAGTTTTAATAAAATGCCTCATTCATTGCTTTCCACTGCCAACAAGGAAGGTGTGTTTGAGCCTGAAAAATGTAGTCAATATACCATTTACACCCACATAATGATTCCTATTATTCACAGTTAGAATTTGTGACTGCAGCAAGTGAAACGTAGACATCTTAAAATAGCTAAATGAAAACACACTGACAACATTCTACCTTTAAAATATATTCAGGAGGCTGTCTCTGCCTTTCTGTTGCCTGCTGCTGGCTTTCATGTCTTGCTGATCGTATTGTAATAGGGTCCCCCACCCCCCCAAGCTTCATTTACACAATGTTTGGTTTGTTACTATTTCTCAAAATCCGTGACTGTTGGCAAAGTCCAGTTTTCAGGAGCCTTTGAATTTGTACTTCACTTAAGTAACAGTGCCCCATTCAAATACACATTCATAAAGCAGCCTTTTTATATGTCATACATGAATATTTATGTATTAAATTTTGAAAATTCAACTCATTTTTGGAGCTCAATATCCTAGCATACTCTGAGAGAAGGTTGGAAAAAAAGACTTGCAGACTTGAGCAGTTGTTCAAAACACCTTTTTTTTTTTTTTTTTTCTTAATAATATCTAAGTTGCTGGTCTCTAAGACAGAGTTCCAAGGAAATACAATTAAAATCCATTTCATATATTTGTGCTTTAGCATGTGAAGCAAGAGGACAGAAAGGGGGTCTTATCACATTTATTTCCCACTTGAAAAGAGAAAGTCTTAAGCAGGGTAATAAATATTCAAATGACTTTGCACCACTGAGCCACCATATCAAGCTAATGATCTGTAGTCTGGAGCTCTATAAAAAGCAAGCTTACTGCCTGCCGTCACCTAGAGGTGTTGCTGTAAACACTGTGGGGGGAGATTCTCCTCTCAGTGTGTGTGCGCGTAACTACTCTTAATGTTGTTTTCAAGACAGACTATATTGCTGAGTCGTAAAACAGAGAGATAGGATGAAACAAACGCAGGGGAAATCCAAGGACAAAATGAATTAAAAGAAAGTTTCTAGCAATTTAACTTGTTCCCTCACTGCGCAGTGAAGAGGCAGGTTTGCATTTCAGGCCTCACTTGCCGTAGCAGCAATGGCAAGTAAGAGAGATACAGCTGTTTGGTCTTACATATGGTGGGAGCTCACAGCTAGTTAACTAAGAGCAAGATGGTCGAACTCCAGAGCTTGTTGGAGCCTGCTGTAATCTGGAATTCACTGCAACAGAATTACTGCTGTTATGAATCAGTATGGCCCACTACATAAGAGAGCAGTCCCCTTCAGGCAGGAAGGGAACAGGAAAAAACAACAGATTTGTTATGAACAGTCTGCATCTTCACTGGAGCATGGATCAAGCAGGCATATGCTCCATCAGAAACCAAGGAGAAAAGGCAGCACTAAGTACATAAAGAACTATTTCTAACTGCATATGTAATGGTATAGAAAATCTTATCTTTGTTGCAAGATATTGCATAAGAAAAAGAGAGAGAGATGGTCTGCAATTTAAGCATAGGCCTGGAAATGAGCCATATCTTCCAAGTTCTAATTCTGGCTAGGACCCAAACCATCTTGAAACCTTCCTGCTTCAGTTTCCCAACTGGAAAAGTGAGAATAAACATACTTGCCTACAGTATTTCTCTCTCAAGAGTGGAGGATTCCTTAAGCCCAGTGCACTAGTAATTTGTCTATCTAGATGCTCCCATGTCCCTTATCACCTCCACACAATATACGAGTAGCAGTAGCAGTCATGCACATGCTCTCCTACACTCACTCACTTTTTAACCAGCAAGGCATTGTAGACATGTTTGTGCAGAGAGTTGAGAGCAAAACACAGACTGAAAGGAAACTACATAGAAAAGCCATGCAGAACCAGAAGGAAACTCCTCCAAGGTCCACATTTATTTTCATCTGAGCTTCACTCCTATGAAAGCACTAGCCTTCTTCCAAATCTGAAGGAATATGCTCGTTATCAGAAAATTCACAGGTCAACCCAAGCAGGGGTTAAAATGACAAGCTAGCCTGAAACTGCAGAGCAAAAGCAAGGAAGCAAATTGTCTCCTCCCTGACACAGTAATTTCAGCCAGGCATTTTTTGTTCTTATATTTGCTACTAAATATAAACAGCAAATATATTGCACAAGAACCACAGCTATTGCTGCTGACCCAAGGTGAGTGACAGCACTTTCTTGTTTACATGTATACAGCAAACAATGCCTTGCCAGTTCTTTAGGGCTTTTGGCAAGTTGGAAGAGGCAAAGTCCTATTCAGTAACAAGTAACAATAAATATTATGTATATTAAGTATACTGCTAGGATGATGAAAAGAAAAGGCTGAGAGAAAGAAAAGGCCTGATCAGCCTGGAGAAGAAAAGGCTGAGAGGAAAGCTTATCAACATGTCTAATTATCTGCAGGGAGGCTGTAAAGAAGACTGGGCCAGACTCAGTGGTGCCCAGTGACTACATGAGAGGCAACACACACAAACTGCAATGTAGGCAGTTCTGTCTCAACACGAGGAAAAAATTTAATTACTGTGAGGGTGACGGAGCCCTGGAACAGGCTGTCCAGAGAGGCTGTGGGGTCTCCTTCTTTGGAGATACTCAGAAGCTGCCTGGATGCCATCCTGAACAATGTGCTCTAGGCATCCCTGCTTGAGAGGGCTGTTGGACTACATGATCCCCAAAGGTCCCTTCCAACCTCAGCCATTCTGTGATTCTTATAATATACAGTATATAATAATATATATTATATATTGAATAATATATATAAATATATAATTAAATATTGTATTACAGTATATTAATAATAAATTATTACTTTTGCAATCTCAGTCTAAGAAGTTGCCTAGAGTATTCTCAGTGCCTACAGCATCTCCAAAGTGAGAGCCCTTAAGTGGCTGTTTTTCGCTGGCTTTTCATTTCTAGCAGTCAGCTCTGAAATAGCAGTCAGAAAGGACAGACTCTTGTGAATATTTGGAGATACTTGCTAAGAATGAGGAGCTAAGACAAATAAGACTTCTTTAGCAAACATACAGAAAAAAAAAAAAAAAAGGAAAATGGATAAGATCACCCTTATTGTGTTTCATTTGAAGGAAAAAACAACAATTACAATTAATTGTAAATCCTAAGGATTTTCAGTCTTCCACAGGATTCCTTCTGAACTGCCGAGGCACAGGGAGGTCTAGCTAATACATGCAAACATTCTGCAAACAAAGAATCAAGTTCCTGATTTTGATTCTGTTTGCCAGTTTTAACATCCTGATCCATTATATTTTTACCCTCCAAAACAAAGGAATGGCTGAGAGAAGAAACCTTACCACCTTCCACTGATGTTTTCCTGACGGTATTTGCACATTTTAAAGACACAAGAAGAAACAAAGACAACCTCTCAGAAGTGCTTAAGCATCTTAGAGTCTAACAAAAGCTAAGGAAATGTGGCATTATCTCACTGAGGCTGCAGAAGGTATCACACTGTCTTTAGGTGTACACATGTGCACACCTTCCATTAATGTAATTCTCATTTTCATTCTACAGCTGAAAAAGCTAGTGACAGATTGGCTTGTCAGAAGTTTAGATTTTCTGTTTTTTAGTACGAGGTCTGTGCAATACTGTTGTTTGAACATATTTGAGGTATAGAAAACTATAGTCTTTGTTTCTTCTACATAATTAAAAGTTTGCTTAATGTTTGTTTATATGTTCAGACATTTGCTCAACTTTGCACTTGTAGCCATCTAAATATAACTGCTGCTATAATACAATATAACATTATTGCTCGTTTCTTTTCAGGAACCACTTGGCCTTTATATGAAAGTTGCCATCAAATGGAGCAAACCAGACTGTTACGCATTAGACCTAAGTTAAGTGGTAACATGATCTATTTAGTGGCACACTTACCAAGTCAGCTCTACTGCTGTTTATTTAAATAGAAATTGAAATATTAGCTGCTCAACAAACACCAGGCGCTCTGTGCAGGAAATTGAAAGGATTCTAGACCCTCCTATAATGAGAGAACTTTTGACAAGTCCTCCTTAAACAGTTTCCTATTCTGAAATACAGCAACAGCTCTATTACTTGAGAAAAAATAAATATAACTAAGCGACAGTATGAACATAAGAGACAAAGGTACCTAAGATGGACACACTGCAGATATACCGTGTTACCTGAATTTAACATTAAGTCCTTAGGCTCCGTGATTATAAGATAACTGAAAAGATACTCTGTGAAAAATAATAAAAGAGTAAAGCAGGTTCCTTAATGTAGCCCCAGCTCGCTAAAACCCTGTTTCAAAACACAGCTTTACTTGGCATCTTTTTACTTATGGACTACTAAAGGAAGAGAAACCTACCCATAATCTCACACTCTTTAGGTATTAGAATTATCGATCAACAAATTCTCTAAATACACTAATTCATCCTGTATCTTTGCAAACACTTTAAAAGTTCTCTGTGAGATCCAGCTCTACTACCCACATTTTTCTTTCTTTGTATATATTCTAGATGACGTGATTTGAGGTTATAGAGCTAAAGAATAATTTTGTACTCTGCTGTTGCCACCTGTCAGTGAGTATTTCCTAAGGGTAGTGCCACTATTCCCAGAGCTTCACACATCTGTATAAAGGGTTGCATTTTCTTTCTAAACTGGCCACCTCTGAACATTCAGCCATAAAGATTTTGATTTGCTGATAGTTGTTTTGCAATGCAGGAAAACCAAAGGAGAAGTCAAGCAATATTATTTAAACAAACAAAAATTGTTATGCCTGATCAAAGCAACCATACAGTTAGCTTTGGTCAAGTAGTATAGCATAAATAGCATATTCTACTGCTATATAAACTTCAATATTTACCCTGCAAGCTTTTAGGCAACAAAATAGCCCTAAAACAAAAGAAAGATCTGTTTACCTGAGCAAGGACTTCAGAATCATACTGCTAATTCCTGGCCATATAAAAAAACAAAAAGCAAAACAAACAAACAAACAAAAAAAGCACCACCACAAAGAGTTACATTCTCTATGTAACTTCTTCATGCCCGAATGTGATTTTTGTGATTAATTTCACATAGGAGCAACTTTTTTGTTTCTTGATGAAAAATAAAAATCCATTATACTCACTTCAAATGTTAGTATCAGTGATCTTAAAGTAGTTATTTTATTCTTATTCTCAATAAGCGGAATTATGTATCTTATTTATGACTAAACAGTGCTGTTCAACTTCTTTCTATTTTTTACTGGAAAAGTATTACTCTGTTGTACGCATTTTAATTTTTAATAGATGATTCACTTGCTTGATACTAAATGGAACAAATGTCTTAGTAACATAATCAAAAATATGCATGCATTTCCAAAATTAATTTTGATAACTTGCCTCATCAGAGCATAATAGTAATTTTATAGTTGCAGCAATGCTGATTTCACCACGGAAGAACCTACAGGAACATTTGAAGTTGCACATATTCAAGATTTTTTTTTGTCCAGAGCTGCTACACAGAGTCAGCTTGCTTTAAATTCCTCTCATCCTCCCTTTAAGTCAGGCAGCAACTGGATTGTGAATATCCAAAGAACAATAGTCTAAATCATAATCTAGATGTGCTTACAGTCTATCTCTTCATTCTCTCTTAAAAAATGCTGCAAGTTTCAGAAACCACTCCTATGCTTTTTTCTTGCCATTTAAATTACTTTCTCACTATTTAAAATATGTATCTTGATCCTTTTAAGTAATTAGGCAATCAGTAAAAAAAGAACATGGCCCATTACATTTATTGTCCAAGGCTTAATTTATACTAGGCTCTGCAGGGGTATACCAAACACTTATTTTATAAAAGTCCTTTTCCTCCTATTTCACACAACATTTTTCAGAAAATAATCAGTTGCACAAAAATGTTAACATATGGCAGTATTCTTGGAACTGCTGTAGAATTAGAAGCAATAAAATCGCCTCGGACAAGAAAGAACAAATAGGCCAAACCAAATAATTATTCTTGCAGCTTTCTTTAACCACTAACTCCATTTTATATGCAGTTTCCAATCTCTCACATTAAACCCAATCATATATATTTAATTCCATTCTTAAAAATTTCAGTAGACAACTTCAGTGGTAACCTACAACTGCCCTGTCAGAAAATCTTTGATGTCACAGCATAATAGCTCCTGAAAGAACAGCACTAATACTTAATGTAACATGAAACCAGGGCCCTGCAGTGGGGCTGTCTGCTGTCAGGAACAAACAGTTTCACTGCTGTTCCCCAGAAGTGACAAGATTGAGAACTAACAGGGCAGCACCTTCTCAGTGCTACAGCCCTGTGCACTAGAGTCGCTGGCAAATCCTATCATATCAATACACCACCGTTACTCAAAAATAAACAGAAATGCCCAACACTACAGCCACAGTTCATCTGAGATGTTCTCTTGATCTGCTGTAAATACAAACATTCTGAGGGAAATAGGAATTATTCCTTCACTACTATGAATCTGCAGTTAGGTGGAATTTCCTGAAATTTTATGTTTTTAAAGATGCTGGTGTTGCCCAATGCATTCAAAATCCCTTTTCAGAATTCATCATTTGTCTTGCTATCAACCTTTCATCTCTTCTGAGTCGAAATTTTAAGCTTAAAAGGATCACTAAATGGTTTTCAATAGAAAACATTGATATTTTTCTCAGTTACCACCATGGATGACTATGGGCCCAGCTGTGACCTTATTACCAGATGTTTGCTAATGAAAGGACTCTATCTGTTCGGATGTACTGCAAGAGCAGCTTCTAAGACCCTATGCACTATTCTGAAAGGGACCCAATGTCCTTTGCAAAGTGCTCCTTACAGGGGAACTAAGGCTTCTCCCAGGAGATATATGATCCTGTCAGAATCAGGCCCCATATGCCTGTGTTTTGAGCCCTATTTTTGACCTCTTTTAAAACGTTTTAAGTTTCCCATGTAACATTGCTTTAGGTCAAAATATATTATTATAAATGAGAGCAGCAAACTCCTAAGGAAATCAGCTCCATTGCTGGATTTATTTTGTGTCTTGGAAAGCTGACTAGTCTATTTTATAAATGAGCAATAGCTGTACTTTCAAAGTTTATAAAACCTGGCCTCTGGCTAACTTGTAAACATAGGATATATTATCCTTTTGTTTGCAAAGCTTAATCCTACAACTGTCAAGCTGAATAAACCTTTAGAATAATAGTAAAAATACAGAAAAAAAAAAAGCCTACTTGTCATTAGCAGAAAACTGAACTCAGATTAAAAAAATAAAAATCAGTGGCACAGTCTTTGATGCATTTTGCTAGTAAACATGCAACCGTGAACATGTTTACCATACTAATTTCTCAAAAGCATTCTTGGGCCATCTAATTTTAAGGGACATGAAGTGATAAGTGCTTTTTACAAGTTCCCATGCTTCACCATCCTCTCTCAATGAATCTCTGACAGTTGGCAAAAATAATCTGTAATGCTTGAAATCGTGTAGGATCTTATTGACACTGAATTAGAAATGAGATTCTTCTTTGGGATTCAGACCACACATCCCCACAGCAGCATAAAAAACTATCTGTTCATGTATTTGCAACTCTTATTTATTCCTAGAACACACTGAAAACAGATATCCATAGCGCAAACACTCTGTTAGAAAGAGTCTTTACCTTAGAGTCTAAATAGATCAGACAGGAGGGGGAAAGGAGGGCACTGTCAGTGAAATAATGTGTTGGCTGGCAATCACAGTGCGAGGCAATGACAAAACAAAGGTTAATGCCGAGTTCTCCCATCTCCCAGTTCAGTGGCACCTGCACTAGCACCCCCGGCTGCCAGAGCTACACGAGGCAATAGCTTGTTCCACCCCTCAGGAATTCACACAGAGCCCATTGAGACGATTCCGATGTTACCACCCTCTGCTCTGGATTGGAGCCTCCTTCCCTCCCTCCCCTCGCCCGCTGCACCGTTCCAGCCGCGGGTTAGCCTCCCCTTGCTGCAGTGATACTAACTGGCAACTTGCACAGTGGTGCTCTGCACCTCAGCTGAGAGGCACAAGAGAAGAACTAAGCAAATGATTTCCTCTGTCCCTCCAGCTAGACATGCAACAACTTGCCTGGCAGCACTCCAGTCTAAGTTATCCATGCCCTACCTCAGCTCTTTGAAAGATGGTGCTGAAAAAGAAAGACAGTCAAGATTTAGGACAGCATTTAATAGTACCCATATTCCACCCGCGCAGGAACACAGAAAAGCCCTGAGACGACCAAATTTTCTTTCCTCACTGATGAGACCAAAATTTGTTCCTGTTCAGGAAAAACTGCATCCATTACTCTTGCCTGGAATGTCTGCAACTGTCTTGAGTCTCCCTTTTTTTTTTTTCCCCCTCTCTCTCCCCTCTTCTTACTTAATTTAGCTTGTTCATTTGATCCATTTTGATGCTTAGTATTACATTTAGAGAGAATGATGCACCTACGTAAGTGAAGTTTTTAAAATGCAATTGGGAATAATCAGACAATAACAGGAATAGATTCTGTGGCTTCTATGACTCTAGCAAGGAAGGAGCAGGGTGATCCTGTGTAGTAGGATAGGTGAGAGGAGGAAAACAACTCAGAACGTTTACTCTATGTGGCCAAGACATTTTGAGAGGAGACCACGTATCTGACTGAACTGTCCAAAGATCACAGCTCAGAGAAAGCCTGTTGCTAATTATTGGCTGAAGAACACTCCTCTGGACAGAGAAAAAAAGCTGTGGAGAAAGCAAAGAGAACCTGGAAACAGAAAAAGTCGTCCAAAAAAGAGTAAAATTAATCTTCAGAATTTGATATCCTAAGTAGAGCTGGACACTTAATTTCTGCAGGTAAATAACATATTTCTAAAACAAGGGCAGAAATAAACTCCAGGTCAAACACTAGAGTCTCAATCAAAAATCTTAGTATTTCCATATTAAACAGAAGTTGATTATAAAGGACACACTTACCTAACATCAGTAATTATGCAAAATGAGTTATTCTCTCCAGAGATTATCCATAGTTTCATAGACACAACAAGCCCCAAAAGTTTTTAATCCTGACCATCAAACAAAAAAACACATCAGTGAAGAAATGCATAAATCAAAAAAAAAAAAAAAGTTATTTATAACACCACTATTGAATAAGGATTCAGTCTCCCAAAGCGCTAAGCATGTTGGCTCCAATCCAGCAAAGTACTAAGCTACATGTTGAATTTTAAGCACACACATAGTCTCATTCCCACTAAGATTATTCTCGGGTTTTAAAGCACAGCATGCGCTTACATAGTCTCGTGAACCAGGACCAGGGCACTTGCTATCTTGCAGGACTAAACCTTGAGTGGTATCAGCTGAACTTAAAAGAGTTCCAGCAAATGAATTTTCTACCTAAGTCAATAATGCTGATATTTATTCTGAGAACTTGCACCATTCAGAGATTACGAGATCAGATTACCCTTCTTCCACCGCTAAGAATCATCACTGCATGAATTATTGCAAATAAACTCCAATTATTCAGTTCATCACTGATATGTATTTTAATACAACAATTGTGGTAAGAGTCAAACTGCTCTGCACATGTTGATCCTATTTGATACAGCTCCTGCACTGGAGAACAGGCAGCCCATGGACACCACTGACCTCTGGCAAATGGGAATTTTCTAGCCAGCAGCTGCCTTTGCCAGAGCTCTGCCATTCACCAGAAGCAGACTGAGGCCTGAGTGTGGCCTAGGGGAAATGCCCTTGTCATCTGATGTGCTTTCAGACAAGAGAGAGCACAAGAGCAAAATGCAAATAAAAATCGTTTACTTCACAGAAATAATAACTAATGTTAAGACAGCCCTTGTGTGCAAAAGGGATTTTGTCTTTCATCCTCCCTTTCTTTTTAATTTCAGAATTTTATTTGTTGCAAAAAATGATATATCAAATATCTTTAAACACAAATAAAGGCATTTTATGAGCATCTAATTTTTTAAAAAGCTTAGTAAAGACACTCACACATTAACCAAATGAGAATTTTCACACAGAAACCAGAAGAGGATGGAAAGAACCTCGGGTGCTGCCATGTCTGAAACAAGGTTAGAAACAAATTGTGAAAGGTTTCTCTTTTATGTAATGGTTGCCATGTCTCATTTGGACAACTATACCACACTGGGGCACAGAAATGAATTAACAAACAGACACAGCCAGTAATGGAGTGACCCTGAAATCATCAGACAGTCAAGACTGACATGATCTGGCAGCTTCAGCTGGAGAGAACATTACTCTTTGGAAGCCTGGACTACCGCACAGTAATACAAAGTTGACATACATCTGTGATGCGTATTTTTATACGTCCAAGAATTCCAATCAGACCATAGCAACAGACGATCCTGCTAAACCTAGGCACCCTTAGCAGAGGTATAGAAGATCTATGGGTCCTTCTCTGGAAGTTCAGTAGTTCAATGCTTCTCAAAATAAAGCTTCATATTTATTGTAGTTATAGACTCGTTCCTATTTATTATCTCCACAACACATCACGCAGGCCAGGCCGGACCTTTTGCTACATATGGGACAGCAGCTCCAGTCCCACCTAATATGCAGAACTGGAAGACTACAGACTGTTATTTAGTTCTTCTAAAATAATTGTCTATCATGGGAAGTTTAAAAAAAAAAAAAAAAAAAACACACCACTCACTGAAAGCATGTTATAGACAGATAGTGCTGTACAACCTATTGCAAAGCTGAGAAGATATGAAAAATATTTTTATATTTTACGTAACACAATATTCTCTACTCTGTAGATTAAGCATCCCAGTTACCAGCATCTGTTCAGTCATTAGTCCCACTCTAAGTCCGGTTAATATCCCATTTGATTGTGAGTGGCAGGAATGATGATTTTGGAAATCATCATTGAAGCAGGAGAATGAAGTCATTAAAAACAATTTGAAAAGCTATATCCACTAATAATGATCTGACCCCACATATCATCGTTTTCTTTCTTATCCTGTATTCCTATATATTGGGGTTGTTAATTTATACTAATAATTTAGAATCTGCTGAGTCTTTCAATAGCATTTTTTATCTATCAATTGTTAGAAGGATCAGTAAAACACAAAATTTTAATATATCCATGCTAATTAGAAAGTCAACATGTAAGACCTATATGTAAAAGTTCTAAAAATGTAAATATATCAAGGAATGATCAGTTAATATTTGATTGCCAAAGTTCCCTATGCATATTTGGTAGCAATAAGAGCATTACTGTCACTATTCAGTTCACCACATTCACTCTTCCTTCCCATCTTTGTCCTTTCATATCCCTTTCCTTCCTCTTCCTCATTTTTTTTCCTCCCTTCTCTTCTTCTCTTCTCCCACACACTTTCCAGAAGTCCCAACTGAGCACAGTGTGAACTCAGCAGAGACCAGCGACAGCTGCTGGCTCCAGCTACAACAGGAAGTGGATTAAAAAAATATATATATATATATCTCAAGGGACAGCTTCAGAGTTAGGGAGAGCTGGTTAAATTGAATATGTAATAACTCCGCTGAGAATTTGGACTTCAGCTCCACTCAACAGGGGTGCTTCATTACCTGCTTGTGCGAATGCCACTTGTATGTGATGAGGTCAGAGCCTTCTGGCGACAAATTCCATATCTGCCATTTAGCCTGGTCAGCTGAAAACAAACTAGCAGATGCCGGGCTGATTTGTATCTAGTAGTTATTGACACTGAAGAGACAACAAGTGAAAGACAGGAAGCATCATGTGGGAGCCACACGTGGACAGCATGAGGGGAAGCAAGCATTCACCTTCCTTACCTAATCATCCCACACTGAATTACTGAAATAGAAAGTTTTCCACGAGAGGAATGCAGTGAACAAATATAATTTGGGGCTGGATTTGTCTCTTGCTGCTTAATTTGTTACCTACTCATTTCTGTATGACTTTTACTAAAAATAATAATAATAATAATTAAAAAAAAAACAGAAGTTGGTTCAGCAACCATTTATGCCTTCGGGTTCTTCAAGTTTACGCTTTTCTTGGCTGAATTCTGAGTGTGATCTCTTACAGAAGTGTAAACTTAAAGTGTACAGAAGTGTAAATTCCTTCTTGCCCCCTCTGCTTTTGGTCATGTTCTGTAATGTACTCCAAATCACCAAAACCTGAATTCAGCCTGTCCAAGAGCAGACTTCACAAACCAAAACTCCAGCTAACCCTCAGTATTACTTCCTGGGTGTTTCAGCTGCCTTTGCTCACCTATGTATTTTTTCTCTCTCTCCAGAAAGAAGACATAAAAGGCTCAGAGGATAGAAAAACTTTCACTTTAGGGCATCCTCTTGACTTGGGGTCTGTAATTCAATCCCGTTCCTATTGCAGAGTTATGCAATGATGTTTTCAAAGCAACTGCTAGTGGACACACCCTCTCGCTTCACCAAACGCATGGCAGTGCATCTTCACAAACATCGCTGAGCACCGTTCTTGTTACATCCTTAAAATAAACACTACAGATTGAATCGCTATTGTTTAGTGGCAGCGAATACTGAAACAATAAAGGGAGTTTCCAGAGCAGGAGGAGATTTTAACATGGAAGTTTGTAACTTGGGATACTCTAATAGTAACCAAATACAAAAATGACGCTATTAAGAACACCAATGATCTGTCGTACTACTGCAACACAGAACTGATAATAAGTTACATTTTCTCTTACTCCTCCTTCCAGGACATTATTTGGTACAGCAACCTTTCTTCCTTGAACTCTCCTCCCTGTTCCACACTTTTTTTCATCTCATTACACCTTTCTAAATTTACTACTAATAACCTTCATACTGCTTATCCCTTCTCAATCCCAGTTAACCACCCTTTAAGTCTATGAAATCAAGATGAATAACTGATCACAGCTAAATAAATGAAAGGATGCCATTGTTACTTTAAAAGAGAAATGCCTTTGGTGCAGTAACTTCCACCACAGACCTATGGTGGAAAGAACACGTAGCATAATTGAAGCTAGAGCCTATAGAAGGCTACCAGGCACCTCAGTAACTAACAATTACCCTGACAACACCATACGTAATGCTACTACAAGTTCACTCTTTGCTGCTGTAACTGAAAATGACGTTAGATTCCTCCCTTCTACACTTTTCCACTGTCCTTCTCACACTGATACCCTGCAAAGGTGCTTATGCACTTAAGTATTCAAGCATGTAGATACAAAGTGATGAAAAGAAAGCAGTGACTTGGTATCTTTCAAGCCTCTCTACCTGAAACACAAACACACACTTCCCACAGTAAGGAGAGGAGAGAAAAAAAAAAAAACTCTGCCCAACACACACACACACAGACCTGACACATTTCTAGGACATACAGTTCACACATTATTTTTTACCAAATACTTATATATCAAATCACAGATTGTAGATACATTTTCCATTGGAAACCAAAGATCCCTTTTACAACTGAATGCACATACCAACATTAGTCACAATTGTACTTCTGTACAAATACACAGTTCAAAACAACCAACTCTGCCAAAGCATGGAAGGGTTCTCCTACAATTTATCTGGCATCTATAGCAGAATAAGACTTCACTAAAAATCAATTGGAACAAGTCTCTATGTACATAAAAATTTGTTAATAAATTTAAATAAAGTATGTTCTTATTGCAGTGGCCTACGTGAGTCCCTTAGGAGTGGACTGATGACGTTAAAGGCTCAGTAGAAAGATCATGAGTCTCACTAGGCCAGAGAGAGAGTGTGGGGAAATAGATGCTCTGTTACAGAGTTCACATTAGATGAAGTCCAGTGAATTTCCTCCTAGAGCAGTGAACAACAACATGTAGATGAACCTGACTTCTGATCTAAGTGAAACCAAAGTTATTTTCTACATTGAATTCAACGTGAGCAGGGCTTTCACCAGCAACCCAACTCCCAGCACAGTCACAGAAAGGCCTTTTCACTGGATGCAGCAGGAACTCGATTGTATCCTAAAGAGCACATATGCAGCACCCTGCCACTTAAATAAATGGGACTACTCTGGCTTATGCCAGGTGAGGATTTGTCCACATGCATCTAAAATGTTCCTTTCAAACAGCTCAAAATTCAAATACCGAATAATAAAATCCTTCCAAATGTTCACTCCAAAACTAAGTCAGTCAGGTGTATGAAACATTTCTTACACAGAAAGTTCCTAAAGTGGAATTCATTATTTATTCCACATATTATTTCAATAGCTGTATTTGGTACTTCTGAGGTAAAATGCACCAAGTGTCCTTAGGACATGACTACATTTAGGAGAGGAAATGAGGATTAACTGAGCCAGTTAAAACTGTAAGAGGAATGTAGATGGGCAACTACATCCTATCTTAGCTGGAATTAGGCCATGACATTGAGGTTAACCCCCCTACTTGTACAAAAATACCATGGGTTTTTACTAACCACGAATGGTGAGGAACTGTTTAACAAGCTCATCCACAACAACAATACAGATGTAAAAAGCATACAGACCATCCTCTAGAAGTATGACACTACAGTTCAAAGTGCTCACATACTCATAAGCCAATTGTAACCTGTAATTCATAAAAAAAAATGAAGAGAGGTTTCTAAGATTACCATAACACTGAATTTAAATATGAAGACTTCCCTAAAGCTTCACCTCAATAGTTTTGCAGCATTAACGGACAGAGCCTCTGCAGAACTAGTGTCTATGAGTAATGAGGGCATTTGCAGTGCTCACAGCCTCCTCCACACTGGGACACTGACCAACACAGTTTATGAAGTAAACAATTTGACAGCAGCCCTTCCGGAACAGCTACTTACGAGGACAATCTACTCTGGAATTAAAGTCGTATTTATTCCAGAATACAGTATCCAGATATGGAGCAAATATGGAACAATTTATGCTGATTTTCCCACATAGGGAAAATCTTGGGAGAAATATATTAATTCTCTTCACGCTGCATAACGATTAGTCAGAATTAATAAATACATATTGTACCATTAAAAATATTGGGTTCCAGTACAAGCATTTTATTTGCCATAAGGTATGGTGCATAAGAAGTCGCACCATCTTTCATTCACCTAAAAATATATCTGCATCTTTCTTGTAGTAAAGGACATTTCAAGCAAGCAGTAAAATTTCAGTGGTATGTAGAAGGGGTCTTAGAGAAGCACACACAAAAAAAATATGACTATAAACAAGCCATCATTCTGGTAAGAGGAAATACAAACAACCAGAATAAAAATAGTTGATGCACAAAAGCCATAATGAGGGGGTTGCTCAAAAAATAACTTCTACTTTGAATGGTTTGGATGAAATACAAATTATCCACAGAAAAGTGTGGACTGGCATAAATGTTTGTACAAAATTATAAGTATATTTCTAGAAGTAGGCAAGAGACAACCGCCTGCATGCTGCACAAGGTCCCAACAACGCTCTGCTTAAGTGCTAGTGCACAGAGTCCAAACCACTGCATTTTAATTACTATGCAGCCTCAGATATATTGCCTTTGATATGGAAATGTTCTTGTTCTCTCATCTTCACATACGGTCTCATGCACAGAAATCTTTATCTGATTCATAAAAAATAAACTAGAATCCAATCTCAACACCTGACCTCAGTGCTTAGAAGTTTTTTACTAAGCATGGTGTCACTATAAAAAGAATGGCTAATATTGGTGTAAAGTTAGATATTTTGAGCAATGATATGAAGGATTTGCAGTTAGGAATCAAATCAATATTGCGCCTCTGAGGTTTTAGAGTTTCCTGTTGCCTCATGTCAGTCTAGGAGAGACTGGAGGAACAATTGCCTGTGTACCTTTCTGTCGAGCTGAAGAAGAAAGAGAAAATATTTAAATGACATCCTGTCTTACCACAGATAGAAAAGATCCATTTTTGGCACTCACTGTATGAAAGAGGTTATGAAATTCAATAACTCTCTAACATCAAACTTTACACCTTTTTAAAAAATTCAAAGATAGCATTTTTATGCATATTATTTAAATGACTGAACTTAAAAGTTCACAGTATAAGAGGCAAAATGTTTCACAGGCTTCACTTCATCAACTGGGTGAAACAAAGAATATTTAAAATACAAAACAGTAATTTTCTATATCTTAAAATAACATGCTGTTGATAAGAAGGCTAACAAATTTCACGTTGATAAATTCTACCAATCAACTCAGAAAATACTATATATTCAGATGCATTTAGATAATTCCCCTCGACCTGTAGAATTACATTCTGTTTTTGTAAAGGATATGATCTTTGTAACCTCTCTATAGAAGATAACGAACCATCTGTAAATCATTTTATTGGAGGTTATCTGTTTTCTATCCCTTCCAGTACCTATCTGTGCCTGATATGATACCCTTAAACACATTAGCTTGATGGAATGTTTCTCCTGACTTAAAAAAAAATCATTGATTGATAGATATATATTCGCCACTATAAATGAATGATTCTGATTAGCTTTGTTTACCAGTACATCTAATTTTGTATTATTCTTTCCAATTTACAAGACTCACAACACCTTTGAGTAAACTAATCCCAAGCAACAATTTTCAAACAAACTACTGTTTTCTTTCTTCTGAATTTAACAGGACAAAACAGTAAACATAAAACTGATATGAAGTTTTTAAAATATACAAGAGGAAGAGAGAAATGTCTATGTACTGATTCTTGTTTCTTTAAGAGAAAATCCATTTTTCAGGTTCTTCTTCTACTAATTGAAAGAGAATTATTTAAAACTTCACTGAATACTTGAATACACGATGGGTATGTGTAGCAGTTCCACCAGTGCCAAAGAATTCTAGACTTTTTAAAAGACAGTAAACTAAAAATTGGCAGGAAACCTCTTACAATGATGTCACAAATATTTGTTGTTGCCACAGAATAGTGTTTTAAAAGAACACCTACTTCTGTGCTGAAAAGGCTTTGGGAACATCTAATTATCCAGTTTTATCACTGCAGAAATCAGCTACTTTCCAGCAAATATGTCTGTCAGATCTCTCCCTTCCGTGCAAAACTAAAATGCTGTAGTCATATTTTCAGCATAGACACCACACTGACCGAGTAGACAGCCGCCCTGCTAATGACAAGATTTTAACATATTTTGTTGCTTTTAAAATATGATGCCATGGCTTGCAATGATACATCAATAAATACTCTGAAAGAATTTTATATGCCTAAGAAATTCTGAATAGCTTATATGAAATAAAAGGGAAGTCAGTTGTTATGTTTCAGTTACATGTCCTGTAAAGGCCCCATTCTTGCTATTCTACCTAAGGAAAAAAAAATAGAAAACCGCATGTAAACACGCATGCAAACAAAAAGACACTGAAAGAGGCAAACAGAAATTAACTTACTAAGGCAAACCTTTGAGACGTGCATCTTTGCATTTTGGTGCTACTTGACTAACAAGGGGCACATGAACTACCGAGTATATCATAAAGCGGGGCTTTTCTCACAGGTTCCAACATCATTTAGAAATGTTTCAAAGCTCTATTTCCTTGACTTACTATTTTAAAAATATTTCTGTTAAAATATGTTGTTGTATCACGCTTGTTGACATAACATATATACACATACACAAGCACCCCTACTTACATAACTTCTAAAGCGTTAGTCCCTGACTAAAAGCCCACTGATCTTTCAAGACACACTATGGAAAGAGAAATATACATCACCCCATTGTATAGGGTGAAAAGTGTATTGCTACTTCCCTTTCCTAAGTGATTTTTGTGCTGTGAAATAAATAAATAAATTGATGAAAGCCTTTTAAGAGAGATCTGTACACTTTGAGGGTGAAATCAAACCAAGTGGAAAAGATTAACAGATACGCTTCCTGAAGTGGTATCTCCCAAGATGATTACAATGTTTAACAGATACAAGGTCAAGCCTAAAGAAACCTTCTAATGCCCACTAAAAACAAAATAGTTGCTTCTGCTATCATTATGCCTGGTCTGGCCTTCATTACCAGAAGATATTTCAAGACCTGCAACAGCTGCTAACTAACATGTATACTTTCAACTAAAAATATGAATGACAGAAAAGAAAAGAAAAGAAAAGAAAAGAAAAGAAAAGAAAAGACAAGAAAAGAAAAGAAATGAAAAGAAAAGAAAAGAAAAGAAAAGAAAAGAAAAGCAAAGAA
>JAYECN010000013.1:9619828-9630720 GCA_035222435.1 Microcambeva ribeirae | reverse complement strand
CACTCCGAGAACCCCGGTTCGCCTCCCGGTGCCGGCGAGACAACATTTTTTGGGGGGTGCAAAGAGGGGACACAAAACACCACGCCCGCGGGGACAACAACTGTAAACTAGTTCCCTACAGGCAGATATTCCCCATCTTTTCTCCCGGGGGTATTTTCACTTGGATGTTATTGACCCGCAGCAAGTGGCAGACAACAATGAAATGTCGCCCGCGGGCGCTTAAAACAACCACGAAGGGACTCGAACCCTCAGTCTTCTGATCCGAAGTCAGACGCCTTATCCATTAGGCCACGTGGTCCCCGGCAGCCGGGGGGGTCCCTGCGCCTCCGCCGCGCTCCGGGCCCGGCAGCACCCGCTGCCTCCGCGCCAGGCGCCTCCCGCACGTTCGGCAGGGGGTTCGGCCCACGCGGGATCATCCCGCTCCCGCGGGGCCCCGGGGGATTCGCGTGGAGCGGAGGGGCCGCGTTGCGCCCGGCGGCTGGCGCGGCGCTGAGTCAGCAGCGCAGGGGCGACCACGTGGCCTAATGGATAAGGCGTCTGACTTCGGATCAGAAGATTGAGGGTTCGAGTCCCTTCGTGGTTGGGCGGTTTGTTTTAACACCGGGGCCACTTCGCCCGGTGGCACCTGCTGCCCCTTCTCCCCAGGGACGGGGCAGCCCCACGAAGGCTTCGGTCTTTGCTGGGCTCGTTTTCTGCCCCCCAGCCCCTCGTGCCGCTGCCGCGGGGACGTCGCCGTGGCCACTCCAGAAGACCCTGCACAAGGGAAGCCCAGAGGTCCCTCCCCAAAAAAAGCCCCCGAGAGTCAGGTGACCTCGTGAGGAATGCCAAAATAAAAAGACGTTATTATCCAAAGAATATGTAATCCCCCCCTCCGCCTTCAGCCCGGCTGCCATTTAATCCACGGATGCGTCCGGCGCTCCTGGCGGGGCAGCAAACGCTGCACGGAGCCACTCCCTGCCTCCCTCCGAGAAGGAAAAGCAGGAGGAAAAACTACTTGGAAAGAAACTTCGCTTTAGGGCTGCCTCCTCCAAGCTCATCCCGACCGCAGCCGCCTGGTAAAAGCCATTAGCGCGGGAGGACGGGGCCCTCCGGAGCGCCAGGGCAGCCGCGGCTCGTTCCGGCGGCGCCCGCGGCCGGAGCCGCCCCGCGCCCAGGCCCGTCCTTCCCGGCAGCACCCGCTGCCTCCGGAAAGAGGCTCCCGACCCCGCAGCTCCGCGGTCACCCGCGGGCTAAATCTCCTTTCTCGCTTAGTTTTGGGCTGCGAGGCAGCGGCGTCACGGCCGAGGGAGGCCATGGAAGGGGGGGAAAGGGAGGCGCAATTCCCTCCTCCGGCCCGGCCGGCTCTGCCTGCCCAAGGAGCGGTGCCTGGGGCGCCCTGGAGGTGCCACGGAGTGGCTCATCCTGCCCCCAAAATTGTCTTTTCCCGAGCACATCCAAATCCACGCGCGGGACCAACTCTGCTTCCCTCCTCCCCGGGAGGAGCCGGCGGCCGCCTGCCCCATCTCCGTTTTTCCCAGCTCCGCGGTGCCTTTCCAGGCTCCCACCTGGCACCTGGGCCCCTCTTTCCCACCTGCGGTTGGGATTAGCCCTTCCTGCCCACACAGAGCCCGGCCACTAAAACGAGGAGGAAGAGCGCGGGGAGGAAGGGCAAAAGGCTCCCTCACCCCAGATGGGACTCGAACCCACAATCCCTGGCTTAGGAGGCCAGTGCCTTATCCATTAGGCCACTGGGGCTGCATAGGGTGAGTGTCCGTGTGGATGGGCAACATTCCCAAATCTGGGACCCCTTGGAATAGCAGCAGCGGGAGCATCATGCTGCAGGAACAGCAAAACACAAGGAAATCCACCAAAATGCACAAACACACACGGAGCTTCCTGCCCCCGGCATCTCCTTCCTCCCCAGCGCCCCCTCCAAGCGCCATCCCCGTCCCCAGCCCTGCAGGGTGACACTTTTCCTGCAGGAACAAAGACTTGGAAAGAGCCTCCCGTCACTTCGGGCTCCCTGAATAGGGAAAGGACGTGGAAATCTGCCCTCAAAGGGTCGCAAAGCAGAAAAGCGGGGAGAGGGGCAATAAAAAAAGAAAAACAGGGCAGGGGGGAAAAAAAAGGAAAAATAAGAAAAACCAGGCGACCACGAAGGGACTCGAACCCTCAATCTTCTGATCCGAAGTCAGACGCCTTATCCATTAGGCCACGCGGTCACTTGTGCTGCATCTTCTGCAGCTGCCGAAACGCAGCATCCACCTGCACCTGGCTGGATCCATCCCCACCGGAGCCCCCATGCCGTCCCCGCTGCCCATCCCCATCCCTGCTCCCGCCGCCTCCCAGCGTCCCCGCCGCGGTGCTGGGGCTGCCTGGCCGCGTTTGTATTGCCATGCTGACCCCGCAGCTTCCGGAGAGCCTCGAGCCCTGGGCAGCGGTTTGCGGCATCACGGGGCCAGGAGCGACCGGCAGCCAGGCTGGGGACCCTGGGAGGACCTGGGGACACTGGGAGGACTTGGGGACCCGGGGAGGACTTGGAGACCCTGGGAGGACTTGGGGACCCGGGGAGGACTTGGGGACCCTAGGAGGACCTGGGGACACTGGGAGGACTTGGGGACCCTGGGAAGACTTGGGGACCTTGGCAGGACTTGGGGACCCTGGGAGGACTTGGGGACACTGGAAAGACTTGGGGACGCGGGCAGGACCTGGGGACCCTGCTGCCCCACCTAAGACCCAGCACTCAGGCGTCAGCCCCAATGTGACACCGGGATGGGACTTCCCAAGCACAAGGAGTGGGAGCCTCCAAAGGGCAGCTCAGCCCTTACACGAGGCGGGAGCTGCTCCGGAGCGGCCCTGGCTCCCGGCTTTCTCCTCGTGGAGCTGAGTGCTTCCCTCGCCTCTCCTTCAAATCATTGGGAGTTTTTTAATGACATTATTTTTACCTTACCGCAACAAAAGGCGGCTCCCAGGGGCCAGCTGAGTGCATCAGTCCATTAGCAAATCCCTTTTCTAAAGCAAATAAATACATAAAGAGCCTAGCTTTTGCTCACAAAATTTCCATCCCTCATTAGCAGATATCAAATAACCCTCCACACAGCAAATGACGTGTCTCAGAAACTGTCTATAAGATGCTCAGCACCACTTGCACGCGTGTTCGGAAGCAGGAGAAGATGCAGCGAGTTTTTATAGCCGTCCTCACCCTTTCTCTTGGGACAGGTAAGTGGAAGAGCATTAGAAAAAGTTGAATGATTTCTCTTATTGCCTGTGTGAAATGGGATTTTCCTGTGCTAACGATTGTTTTCACACCCACCTCTCTGTTAATACCTGTGCCTCCCATGGGATAATCCCTCCCTGCCTTTTATTCCGGCAGGGGCTGCTCCCAGGTCCGTCTGCACGTACCACGATGTTATTAAGCACTTGAACGTTTCCTCTTCCGACAAGCTGCCGGCGCACGTGCTGCCCAAGGGGAGCTGGATGGAGCCCGTGGAAGTGAAGATGGATTTTACGCTCATAGCCATTCTCTCGGTGGTAAGGAAGCAAAAGCCGCTGCCGGGTCTTTATACGCGGAAGCTCCACGCAGTTTGGAGCTAGGATGGATCTGCTCCTCCTAGAGGGTGCAAGAACCAGCCCCTGCCCTTTCCTCACCAGCCTTGTGCTGCGTGAAACATTTGGGAGGGCTGGAATATCCCCCCCCCACCTGCTTCTAGAAAGAAAGCTCAGAAGAGAAGGGCAGCCGTCTCACCCCGGCTGCAAGCGGATCAAGCGGATCCGGTCCCTCTGGGTCTTGGAAATAGCCCTGAAACAAACCTTAACTGAGCAATTCAGGCAGGATCGCAGGGCACAGGCAGGTAAGCGTTAAGACCACCTATTTTTAAAAAAATCTTCGTTCTTGTGCTCCCCATTCTGTCATAGCATCAAGATCTCCAGCTCTCCTCCCGAGCCATTTCCACAGCCTGTGCAGCCCCCCAAGCAGCGACAGCCTCCGAGCTCCGCACGGCCTCTCCTGAGGAAATCAGCCCAATAACTTCCATTTTATTTCTTTTCTTTAGGTTGAAAAGCTCCAGACTGTCACCTTCTACTTCGTGCTGGGCTTGGTAGGTTGCTCGAGCCCGTCCCTGGCCCGGGACAAGCGGCCGGCGCTGCGGCCGAGCCCAGCGCTCACCTCTCTCCCACAATTTCTCCCCCCAGGAGTGGACGAACAGTTTAGCGACTTGGGAGCCGCGGGACTTCTGTAACATTTCCAGGGTTGCGCTGCCCCTGGACACCTACTGGTCCCCCCCGCTCTTCATTTTAGAAGAGTAGGTTTGCATTTTGCTTTTTTTCCCTTGGCTTAAGGGTAGTGCAATGGATGCAACTGTTGGCGATATTGCAGGAAATGGGACAATGTCTGCTGGTTGACGCTATTCCCAGGAGCTAATGCCACCTTATGGGAACAAGGAGGGCAGTTCAGACAAAGCACTTTGTGGCTCTGTAATGTTACCACATCTTCAGAAATGCCACATCTGGGCAAAAGATGAGGAAGCAGAGACCAGCAGTGCAACAGAATTAAATCACCTTCGGTGTTTTTATATAAGGTGCCCAATAGAGCGGTCTGGATCTAAGCGAGGGTTGGGAGGAACCGCCAGCTCCTGGGGAGCAGGGGGAGGAAGGGAAGCGCCAGCCTTGCCGATCGAGGAGCTTCGCGGTGTCTCGATGCTCTCAACCCTTCCATCCCCCAGAGTCGGCGAGCAGAAGTCGAGCAAGGTGCAGTACGCGGTGGTCACGCACAGCGGCGGCTTCAACATCACCCTGCCCTTCCAGGTCACCACCACCTGCGGCTTGAAGATCCTCAGGTTTCCATTCGACACCCAGACGTGCAACATTAGCATGACTTCCTTTCTCTACCCAGGTAGGGCAGCAAGCGCTGTCGGTCTAGGGCAACGCGGCTGCGTTTGCACGAGGAGACAGAGGAGCTGGACCCTGGTCACCTCGTGGGCTCCTCAGCACCACCACGTGCTTGGGTCTGGTTGGGGACGCTGAGGTCACACAGCACCGGGGCAAACAAGCCAGAGCAGCGGTGCCGTTTCGGCACCTCTCCTTGCAATGTCACTGGAAGCATCTGGGATGTCCCACTAACCAAGTCCCTTCTCTGGGGTCCTTTTAAATTCCTCTCGATAAGGTGCGACAGGGACCCCAGCAGTGGAAGGGCTGTTGCCTTTCCCTGCCTACACCCACCATAGGTTGGGAGGGAAAAGGAGGAGGAAATAACCCGTCTCCATTGAAACTTGGCAATGATCTGGAACACCTCTCCTTCCCTCCCCTCTGCCAAGCAGTAACGGACCTCGTCATGAAGATGAAACGGACCCCGGCTGAGATGAAGAACATCAGCCACTCCTACTTCCTAACGGATGGAGAGTGGAAGTTCACCGACCTGAGCATCATCGAACATATGGAAGAAGTGGAAAATGAGCAATTTTACGTCATGACCTGTATGGTACAGCAGGGCTTTCATGCTATATTGCACTGACTTGCAAAAGAAAAGAAAAAAAAAAAGAGAATGTTGTGTACAGATTAAAATGCTCATTTTGTTTTTTAAATACAAAGCAGGACTAAGAAACATTCCCAAAGAGATGCAATTTGCAACTAAAAAAATAAATAAAATAAGGTATTTTCTCTGCCTGGACTGCCAAGTCACCCCAGGGCTGTTCCTGGCTGGCACCACGAAGGCCAAGCTCACAAACGCAGCCAGACCCAGCTGAGCCTTTTCCTCAGCTCCACCCTGGAGAGTTCATTGCATGAGGGTCCCAACTGCCTTTCCCTAAGAGAGACCCATCAACAAGGGTCACTGCACTACACGATCACGCTCGACTATCACAGGTGCTCAGGATGGGTTCAGGTAGCTGAGAGCGGATGTGCTCCAAGCCTTTAATTCTTGCTCAGAGCATCCAGATCAAAACAGAGGCTCATGAGGGTTTATCTTTTACTTCCTTAAGCTTCGCCCACCTTCTTTCGCAGGTTTCCATGGAGAGACGGCCCATCCTGTACGTTCTGAACCTGATCCTCCCGACGTGCGCCCTGTACCTGCTGGACATGGCCGTGCTGTTCGGACCCAGCTCTCTGGAGGAAAAAATCAGTTTCCAGATCACCATCATCCTCGGCAGCTCCATGCTGGCTGTGATTCTCAACAACATTCTCCCCACCTCCTCCAACGAGCCGCCCGTAATAGGTACTTGCCTTTACTGAGTAAAATGTAGCTGATTTTAACGCGGATCCAACTTTAATGAAGGTAGCGACACTTTATGGACATGTTCATGAACGCTCAAGTCATGAATAGCTATTAGCAACCTCCTGAAGGCAGAAATTCCCCCCTCCACCATCAAGCAACTGAGCACAGACAATACTATAAATTACAAGATAATTAGGCCGATATCAAGAGCTTTCTTTGCTTTCCTATCGTTTTGCAGTGGTGTTTTTCCTAGGCACCTTCCTGCTAATGATCATGGCTGTGTTGGATACCCTGCTCCTCTTGCATCACCAGCACAACGCAGGCAGGGCTACCAGGCACGGCCGGAAAGGTAACGCAATCAATAACCCCTTTAGTAAGCCAATTCCGCTACCTCAGGGCAACCAGTGCCCTGAACACCAGCCCTGGTACTCGTCCCCTCATCCCCCAATATTGACATTTGCTCTTTGCAGCTGCGTGTGCTGAGACAGCCAAGACCGACATGAAC
The DNA here is from genome assembly GCA_035222435.1 of Microcambeva ribeirae. NCBI lineage: Eukaryota > Metazoa > Chordata > Actinopteri > Siluriformes > Trichomycteridae > Microcambeva > Microcambeva ribeirae. The sequence goes on along the minus strand of JAYECN010000013.1, from coordinate 9,624,028 downwards.
GACCAGCCCTCCAAGTACCTGGAAAAGGGGGGCCCGGAACTGCTCAGCCTTCCCAAGAGCCAGAAAAGGGGCCCCTCCGGCTGGTGCCGCTGCGTGTCGCAGGAGCCGGACCCGGTTCTGCCCATCCTGGAGAAGGTGCTTCTCTACGGTCACTTCATCTTGTCCCTGTTGTTTTTTATTATTGTTTTTATAAAATGGAGCAGTTAGAGACCAGCTCTCCGCCCTGCTCATGCAGCTTCCCTTATTGCTTCTATTGTCTCTGCTGCACTTTTTTTCCTGCTTGATTCATAGAGCTGCAGCTGTTGTCGTTGCCTAAATTAAGAAAAAACAGCCCCTAGAACCCACAGGGTAGGCACTTTGTACTCTAGTTCAGTAAAACTAGATGTACTCTTAAAGCAAGGTTTTTGAATAAAAGCGTGGAGGAATTAGGGGAAAAATATCCTCATTCCATCTGACAGGAATTCTTACCACAAACGTGATTTCTAATTGTCCTAAGGGACACATAAAAGGAGTTAAGACAGTTTTTCTCCGATATAAATGTTTCCGTTTGGGGAAAGGTGTTGAAGCAATCCATCTATTTGAAATAAATACACTGATGCAAGTCTGAAGTGTTTGTTTGCCCTATTGCTTCTGTGAGTTTTGGTGAGATCCACATCATTCAAAGTCCAGGACAGAGAACAAGAAGAATATCAAGATGAAAGGGATAATACTTGACATGCTGAAAAAATAAAATTTTAAAAATTCAGAACCAACATGGCTCAGGATCCCTCAACTCCTTCAGTGTTCATAGCATTTATATGGTGTTTTTACAAATGAAGAATTTTGCAATTGGTTGGAGTTAACCCACCACAAGCCCTTACCCCACTGCTTGTAAAACCGCTGTGACTGTGTAAAGCCACTGGGACTTGACCTCCTACTGTGTGGTGGGTCGCTGCTAAACACAGCCCAGCCCCGCGAAGGGCAGTGCATCTTCCAAACAACTTACTCACCTGCAAAGGCAGAGGAACAGAATTCCCTGTCCTGGGTGGTTACAGGAGTGAACTTTAGGTTCCTCTGCATTACAGAAGATGTTGCGGGACTCGGATTTATTGTTAAGTTAGGCGGGACTTGGTTCCTGCTGTAAAAGCAAGCCCACACAGACCAAGAAAACAAGACTGTTTGCATGACTATGAATATATATACATTGCTCCATGCATCTCAAATCCTTGCAACCCCATAACTAAGATCTAACCCATCAGCCAGGAGGGAAAATACTTTATTTAAAAGATTCTAGAATCTGGCAGTCATTAGATAAACTGCTTTAGACAAGCTGACATCTTTACAGATCAGCAATCGGTTTGTGCGGCCAGTAGGGATACTTCTCCTTGTCCAGTCTGGTTTCAGGGAAGACTTCGTGCAAGTCATCAAACGTCATCTGTTCAAAGGGAATCATGCTTCTGAGCTTCTGAAGCTAGAAATGGGAGCAGAGACAAACAGGTTATAATGCAGCTGCCAGCAAAAAGGAGCACAGCACAAGTAAGAACAAGGTCTTTGCCAAGCTGGGTTAAAGGGAATATTCACCGAGCAAAGTCCAGACTTACCTCCTGCTCATACCGGGCAATACGAGCTTTGGAGGCCTCCACATATTCAGCAGTGCTCTTTGCCTGCAGGAAAGCAGAGGCCACGGTGAAAATGCTTATGGTAAAGACAGGGAGCTGCAGTGAGCCTGCCACCCCTTGTTCCTTGGGAGCTGCAGTGAGCCTGCCACCCCTTGTTCCTTGCCTTAATTCTGCATCTATTTGATATCGTTACACCAGAAATTGGGCAGAATCTTGATCAAATGCCAAACAGTCAAACCTTTCCAAAGGCAGAGATTCTGCTGCTTAGCCGAAAGTCAGTGACGTACAAAGATCGGAGCCAGGCTCTGCCTCATACTGCCCTGCCTTCCAAAAGGAGATGCAATTACAGAAAATACCTTCCCTCTCAGCCCTTCCCAAATTCACGAAAATCAAAGACAACCCAGCATTAGGAAACAGTTTAAACACTTACAGCTTCCTTTTCTTGGGCATCAACTTTCGCAGTTTGTGTGTCCACCGGCTCAGGAACCTTCAGGGCACTGAACTGTAAAGAGAAATTTCCAAACAGTTTTGCTTAATTGAAATAATCCTTCACATCAGAGTCATTATCCCTGGCAGCAGAGGGGCATTTCCCCCTTCCTAGGACACTCTCACGGCCACGGAAGCTACTAGGTTTTCTCAAGCTGACCAGCACAGCTCCAACACGTACTGCACAAGGAGCATTGCTTTAAGCTCTCAGCAATCTACTGTATGTTGCAAACCAGCACCAGGACACTTCCTACCACGCACATTCATTGCAGCATTGCAGAGAGCAAAACACAATATTGTAACAAAATCTGATATCAAAAAATGTATCATATCGCAGACTTATTTTGCCCCTAAGACAAGTTCCCGGATCCATCTGAGGGCAGCAGGTCCTTCCAACCTTGCAGCAGCCAATTCTCCTGCTGCTGAGGGCACTGTGTGGCCGCCAGCAAGAGCCTCAATCATCCTTTCAACTCCTGTTTGTACAGAGACGGGTGTCCCCTAGAGGCCTCCGTTAGTTTTACGCGCTTCATGGTGTGCAGAAACATATTTGTGACCTTCTCCTGTTCGCTGTGTTAGACAAATACTTTAAATATTTGCTTCAAGACAGGCAGTCCCTGAATTATCTCACAGAATTTAGGAGGTTTTGCTTCATCTGCTCCTCGCTGGGCCACAGGATCCACCCTGAAGGCTGGTCCTCCAATGACCTTCTCCAGGTGATCTGCAGACCGTAGCGCAGGGGCAGCTGCTCACCAAAACCAAACCAACGACGCGTTCTGCCGCCGTGTGCTCAACACCAAACGCGCTCCACGTTAACACGAGCGGCGTGCAACCGAGGGCAACGCTCACCTTCTTCTGAAAGTCGTCCACCATGCCAGCCTTAGCCACAGCAGCCTTGTAATAAGCCCAGTCAATAGCCGGGGGCTTCTCCGGCAGGGAGGCCAGGCTGTGAGGAGAAAGGACAGCAATCACCACCCACTCTAGACAGAACCTTCTCGAACTACTGTTCCCTCTGTGCCCCTGAGCCTCAGCGGAGCCTAAATTTAACTGCCATTGCTCCATTCTTGAAAGACTTTTTTTATTATTATTATTTTTAATGAAAACAAGAATTCAGCCTACAGCCCTGCACTGCTTCCAATCACCAGGGCTTAGAGCATTACTCAATATAGCCTTACAAGAAAAGATTAGGCAGCTTTCAAAGTACTGAATTAGAAGCAATGCTAACTTCAATTGTCAACAGCATTTGGGTCAAGCACTCCAGGAGACTCGCTAATTTTTGCGCCTTTCAGCAGAACACAAAATTTCCTCTTCCTTACACACCAAAGCCCCCCCCCCCCCCGCTTTCATAGGGCTCCTTTTTCATATTGCAGAAGCCCGAGCAAAGAAGCTCCGCCAAGAAAAGGGCCCTCCCCGCCTCGGCGGGGCCCTGTTTTAATGACTCGCGGCGCCGCGGGAGCGGGACGGCCCCGCGGCGGGGCCGAAGGGCCCCGCGGGCGCTCACCGGGCCGAGAGGGCGTCGCTGCGGGTCTTGAGCGCGTTGAACATGGCCCTCTGGCCGGGCGGGACCCTCTCGGAGAAGGCGGCCCAGTCGATGGCCTTGAGAGCGGCTCTGCGGGCGGCCATGGCGCCGGGCTGCGCGGCGGGGAGAGCGGGCGGCGGTTACGCGGGCGGCGCCCGGGGACCCCCGAGACCCCCAGGGCCTCCCCCGCCCCACCGACCCCATGGCCCGTCCGCCCCCCCCCTCCCCACCCGGGGCCGGTTCCCGCCCGGCCCGAGCGCCCCGACCCCGCTCTCACCTTCACTGACCGCCACAACCGGCGCTGACGCGAGGCCGCCGGAAGTCCCTCCCACCCCGAGCAATCAGAGCGCAACCTCCCACCTACAAGGCATCACTGCCCCCTTCTTCCGCCCTCTTCAAGCTGCCGCCCGGTAGTCCCGCCCACACTGACCAATCAGAACGCAGTCTCCCCACGATGGGCTTCACTGCCCTTCTTCCGCCCTCGTTGCCCGGCGCTGTCACCCAGCAGGCGCGGAGGCGCTCCCGCCGCTGCCCCGGAAGCGCTGCTCGCGCCGGAAGCGGCGCGGGGCGGTGATGGCGGCGCGGGGGCGCAGCCGCTGA
>JAYECN010000013.1:9475428-9499229 GCA_035222435.1 Microcambeva ribeirae | reverse complement strand
GCCCGGCTGCTGCCGGCGTCCCCGCGCGCCCGCGCTGCAGCGGGAAGCCCGGAGCGGCTCCCGCCGGGCTGGGCGCTGGCGGCAGGAGGGCTTCGCTTTTCCTCTCGCTCCGCCTCGGCAAACCCAGGCATGCGACGCTGGCGGCAACGTGCGGCGCTCAGGACCGCAGAGCCCAGCCCGGAGCCGCGTGGCAGCCGGAGCCACGGGGACCATTTCTACGTCCCTCCCATGCCCCTTCCTGGCATGCAGATCCCCAAATCTCCCCGCTTCCCATGTCCTCTCACGGCCTCGCTGGCCTCCCCGCGCGCTGCCTCCATCCTGAGCGCGGCGGCCCCGCTTCCCGCCGGGAAGGAGGAGCGGCGCGGAGCAGCCTCCCCCTTCCCTCCCCGGCGCGAGCGAGCGGCCCGTGCACTGCACAGAATTCCAATCGCGGCTCCCGGCCGCAGGCAGCCGGCGAGCGGATCTCGGCCCCGTGGAGGGGGAGCGCGGAGCAGATTGTCACCAAGAATAATCCTATTCGTGCCACAATGGAGGCTCCTTCCTCCTCCTCCTCTCCCGCTCCTCCTGCCTTCCTCCCGGCCGTTTTCCTTGTGCGTTTTGCAGGGACCTCTGCGAGCGGCTCCTGCTTTCCAGGGGCCTCTTAGCATTCAGGTGCTGTCGTGGGCTGGTAACACCGGCATCACATTTAATAGAGAGAGAGACCGGAGTGGAAGAAGGGAAAATAATTGTGAAATAAGGGCAAAACTGGCAGATGAAGCCTGGAAAGGGCCAGGGAGCTGAGCTGATGGGGACAAGGGGATATCTCTGGGTTGGAGCCGGACTTGTCCAGGGAGGTGATGCTGGGAATCCGAGTCCTTAGACGGATCTCCTGCTTGATCTCCTGATGTTCCCCAGGGCCACCTGGCTCTCCCAGGACCCCTGCATGGCACAGGCCCCCCCTAAACTGGCTCAGGCCTCTCTTTTGATGCTAATTAAGCTAATTTTTTAAAGCAGGAGTTGTAATTGCTGAGGCCGGCAGCACCCATGTTGATTTAAGCATCCTGCAGCGTTCCAGCTGTCCCTCGCAGAGCGGCGCCGGGAGCGGGGCTGCTCCGGGCTCTTCCTCGCCCTGTTCGTTCCGCGCCCCTGCGGGGGCTCGGGAGCCCTGTCCCTCCGTAGGACGCGCTGACGGCCGCAGGGCCGTCATTCTCAGCAAACCCTTCGTGTCTTGCTGGGTGGGGTGGCCCGGTGGCTTCTCTGGATGCCCGGGACCTTCTGCTCGTGCCCATCCCGGCTTCCTCCTCCTCCACAGATCCCGCAGATCAGCTACGCGTCCACCGCGCCGGACCTGAGCGACAACAGCCGCTACGACTTCTTCTCGCGCGTCGTCCCCTCCGACACGTACCAGGCGCAGGCCATGGTGGACATCGTCAAGGCCCTCCAGTGGAACTACGTCTCCACGCTGGCCTCCGAGGGCAGCTACGGCGAGAGCGGCGTCGAGGCCTTCATCCAGAAATCCAGGGAGGACGGTGAGCGCCGCCCGCTCGCCGCGGCGGGGAAACACAGCGGGGCCCCGTGTGGCTTGGCCGGGATGGTGGGATGGAGGACACGGATGCTTGGGTACCTCGGAAGGAGCTGGGCTGGGCTTTTCCAACTGGAAAAATGGTGCCTGCTCCTCGCTCTGGGCGCCGGGCCCCGGGCACGCTCTGGGAGCGATGGGTTTTCCAAACGCTCCGGGCTCTGAGGAGGAATCAGGTTGGCACCGGTGTGCGCTTCGCCCAGCCTGAGCGGAATTGTGCCCGGGGCAGGGGCTTTGCATGGTCCACAGGCTTTGGCCGGGCGGGAAGGCTGCGCTCAGCAAACCCTCCGCGAGGATTTGGGGGCAGCAGGGACGGGTTTCGCTGCCGGCGTGCGGGGGCTTAGCAGGGATTAGGGGGCCGGACACAGCAGGGTGCGGGATGCGCCGTGACCCCGGCCCGGCCGGAGCCACCGCCGGGATGCAGAGGGACGTGCCAGGGCCTTCCCTCGCTCCGGCACCTCCTTGCATCGGGACGGCAGCTAAAGGGTGTTCGAGGCAGTTAAAATCCTGCGGCGCGCAGACGGCTGCCTATTACTGGCTTAACTGTATGTGAACGGCACATTAAGTTCTGGCAAAATCGGTGGGACACCAGCCTGTCTGGAGCTCGTCAAACTGCGTTATGGCCTTATAAATGGATAAAGGGAATAAAAACTCGGAGGTGACGAGCTCCTCATCGAAGCCCTATAAATAGGAGCAGCGTTAATTCTGTCTCGCCCGGCTGCCGCGGCGCTGGGAGCCGGCTGCGCTTTTAAAATGCAGAGCAGCCCATCTGGGGCTTCAGCCTGGGCCCGCTGCTCCTCGGGGTTTGCTCAGCTTGAAAAGCAGAGGATTTCCACGGGTTTCTCACCAAGGAGCGCACGGCGCTGCAGCTGTGCGTGTGCACGCGTGTGTGCACACGTGTGTGCACATATGTGTGCACGTATGTGTGCGCGCCGGGGGCCGGCTGGGATGGTGATCCGGCGTGCGAGAGGCGCGCAGGGGCCTGCAAAAGTCGCGTGTTGGCGGCCGTGCGGGGGACCCGGGCACCGCGCGGCCGAGCGAGGTGGCCGTGCCGGGACGCGGGGACGCTGGGGAAGGTCTCGCTTTTTCTTGCTCGCTTAACGACGTAGCTGCGAGCCCCGCCGGGGTTTGCAGATGCTGACGGCAGCCCCATCTGGCTAGCGGGGATAACGTGATCCAGCCAACAGCGAGCGAAAGGCAAAGGAACCTCTTCTGGTGGTGGCGAAATTGCAGCGCAAAGGAGCAAGCGTCGCTGCCGTTGGAGCGAGCACGTGTTAACCGGGAGCTGAGGCGGTCCTGTAATTCCTGCAGCCGTGTAACCCCGCGATTATGCGCATTAGCGATAATTTAGTTATCACAAAGCATAATTCTGCTGTAATCGCAGCCGAACGGCAGCGCGAGCGCGGCCGGTGTGATAGCAGCGGCACTGCTGCTTCGCGGCGCGCGCTGCAGCAATTTGCTCATTTGCCAGAGCGCCGTATATCAAACGTGCCGGGGAGCGCCGGGCTCGGCGACGCGGCGCTCGCTCAAGTGCCGAGTGCCTTTGCACCAGCACGGAAGGATCAGACCCCACCTTTCCTATTTATTTATGTTTTGCAGCCTGTTTGTGTTTGCTTGCTTCAAACAATGGTGCTGGATGCCTTGCCGTGCATTTCCCGTGCTCCGTGCGAGCTTCCCTCCTTTGCATTGCTCCATTTTTCACGCCACACCGGAGCCTTCGGAGCTGCTTTTTATCTCCGTCGGGCAGTAATGCCCGTTGCCGCAGGTAGCAGCATTGCGAGGATGTTACATCTGCAAAGGATGGATTTTGGCTGCTTTTAGCGTGTTTTACATCAAGCTTGTCCTTGATGGAGCATCTCGCGAGGACCGTGGGCATTCGCCGCGCTCCGTGACGGTGGCGGTGAGCGTGGCGTGATGCTGCCCTCCGGGTGGGGAATATCCGCAGGGAAATGCGAGACTCCTGGGCTGGGAAGGGGGAAGCAGCCTGTGCTCCCGCGTGTCCAGCTGCTGTCTCGCCCAGCGCCGGCGCCCGGAGGTTGGACTCGGGTTAGGTCTTTGGCAGGAGATGCTCCTGGACACACACAGACCCTTATTATTGATGTGAGAAATGGGGATTTTGAGCGTGCCCGGGCGCCGCCGCCACGCGGTGCTGGACACACGGCGCCGCCGCGCCACGCTGCAGCCTGCTGCTCCCACACTGCTCGTCCTGGGCTCCAGATTTCCATCTTTTTCTATTTTTTTTCCCCTCTCATCTCTTCCCCAATGCAAATTCATTAATTACTGATTTAGCCCAGCAATGCAGGCGGCTGGAAAGCAGCCGAAAACTGCTCGGATTCATAAAGTCCGGGGCGCTTTCCAAGCACCGAAGGGCAGCGGCTGGAGCGGTAGCAGGGATGAGGCAGATGCCAGCGGTGCCCCCACGTTGGTCATCCTTGGTCTTCCCCGAATTGCAAAGGCTCCCAGTGCTGCCCATGGCCGTGGGGCTGGGGGGAAGTCTTGGTCCCTGCTCCACAAGGGCTCGTCCCTGGTGATTTCTCCCTTGCGGGAGGCTTTGAAGTGCCGCGAGCAACGTCGTGGTGCTAATTAAGGCTCGGGGATTTAATGTGCACGGCCTCGTTCGGGAAGGGGAGGCCGGGCAGGGCGGGGAGCGCCGGGGCGCTGGCGCCTGGTGCGCGCGGGCTGCTGGACGGCGCGCGGCCGCTAAACCTTATTAGCTGCCTGCAATCAAGAGGGCCCTTGAGCAGCTCTCTGCGCTGCCCTCCCGCCGAGCCCCTAATGGGGCAGATTAAACCCTGACCCGTGTTTGACAACGCGCGTTAACCCTCTCTTAATGAGGCCGGTGCTCTTAATGAGCCTCCGGGGAGGTCCCCGCGCACTTGCGGGCCTGGGCAAGCGCGCGGGGCTCCTGCATCTCTTGGCATCGGTCTCTCCTGCTGCAGCGGGGGCAAGTTTTGGCTTGGGAGCAAAAACAGCCCCACTGGGCTGGGTTTGCCGGTGGGAGCATCGCTGCCTCCGAAGCCTAAGGGAGGCTCGGGATCGGCTCCGTGCTGGGCATGGAGGCTGGTCCTCGCTGCACGCGCTCTGCATCCAGCATCTTGGCAAACACGGGGCCTGCCCGAGCACCCCAAAATCGTGGCTGTGTCTCCGGGCTGCCTCACCAGCAGGACAGAGGTGGTTTTCCTGGGCCTGGGAGCTTTTCCCATCTCCTTTTCAGGTCCTGGGAACGCTGGTGCACAAGGGAGAGCGGCCGCCCCCGTTCTGCCTCCTCACTTTGATTTCTTGCTTTCCAGAAGCATTTTGACTAAATGGGTTTTGTGCAGAGATGTTAGGAACGGTGCTGGGCACCGTCCTCCTCTCCCGCACCGCGGGGCCATGAATAATGCGGCCGCTAAAAGCCTGGGCGGCTCGAGGCACGTGGCGAGGGAGGATTCGCCTCCTTTACCCACGCGGCTCGAGGCCGAGTTGCCTTTGCCATCTGCAAGAGCCTGGGATCACTTCCCTATCCGCAGCCCTTTTGCCCGTGCTGGAAAATCTCCCGTGTTTAAGCCCGGATTTCGTGCCCCGCCGCCCACTGGTCTCGTTGCCTTTGATCTTTCCTGTGCCCTTCCAGCCTTCTCAGACATCTTTGCCTTTAATCTTGTCTGGGGATTTGGTGAACTGGCCCATGACCTCTTTTTCCAGAATGTTAATTAAGAAGTTAAAGCTCTTAAGAAGTGTTAGAGCCCTCGCACGTGGCTGAGGAAGGCGGCCTCGAGGTGCCCTTAGGGCAGCAGAGCCTGGGAGGAGCCCAGCAAGCCCCAAGGTGCCTTCGAGCTTTGGTTTTGGAGCAGAGGGAGCCCCAACACGACGTGTTCCCGTGTGCTGGGAGCAGTTTGCATCCTCCTGTATGTTCCCGTGTGCTGGGGAGCGGGTTGCAGCCTCAGTTTGCACCCGTGCGCTTGCAACGGCACCTGCATCCTCAGCCTTGCTTTCTGCCAGGAGCTCCTGGAGCCTCTTCGCATCGTGCGGATGAACCTCCAGTCCCGGGACCCCTGTATCCCTCAGGCCATCACTTTAATGAGCTCTTCATTACACGCTAATTGCCCACATCGCTTTTTTTTGGTTACCCGTTAGTTTGATTTAATGGAGCTGCCGAATAACTCGAATAACTCGGCTGTTTCCGAATGGCCATTGATTTCGTCTCCGTCCTTATTTATTTACAGGGCGTCTCTTCGGCCGCCTCCCGTCCGGCTCTCGCTGCCTTTCTTGCAGCACTCACAGTGTTTCTCCGCCAGCCGCTCTCGCGGCAGCCCCGTTGCAGGGCTGCAGCCCGCGGGAAGCGCGCGAGCCCGGGCGCCCGTGCACAGCGAGGGCTGGGAAGGCTCCCGGGTCTGCAAACTGCTGCTCGCGTTGCTTTTGCTCCCCTTATTGCCATGGAAACTGTAATTAAGCCGCGAGGGCGCCAGAGCTGCCGCTGGCCCCGCGGCTCTGCGGCGGCCGAGGCGCGAGCGGCGCCGCGGGACGCACGGGCTGCGCCGGGCCCAGCGAGCGCAGAGCTGCGTGTCGCTGCCGCACGGCCTCGCTGGCTGCCCCAGTCACAGCCTGGCACCATTCCCAGCATTGCCTCCTCCAAAACTGCACTTAGTACAGCAGCTCTTAGCCCCTCTTCCCAAACAAACAAAAAGCCCTACACTATCCCAGGCCCTTGTCTCAGGGCCTGGTGCCCTTCTCCAGCCACCTTCTCTTCCCCTCTGGACCACACTAGGAAGAATTCCCAAGACAGTAGGCCAGGGAAACCCGAACACAAGCAGCCCTTGAGATCACCCCCTTTCCAACAGCACTAACCGACCTACACAACCCTAAGAAGGGCCTTGATGCTGTGACCGTATGACCAGAAAGTCCTTTTGGTTTCCAGACATACCTGGAAGCAAACAAAGGGGAAGTTCTGCCTTCGCCCGGGCACAGCAAGACACTCACTTGCTTCCACCAGCCAGACTTCCACCAGGTGCTCCCATGAAACAAGGTTAAAAATCCCAGTGCTACTACCAGCTCCTGAAAAAGGGACAATAATTATGCAGCACCAAATCCATTTCCCTGGGCCCATTTTTTCATCAAAGACAGTCTCAACTGCTGTCGCCACTGAGATCGAGACTCACACCAAGGTCGAGCCTTCCCAGGCTGGGAAGCATGCTGTAGGGAAGAGAAAAAAGATTCAGTGCAACTTTGGAGCTGCATTTGCTGAGGAACAGCTGCAGCAGTGGGTATCCCATATAGGTTACAATGAGAATTATGTTTCTCTCCCACCCTCCCCGAAGTGTTTAATTCAGGGCAGAGGGGTAGTGGCATTCACCTTCGAGCTCCTGTGTCACAAGCGACCACATTCATTCGGCTTCCCTATTTAACTAAATGGAGTTCACACATGCTGCAGTATAAAGTTACCTCTTGCCATTTGAAAGCAGTCCAATCAATGCTATACATAGAGAGCAGCATTAGAATCAGCCTTAAGTTAATTCTTAGTAGTTGAAACTGTGACAGCATGCTGACCCTTTCAAGTCAACTGGGAGCAGGCAATCTTCGCAGAAGATCCTCAGGCCTTTAATCAGATTCTCAGTGGGTTTTAAAGAGATACTACAGCATCAGTTTGTAAACATCTCTCCAGTGAAATAAAGATTACTTCTGACCTAGCCAATTACTCAGTCCCAGAAGATATATCCCACAGTTATAATGGAATGAACCATAGGGATAGGAAATATATTTTAGGTAGGGGGTGGCAAACCCAAATCCTGACTTAGGATGCAGACAACACAGTATCCCATGGAAAGATCAGGTACAGAGAAAAATGCTTTTACATATATATATATATATTAAAAAAAGTGTGTGTGCATACAGATATATATACACACACACACCACTCACATACATGTATATTTATACATAATCTATTAAATTATCTGGTAGTCCTTTCTCCTACCAGGGGAATATTGCTCTCTTGAGCATAAAGCCCTACTAAAATGAGTGCAAATTACCAGCTGAAGCGCCTCCTCAAAAGCAGGTGGGATGGGGAAGGCAAAACCATTATTTGGAGGAGACCCACAGTATCGTACTGGTTTGCCACATCAGAGCGAATCTGGGGAGAGGTGTCAGCTCCTGGTAGCATGGGTATTTTATAATTCAACTATGGAATGATAAAGAAAATGCTGGAGAAACAGCAGAGCAGTAACGCTCAGCCCTGAGACTGTCAGGAGACATTGAACAGTCTCTCATTGCATTACTTTAAAACTGCCTTTTAGGCTTTGGAGCCACTGCATTCTATTGTGGAGCGTTATTTACTTAAAAAAAAAAAAAAAAAAAAGAGATCACCAAGTTATTTATTCTGGAAATATTTCAGACTAATACATAACAGGCATCACCCAATGGGCCATTAAGGCTCCAAGGGCCGTTACAGTCCCACAGGTCGAGACCTCTTTGAAGGCTTCAGAGTTTGTGGATCACTGCTCTCAGAGCGACAGCGCAGGCAACACCTGCACAGCAACGTGCACGCAGAGGAGCCAGCGGAGATCCTGGGCACAGCAGCTGCTTATACATTTTGACACTCAAAGCAAACCACATCAGGTCATTAAATGGAAGCTCAAAGCCTGCAGACACGGCTTCTGCCATTCCCACCCCGGGAGCTCACCTGCAAACTTGTGCTTTAATGTATCTTTTGGGGGGCTTATTTTTGTTATCTTAAAGAAGGCACCATCCATGAACGCACAGTCTGTTCTGCTCTTCCCCACTGGCCCCCCCTTCATTTTACTTGCACAGAGAAAGAAAAATTCCACCAAAATGACAGGTTGATAAAATTTTAATAGGAAAGAAAAAGGTACCTCTGGGCAGGATCTTATGTTCAATTTTCACCATAAGTGAATGTTCATGAAAATAAGGGTGCTACACGGAAACGCTGACGGAGCTTCACGCAGTGTGACATAAAGCTCTCCGCACAGAGCCCAGGGGAGGACTAGTGAGTGCCACCTTCTGCCCTTGGACAATCGTGCCCATCTCTAAGCCAAGCAAGCCACCTTCTTTCCCCAGTACTCCGTGGGGCAGGCTGATCTAGAACACAACCCTTTCAAGGGCCCAAAAAATTCAGGTTTCTAGCCTAGATACACCCTTAGCCAATAAAACCACTTGCACTAATGAAACGATCATCTTGCTGCATAAAAAGCTCATTTTCCTTCTTCTCCCCTGCTGCCCTCTCAGCGTTCTCCTACGGGGCACAGCACCAGCCCATACTTTGCAACAGCCGCTGCGCTCCAGCGCGGGCCCTTCACTCCGGCATCCTCTGCGCCCGCTTCCACCAGACTCTCCGTGCTGGCAAGGGGGATCGGAGGCTCCTCCCCAGCGGGCAGGGGCCTCTCAGTGCACTGCTCTGGCACTCACTGTCACTACAAGTTGCTTGTCCAGCCCATTCCAAGGGTTTATTTGCCGTTTTCCCAGCTCCATCGCATCAGCATCTCTCATCCTGTTGGAGTCAACCAGCACTTTCCCTCCCCTCTGCTACTTCCAGGTGAGCAAGCCAAGTGCCACTAAACAGAGCTGAGGTACTGCAACCCTCTGCAGTGCTGTAACAGCTTGCGACTTTTTGCCCACCATTATGTATCTACATACACATCTACAAATAAAAGTTTTGCTTTCAAAAAACATAAACTTCTTCACTAATAAAGGAACAGCAGTGACCAGTGAGGGTACCTGCATGATGGACAAAAACAGCGGTTCTCCTAATTTCTCTAGAGCCCTAAGGGAGCCAGCAGTGATCTCATTCTTCAATCCCTATTAATACCTTAGAATTTTAATTATCATTCTCTTTAGTTTACACACACACAAGGAAAAAAAATAGTATCAGGTGGAAGTACCAAATGTTAAAATGTCAGAGGTTTAAGCTCTGTGTTGGTTTAGTCACAAGTTACCAACAATCACTGATGGCAGGCATAAAGCCTCCCTTAAATTATTAAGCATAAAACAGCAGACTGTAATATTTTGCTAAACCAAAGTACAGACACAGACAAAGATGTCATTTCAATATTTGAAACCAGCAAGTTTAATTTAAAATAAGAGCAAACCAATAAGCTCAGAAAATAGCAATGTGTGAGAGGAAAATTACACTGCTAGAGAAAAAAGTGGAAGGACTTAAGAAATTTATAAAAGTAATCTCCAAGTGGAAATTAGAAATCAACCCCTAGAAACAGAATAACACAAAAGAAATATTACTGTCCACTTTCTAAATCAATATAACACTGCTACACGACAGAATTACCATGGTAACTCAAGTAAAAAGAATAAAGCAATTCTTATTATTTCAAAATAAAATCACAGCCTGAAGCCCAGCTTTTATTACAACTGCTGATAGATCGCTGGCTTGTATTTATCTGAAATATTGCTTTTCAATCAGCTATTTTATGAATGTACAAATTTCACTGAGCAGCTCACTTAAACTGAATGCTTAAACCCCCCCCCCAAAAAGACCAGTCAATGAATCGATTATACATACACATACTTTTTTTTTTTTTTTTTTAAATCCAAATTAAAGAGAGAGAAGAAATGAGAGAGAACAAGTTAAAATCTTGTTTAGTCTGTCTGGAAAAAAAAAACAAAAACCAAACAAACCACAACACAGTGCAGGAACAAAGCGGCACAGCCGCCCACCCCGAACACCCCAGCGGCGGCACGGGGCCGGGGAACGCGGGTGCACAGGGCGCGCACAAGAGGAGACACATCTGTGCTCTCCTGATCAAAGCAAAAGAGAAAACACTGCCTAAACACAAAGTTACCAGAGGACGTTTTGACTTGCCCTGCCGGGTACTTTAGCCGTGCAGAGTGCTGTTTGTACAGCTTGGAAGCGGCATCAGGCACAGGACGCTTGTCACATTGAGGCTGCTCTGAAGGCAGAGCTCAGCCAAGCTCCCGCACGCCCCGGCCACCTTTTCAACACATTAGTGCAAGGAGAAAGGCAGTGGGTTACCTTCGGCTCCCTCCTCTCCGGCCTTCGAAAGCACATCGCTCGGGAACCGCACACAACAGCCCTCTTAAAAACAACAGAGCTGCTCCTCTGCTGTCCCCACTGTCCCCCCTCGCGGCTGAACCCGGGCCCAGCCTGGCTGGGCACACAGGCACATTAGCTACATACAGGACAGGGCTGGCACCAATTGCACCGAGGACCAAATCGCTACCTGGAGAAAAAGCCAAGGCACAATCTACTGAACAAGGGTGCTATGGAAGCCCCTGCAGAACGTTACAGCGTTTTACAGTGCGGCCTTGCCTCATTTTCCTGCTGCGTGCGTGCCCGCACGCAACGGGAACGTGGCCGGCACTTATAAGCATGGCAGGAATCAGGAGGGGACACAAGCGACACTTAGAATCATGACAAGAAGTCGTCAGAGATGCCAAAACAGCAAAACCTTTCAAGGATTTGCAATTACTTGGGTGATATTCAAGGACATTTAAAAAAAAAAAAAAAAAGTGGGGATCAACAAAACCAGCAGAGCTGATCAAACCTGAGACAACCCATGTAGAAATCCAGGCAGCCCTTGGGGCTCCAGGCACACCACCAGACAGCCAGGCCTTTGCTCCACAGGATGCTAACTTGGGGAGCAGAAGACTTACTTAATACCGGTAAGATGCTTTGAGGATTAAAAGCAGCGGTGATGTGCCAAGTACAATAGCTGGAAGTAAAGACAAATGCTGAAATAAGAGCAGTAAGCCACCTGACAGCTGTCTTTTATATTAAAAAATTTCAGTGTTCTTAGAGCTGCTTAATTTCCCATTGTGCTCAAAGTCCAGAGGAACTGTGTGGGTTGCAGGTTTCACCATAGAGCAGTGATGCTGCTCTGCATTTTTAAACCAGATTCAGGAACTGCGATCGTACGCAGCTCAATCCAAAAGTATGCACTATCTTTTAGTGTAATGTGGTCCTTTGCAGTCTACTGCAAATGGGTTTTAAAAGCTATGGTGGAAACAATGTGTGCTTAATCTGAACACGCACCGCAGCGAGGTCACACACTCAAATATCCTGTTTTATGTGGTATCTGGTCGTATTTTAAAACACTCTTTCTGGAGACTTCAAGCCAGCAGAGGTCACAAACAATCATATACAGATTAGAAAAAGGAAAGAGCTGAGGGGAGTGAAAGGGAGGCTTGCCTGACACACTGAAATAGGACACTCTAAATTGCACTTAGTATTTCTTTAAAAGAAAGCTTCAGAGAAACAGAACCAATAAATAGACGGGTGCTTAAAGAGTTTTTATTCAAATAAAGTCTTGCCCCAGGAGATGGAAGGAGAATCTTGAAATATGGAGATACGAATTTACATGTGCTAAAAGCATCAGTGTGACACTTTTTGGGGGAGAAGAAAAAAAGGGAGGGGAAAAATACCTTCGTCGCTATACATGACAAAATAGCAACTGAATGTTTGCTTTGATCCCAGCGCATAAAGGGTGAAGCTTTTAGGCAAGGAGCGGCAGGTGATCTCAGCTCTTCTGCAAGTCCTAATGCTCCTAAAAGCCACTCTTCCAGTTTCTGTAATTGGGCATCAGTAGTTAATGTAGTATTGACTGCATTACATGCTCCTGTGCATCCTCTCACTAATGCCAATTGCATCACCTTGTACATTTACCATATTGCTTAGCCAATAGCTGTTAAAAGCAATCCAAATCATGAATCATATAGGAAACTTTTAGCAAGACACGACATCCAAAGGAGACAATTTACAGTTGAGTTAATCTGGGTACATTAGCGAGACATGGATTCAGGAAGACAGACCAATTTATGTTACTTTAGTTTTACCCTTTATTGCTTTGTATAGGCAAATGAATGGAAGGGCATGGAGTAAAAACAGATATAAAGGAGTCCTTTTCAAAACAGATCTCCATTCTGTGCAGACAGGTCAAAGGGTTTGAGACTGATGCTTGGTTCAGGCTTTCATAACCGTAACAGGGTACTTACAGAAATCATTTTCCACAGAGGAGTATAAAGATAAAGATATAATGGATTCTGAATAATGTTCAATACTCCCCCATACACACACACACACACACACACACACACACAGGGCAGAAACCAAGTTGCCCAAGATTATGCCAGGCCCAGGCAGGACGTACGGTAGGTCGCGCTCTGCAAACACACCAAGGCTCTCCAGCTCAAGTTGGTCCTCCAGCAGCAAACAGCTATGTGTATCCCTTGCCAAAATGCAGAAAGCAAGACCTTGTGCTCACTTGTAACATGACTTGAAGGGGCTGCATCCTTCTGAAATGTACAGCCATTTCTCTGGGACAGAAGGAATGACACAAGCATTAAAAAGATATTGGTTAATGCACATCAGCTACATGGCAGAGGCAACCAGGATACAAATTAGTGGCTAGTCCTCTCTGAAAAAGTACATTTCACAGAACAATTTCACACTGGGTGCTTGACCAAAAGATGCATAGCAAATTGACATAGCACCTTTCTGCCTTTCTGACCAAGCTCAGTAGTGCCAGAGAAATAGAGGAGACAAGAAAAGAAAGAAGAGAGAGACACAGTTCAAAAGTGTCCTTCTGCATCCTCTCAAATGAGTAGCAAGTAATTTGCAATATTTTTGGATGGAGAGACAGAGGAAAGAAAAGTAGAGAACAGGAAATTTAGAGGAAACAATAGCATGCCAGCCAAAAACATTTTTGCCCAAGAAAAACTGCACTGAGTGCTTAAATACTGGAAACTGGTGTGCTACGTTTCATCTAAAAAAGATCATGATACCCCTTTGAAAAGCTTCCAAAAGTCCCTTTGAAAGAGTTGCACAAACAGGGAAAATGCCAAAACAAAACATTTTCCCTAGCTGATCAATTTAAACAGCTGTGGTAAAGCTGCAGCCACTGGCACCATCATTAACAATTTAAAGCATGGCTGCTTTTGTCTTCCTTCCCAGTTACAGTCTCATTATGCCTTTTTATTTATTAGAAACACAGTCCTCCAGAATACATTTCTATATCTCAGATCCATAATAAACTGAGTAGGAATGTCCCTGGCTTTGACTCAAATGGATGTTTACATTGGCGAGAGGGTTAATTGTTTAATTGTGGTCCAAGTTCTCTGCAGTTCAGTCATAAATATGCAACAATTTCCCACTATTTCTTTAAGAAGTGGAACTGTTAGAATCAATACGTGGGGGGGGGAGTTAAATATTACTTTCACTTCCCAAACCATCATTTCAGAATTTTATAAGCATGCAAGGAATCCTGAGCACTGCAGTGAACAATTCAGGAACATTTAATGCAAATAAAAAAAATCCTCTAAATTTGGACAGCAGCATCCATTATCTGCTTTGATGTGTAAGGTAGGAAGAAACTCGTTTGCAAAAACATTCACTGGAAAAGAGAGTCAAACATCTGCTTGCACAGATAGCACCCGACATCAGGCTCGAAAACTTAGGCTTGGGAGTCATCCTGTCGTAGAAGAGAGAACGAACATAGACGCTTTTAAAAAAGAGTGGCTGCACGCAGTGAATTGTTTTCAGAGCATCTATAGACTTAATTATGTTAATCTAACAGTGGACAAGTTTCATTTTAAGCCGCCCTTCCCTCCTTCCCCAAGCCTTCAGTGAATAGGAGTTACATTCAGTGAATAAATCATTCCCTGGCAACAGTTACACACATTATTGAAGTTGGGGGCAGTGATTTCTATACTCTTTAAAACAATGTCTATGTATTCTAAATGATGACAGTTCTGTCCAATTTAAAAAACATATAGACCCATTAGAATTTTATAGTTCAGCATTTAGCAGCGTCGGCAGTGCCTTTTTTATTCTTACACCGCAACACCTAATACTTCATACCATTATTCTGATTTTGGATTGATTTCAAGTAGAATACCTTATTTGACATGAACTTTCATATTCTCTAAGTAAGACTCCTTGCAGATGCAATTAGTCATAATGCTAGAAGTACAGTTTGCCTTTAGCAGAAATGTAATAGCTCATGCTAATGAAAGCGTAACAAAACTTTAAGCATATATTTACAAACAGTGTAAAAGCATCTCTAAACATGAAGCTTGATAACCTTAAACAAAAAAAAGAAGGCTTCAAATGAAATCAATTAATCCTCCAACCATGATAAATTTCTTAACCATTTAAAAAAAGTATTCAGACTCTGCTGTGACCCTTTATCACCAGGCCTAATGGATTACTTTATTAATAATGCACTGCTTTTAAAAGGAATTTTTCTGAAGATTCCACCATAAGAGAGTATTTTCCGAATGGCTAGGACAAACAGGTTGACATGTTCATGTTGCATTTGTTAAAGATCATAAAACTCAACACTAACTCCAAAGAGGAGAAATTATGGTCTGCTGCCAGGCTATCAAGTATCCTTTCTACTGTATTTAAACTAATATTAAAGCAAACAAATTTCCAAGAAACAGCTGCTTTTGCCGTATTATCCAAGCTGAGAAACGTTTACAAACTGTTTTAATATCTATCATTTCAAGCAGACAACTAGCACATCTGGAACCTAAGAATGATGACACCCTATAAAAATGCCTACCCAGATCTCTGGGCTCCCTGATCAGAGCAGACACTAATAACTATTTGAATGCCTGGCAGGAATATCCCTACCTGTACAAGGTAGCGTGCTAACTCCTTTCAGCCATCTTCTTCCTGTAGGATGAGTAACTAGATATTTTTTTCAGTGGAGTTCTGATAAACTGGATCTCTTAACTGCAGCATTTTTCATTTCTTGAAAATGTTCACACAATTACTTTACTACTTATTTCTTGCAGGTGCCTTACGCCTCAGTACTTGTCTATTCTGAGAGCAGAAGGGACCTTTAGGAAGACTACCATAGATTCTACATTTGATGAAGTTTGGAGTAACATTAAAAATATTTTCTTTTTACTCTTACTTTGCAACCAAGCCTCATGTGGTTCATTCTGCTACAGAGTGCGCTCTGGTCTTACTCAAATTCCTGCTTCACAAACTTCTGTTGCCTCTTCACAAATACATTAACCTACTGCTGCGTGCTTGAGGCACCAAAGACTTAAAGCCTGACCAGATCTCTGAAGTTACCAAGCGACCGTGCCAAGATGGAGCTTCAGCAAATGAACAGGGAACCCAACTAAGCAGAGAAATACATTCCCTTTCCAGCTTTTCAGTGACCTTCTGTAACCAAGCTAGCATTTGGGAAGACAGGCAGTGTTCCTCCGTAAACGGGAAGCCAGACACTGAGGGAGTACACAGAAGGTTCTAGGTAGAAGGAGAGGGGAAGGAAAAGTGGCAGCTCCCAGAGTATTAGGCAACCGAACAATGAAATTCCTTGCCACCGAAGAAAAAAACCCTATATCATTTCCCCTCCCCTCTCCTTGCATAATTCTTCAGCAGCTATACCTCAGTGACATACCTTATGAACAAAACAAGAGATAACAGTAGCACGTAGGACAGTCCTTCCTACATGGCATAATTTTGTATTAGGTGTGTATGTAATCCATACTTGCCTTTCATGTCTATTATGTCTATAAATATCTTGCTAACAGAAGCAGCTCATTAAGACAAACTTGCTGGAGACAGCTCTCTCCATATTCATCTATCTATAGATATCCATAGATACAGCAACAGACACACTCATTTATTAAGTCGATCCACAGCCCTACTCCCATGGCTAGAGCGTGGTGGCACCATTCTCTTAACAGAGCTTGTGGCCTGCCATTATACAATCAATTTCCCTGCTTTTCTAATTCCAAATGCTGCTTTTCTTCCCTTCAGTGCAGGGTAAGATGGGCTCTTACACAACAGGGAATCCAACTGCTGCTACTAATCCAGTTTCAAATTACCTAATATTCATTGCCCTAAATACCTCCCGTCAACCCAGGAGCCATTCCCTACCCTAACACACACATTGGTGGAACATCTTTCACTCTCTTTAAAAACTACAGATTTTTGTTTAAACAAACAATGAGGCTTTTGTACAGAGTACCTGTTAACAGAGGTCTCCCAAATACCATCTCCTTGACCTATTCGTGCTATATATATATACGTTTTTAAAAGACACCGAATCTACAATTCTGAGTGATACTTGCCTTCGCAAAGACTGGGATCAGTGTTTCTGGAAGTGCACGTACATTCCCTAATCTGGTTCAGGACAACATGTCTAGTTAACGCAATGAAAGTTAGCGAAAAGGAAACTTTCCCCCCTACACACACTTAACAAGGAGCCGTGATTTCTATTAGCGCCTTTCAGACCATACGTGCTGATTACTAGGCTTCGCTTCATTGTTCGTACAGATTACAGCTGGGATAAGCTGCAGCTTTTTCCTAATTGCTATTATGATGACTGAATTTTTGTTGTGTGTCAAGAATTATTCACACATTATACTCAAAAATTGGATCCCTCCATATTGCACTACTGATTCCACACAGGCAAAGGCATTGCCTCCAAAGGGAAGGATGCACTTGGGTTATTCTACTTCATCTGTATTGCTCCATCACAGTGGAGTAGAGTTCTGCAGGGCAGCACAGGTTGAAAAGGAAAATTTAACAAAATATGGAAAGAAGTTGCTTAAAAGAGATGCACTGTAGGAGGGAAAAAACAAAAACCTAGCACACCACGTGTGGTCCAGTAAGAAATAAGGTCAGACAGTCAAATTCATCTTAATCAGGGAAAGGTTACAAGAATAGCCTTATGCCTCTAATAAAGTAAACCAGCTAGCTTCAACTTACACTGCCAAAGAAAACAACTGAACACCTCTGAGAGTGACACTGCTCCAAAGCCTTTGAAACCCTGTTAGCTTCATTTGTTTTCCCAGCATAAGCAATACTTGGCCACTTAGTATGTCTTTTATCCACAGTCCACTCAACTGCAAAGCTGATCTAGAAGATGGGTAACAGATGCTTCCCCGTCTCTCTCTCTAAGTTTTAGTATGTTAACAAAGAAAGAAAGAGATCAACAGAAATCAACACCAGGGTTTCTCCCTAAGAAAGATTATTTCACAGTTTTTGGATGCTAACTTAACTACCACAGAATCAATTCACATATGCAAGATGACTTATATGTAGGCACTGTAACACTGCATTTGTCTGCTTTTACTCAAGATATAATTGAATCTGCATAAAAGAGGATGTTGACCACAACACATTTCTGCTTATTCTCGTATTTTAAAGTAAAGGTGAAAATATTTGTGAAAAAATCCATTCACATTTTGTCATTGTCCCAAGTGCATCAAATCAGAATGTGATAAAATATTCTGATTTCTTCCTGGAAACGAGGCTTAAATTCTATGCATGTGAGTACCTAAGACTGATCACTTAAAATCAAACCTATCATGAGATAAAATATCTAAAATATTTTTTAGTGAAGTTGAGAGCAGAGGAAGAGAACAGAAGAGAAACTTCCAAACAAAACCTTCCGGTTAGGGGTAAGAAAGCATCCGTTATTTTAAATAGCCACGCACTCTTTTGTACTTAGCCCCTGGTATAGTATCAATTCTGTATAAACCCAAAAAATCTCAGAATACAGATATGGGACTGGAGAAAAAAAAAGTTGAAACTTGTTAGCATAACTCAGCTTACAATAATAATAACAAAACACAATTAGCACCAATCTGACAAACAAAAACAAGTGATTTAAAGTAGAAGTTATTTTTCTCACAAATATTTTTAAAAGCAATGCATATATTCAAGTAAAAATCAATGCTGCCACTGAGCAAGCAGTTTCTCCAAGCTCTTTGGATCCCTGTGATAATCTGTAGTCTGTCTACAGCTTTGCAAATATTCGGCAATTTCTTCTACTTCCAAATGACAATAGCCTATCACAGATATTTTTTTCCTGTGATAACATGTGAAAAGATACACCCTGACAAAAAAAAAAAAAAAAAACCCTAAGAAAAAAAAACACAGAACCCAGTAACACACACATTACACAGCTCATGAAGTTAGCCATTTAAAAAGGTGAAAGGAAACACTGACACAATAGCTGTAACTATTTGTTAGAAGTGAATATGTAGTTCTTGATTTCTAAACCTTTCTACACACAGAACACCTCCAAGGTGGAGGTCTTTGGTAACGGAGGCTAAACCACAGAGCAAGCCTACTTAGAAGGCTACCACAGAAGCGACTCCCTCTGCCTCAAGTTTTCATCTTTGCTTTCAGGGTACAAGCTAGGAGAAAAGTCCTGAAGGAGCCAAAAAGCAGCCTTAAGGAGAGAGAGAGGAGAAAAAAAAAAAAGAAAAAAAAAAGTTATAATTAGACTTACCATATCCCTCCTAGAATCTACTGGCAATTGAGCAGTTAAGTTGCACACCCTGGCCCGCAATGTGCAAAAGGTATCAGGTCACTCTACCTAGCACTGCTTAGTTGTGAAACATTTCTTACATCAATACATATCCCTTAGTCATCTCTGATAAGGACTAGTCTGTTTTGAAAGTATATGTGAAGCTCCAAAATAAGTCAAGTTCTCCTTCAGCTTCATTCATTAAATTAGCTCCCAAATGAACCTCCATTTCTGTCCTTTAGGGAGGGGAGTAAATTCTTAGACTAAGCCAGTGCTTTTTTGCCAGAGTAGCTTATTAGCTTATTGTCATTATGTTTATAGCTAAGACGAAAATCTGTGAGAAATGCATATTAAAGATGTACATTAAGGAGATGCAGATGACATGAAGGGAAGGAAAAATTCTCGGAATTAGATTTACAATAAAAGCTATTATAATAAATGGGCTAAAATGGATATATTAAAGTAACTTGTAGGAAGAAAAATTGAAATAGATTTTAAAAAAGCAAATCAAGCTGTTTCTGCTACATCCTTAAGCAAACAGAGCCTGGGGTAAACCCTTCTCAATTGGTTCAATCATGCCAGAGGAGAGAGGGGAGGAAAAAAGAAAAAAAAATAAAGAGCAAGCATGCTTTTATCAACACAAGGGAAAATATC
This sequence comes from Microcambeva ribeirae, assembly GCA_035222435.1. Lineage (NCBI taxonomy): Eukaryota > Metazoa > Chordata > Actinopteri > Siluriformes > Trichomycteridae > Microcambeva > Microcambeva ribeirae. The sequence continues at coordinate 9,479,774 of JAYECN010000013.1, read as the reverse complement.
AGAAGCTTGAGGCAGAGCACTCCAGTACGCACAGCGTGCATCTGCTTCAGAACTATTTATTTACACGTTAGCGGCACAGAGAAGACACCGAGCACAGGCTTACACAATCTCAGCCCACCTACCGTCCTCCTTGTCCAGCACCATCATCTCAGCAATCAAGAAAAGTCCAGGCACAGATGCTTCTTCTCCAGCAGCCTCCGCTCAGGGGAGAGGAGAACAAGTCTCTGAGAACACAAATGAGCTACGGTACAGCTGATCGTCCTTTAGCAGCAAGTGAGCTCTAATTACCCAGTTGTCCAGCTTTTAACCTAGATTGCACTCAGTTAGAATTACACTCAGAAATGAAGCACTTTGCAGATACAAAAGCAGTCTCACCTACTTTTATGCCTCAGAATTGCAAAGAACTAAAACTGCAATTTAGAAAGAAGGGGGATCGGAGCTGTTTCTTTGGTTCTCACCTTCTAAATGGCTCAATTTACACAGTATAATCTATTTTAATGTAATTGCTTTTGATAGCTCATAACCCTGGCTGTTGCAACTACACAGCTTTCAACCTTATAAAGTGTTTTCCCTTTGGATTTAAGATGAATCTAAATCTAAAATTATATTCAGAGAGGATAGAATACCTCAGCCTGACTACTGCTGCCTCTGTCTCTCAATTTGTGAGCTTTGCACACTTGCTATTGAATAAATGCACATATTTCCCAGGGACCCCTCTTATTCTCCTGTCAGGGCTTCACGGTGGATTTGAGCCTTTCCAGCTCGGCAGCACCACCTGCAGCACAGACGCGACATTTCACTGGAGCCCTCGCCGGCCAGCCCGGTACCCGCTGCTGGGAGGCGGCTTTCAGGAGCGCGGAGCAGGGCCGGGCAGCGGGACGCGCCTCGGCAGCAGCGGCAGCAGCAGCGCCCCGCCCGCTGCCGCCCGCACCCCCGCCGCTCCCTCTCGCTTTCCGAACGCATCGGCCCCGCCGCGGCGGTTCGCCCACATTTGCTCATTTCACCCCAGACCAGCCAGTAGCTTCGGACAGCTCCCAGACAAACTTCTCTGCAAAGGACTCGAAGACCCAGCTGGCTTACCCAGACCCTTCCGTGCCCGATCAGACATGGCTCCTCGGCTGCAACTTCAAAGCCAGGCGAACATTTCGGGTTCAGGCTCAACTCCCCAACCCGCGAACTCCCCACAATACTAGAGAATGTTGCTGGTTCACTTGTTTTCACAAGGTCAAGATTAAAATAAACTGAACAAGCTAAACGCAGGACAAATCCTTGCGGGGCTGCTCCACCTGTTCAGAGATGCCTTTGGTACCAAAATATAAGCGGGCATGCTCGGGGCCCCAGTCTTTGATCCTCCCCCACGCGACCAACGATCCTCACTCGGAGCCGGCGCTGCCACCTCCACTTGTGTCCACAAGGACCGCGGGATCAGGCGCCGCACTACCCGGATCGACAGAGCCATTTGAATCATCTCCGTCATTTAATCCAAGAAAACATTTCATTCCTATTTCAGTGCTACTTCTTCCTCCTCTTTGCAACTGATACAAGAGCGCTCTTTAAAAAAGCATGATAGCGGGCTCAAGTTATATATCCTTAATACCTATTTTTAATTAGATTTCTTATCCTCAGCTGAAGTGGCTTTTCCTTCCCCCCTTCATTTTGAATACTTAATCCTAACAGTCCTTGAACATATTTGATGTTAAATATATCGTTTTACATTGAACCATTTCATCCAGTGCTTAGAACAACTACTGTTTCCTTGTGATACTAGCCTGCAAGGGCTGAAAACGCATTTTAGGATAAGACTGGAACCACTATAAATCATTTATTTTAAGAAGCACAAGTTTAAAAGAGAAGGCTTTATTCTAAGATAATTAAGGTCTAATAGTCAAAAGCATCAGCACAAAAACTACAGGCTTTTCTAAACTTGAAAGAAACGTTTTATTTTAATACCTCTCATATACTCTTGGCCTCCATTAGAAAACAGTGAGCTTGCAGACTGCTTCTTCCGTCTGCCTGCTTTTCAGTCCTATGCCTTCAAAAAAAATACAAACTTATCCAAAAATATAGACTATATTTAAAGCTGCACTATTTGGTAATGACAAGAAAGGCATACTTTTTATAAAAACGCCATTCTCTACTGCAGCTGACTTTGATGCCACGGCTATCTAGCAGCCATAACGCACACGTCAAAAACATGCACTATCGGATCTGTGTACGTTTTATTCTTCTATTGCTTTATTGCATCCAACAGTCTGTATTACCCCCTTTGCAAAAGGATATTTTAAAGTTATTTGCTTAATCATTTTACATACCAACAATAAAAAAGTTCCCTAACCCCCAACACACTTGTACAGCAATTAAAGGCAACTACAATTAACACAATCTGTTGGAATTTATCATGATATCTGATGTCAGTTTACTTTTTTTAGGCAGAAATCTGGTCTCTGCAATCAAAATATTTATATATTTTAGAGATGTCTTAACTCTCATTATCTTGAAATTTATAATTGGCTTTCCCAGAGCAAATTCTGCAGCAATTTATGCATTGAAATCACCTAAAATGAAAGCCTGGAAGTTTTTTCCCCACACACTACCCCCCATTTTCCCACCTCCCTCGTCTCAACTCTTAACATTTGTTTCAGGAAGATATTTGTGGAAGTCCCATTGTAAAGTGATATTTTCTAATATCAAGTCATGTTGCATCAGTCCAGTTACGTTATGCCACTTCAAACATATGAAACGATGCTTCCTCCCTGACATAACTTGACATGGTGCCACAACACATCAAGTCAAAAACATTATCATTGCTGTTATTTTTTTCAAGTCTGCCCTCAATTGTATCTGTACATACCAGAGTAAAGTATTACTGCATCTCTATTACTTCTCTGCATACCAAGGAGCGTGTTTGTGAGTTTGCCAAGGCAGCTTTTCGCCCACAAAGCAGTGTATGGACTATCAGCCCCTGGGGCAACTCTGGTGCTGCACGGGACTGTTAGAGCAAGCACCTAGAGGCTGGGAGAGTGGGAGCTGCCTCTGGGACTACAGGACAGCTTGACAAGTAGCTTAGGGGATGCAAAAGAAAGGAGCATGGTGCAACCTCTACCTACTGGGCAGCAAGAGCCTTCCCTGCCATGCACCGGCACTGCTCGAGGAGAAGAGCCCTGAGAAATCCTGCCTTCTCCACACAGGGTAACTGGGATCACCCCTGCTGCTGGGAAAGACATCAGAAAACGGGAAAGGAATTAGTAAGGCAGATGTTCCTAAAAACATGGGGAGAAATGGATATTATTCACAATGCTAGGATTTTCAGGTGGTAGAAACCAGACTGCCCCCCAAAAAGGAGATAGTTACAGAAATAAAACAGACCCCATTTTTATTAACAAACTCATTCAAGCCTGATTTCAAAAGGAATTAGTTTAGTTAGCAAAAGCTTCCATTTTAGTCCATTTGTAACCTATGCAGGTCCAACATCCCCTTTTAACATTCAGGGATGAGCAGGCAGCTGGAACCTATTTGAATCAGGCAGAAAGAAACATATAAAGGTAAAATAACCTCTTCATAAAAGAGTTTCTTCTCTCAGCTTCACCTCCTGTCCCCAATTTCTGCAGCGCACTTTTAAAAGGGAGCCTAATTTCTCCCTGAGCACAACCACATCAACAGTCCAGGCAATTCCCAGACGCTGCTTCAGTTTGGCTACTCTGATCTCTGCATTGCTCTCATTGGGGGGTTTGTTTCCTACTTTACTTCTTTTTAAGTGCTCCCCACACTAATTTCCTCTGCGCCTTGGCCACCATCGTTACCATTCCCTTTTATACTGCCGCTCCCGAGAGCTCCGGGAAGGAGGGAGGGATGTTGGGAACTGTCTGGATAATCAGTGGTTCCAGTTTCATTTCCTTACCCCACTGCCACACCAGCCCCAAGCTCCTTGTGCTTAATGAGTACGTCTGCAATACTTGAAAGACCCCGAATGCCCCTATTAGGGAACCCTCTCAGAACTGTGTTTTCCTTGCCTCACCTGTGCCTCTCTCTGCCGCTGCAGAGGCGGCATCCTGCTGTTAAACACCAGTCGGATCTCCACAGACACAAGCTGGCAGGCACCCTCAACAAAGAGTTACAGGGATTAAGACATCACCCAGTTTATTATTATTATTATTATTAAAGCCTGTTAATGGGGAAGTTAAAAGCCTTTCCTATCTCTGTGTAACAATCAAGTAAAATCTGTACTGCAGCACCCCAGTGTAGGGACTCTTGAAGCCACAGGTCACCCCCCCCCCCCCCCCGAAAGCGGGGTTAGACAGAAACACAAACCTTGGTCCACTTATGCATGCCAGTAAGGAATTAACCTT
>JAYECN010000013.1:9463012-9467760 GCA_035222435.1 Microcambeva ribeirae | reverse complement strand
GGGTTTTTTTTTTTTTTTTTTTTTTTTTTTAAACAAAGCCATTCTGTGAAATTACCAGATTTTTTTTTTTTTTTTTTCCCCCCTCAATCCAAAGACAGAAACCAGTTCAATGCAGATGAAAGTTACTGGAGAACTTCTGATAAAAGCAGGCAGGTGGAGGCTCTAATGAAGGCATACACTATAGTGCACATCTTGCCAACGTTTCTTAATGAATAATATGTGCACTCAGATGAGAATAATATTGATTGAGGTCTGCAGGGAAAGTTCTCTAGGAAAAATTTTTATTCCAGGAGCAGAGTCCTTTTTGGAAGATTTTGATCTTTTCCTGCTGCAACCTTTCTCCTCCCCTCTCTTTGTGCTGCCCAAAGCAACTGACAGGCAAAAAATGAAAAGCCTGCCCTGCATCTAATGTTTCTATCAGATCCAGAAAGAAATTTATATACCGGTACTAAGAATGGCTGCACCATTCTCCTTAGCTGGTAGAGGGCACAGCAGTGTGTAATTAGGACTGGATTACTTTACTCAGAACTGGAGCAGAGAGCAGATGTCATGCACTAATATTGGCATTTGATTCCACACACTTTCTCTGCCATGTTTGCAAAAACAATTTGCCTTTCTGCCGTGGATCTTGCCTCGAATTTATCCTCAGGTTGCCGTCATGCAAGTGAAAAGCCACCAGTGACAACATAAAAGTACATATTGAAAGAAAGGTCCATACATTGTGGGTAGAGTTTATGATTCAATTGCTAACATGCAAGATCAAGTTAATTCCTGATTATACTGATTATATTGATTAATATGGCTGATATATTCTGCTAGATGCTAGCTCAGACACAAGAGGTCACGACATTATAATGCATTTGTTAACATAAGCCCACAGCACAAGAAGATACCTTATTCCATATTAATGTCATCAGACACTATCCACAGTATCTGCATATGAGATGCATTTCCCTTCACAAACACAAAGGGCCTTTTCCTTGCCAGCTTCTCCACACAGAGCACTTCAACTTTGAATTCACTCCTGTCCTAAGCTCCACAGACAGAACCCTTCCACAGGGCCATTAACAGAATTTCATTTTTTTTTTTCATGCACCACACACTTCTCTAATAATAATTCATCAATCAAGAGCAAGAATATTTAGATATTCTTCCTCCCTCCACCACCTCCCCCATTTTAACCATTCAGTCTATTAATGAAGAACAGTTAGTAAGTCCCAGACAAGTCCCAGCCAAAAATACTGGACCCAGTTCTGAACTGCAGCCAGCTTGCATTTGATAGCTGCTTTATGGCTGCAGTCGGGTTCTGGAGGTTTCTTAGGAGCAAGAGATGATCTGCCTTAATTTAGGAGCATCCAGGGGTTGACTGCAACAGTCTATAGTACAGTAACACAGCATAAACATAATATACTGGGCAGCATGCAGCTCTGCAGTGATGGTGACTAGCTCTCCCTTCATATATATATATATATATATATATATGTATATATATGGATGCAACCTGAAGAGAATACCACTGAACTTTTGCTGCAGTGGTTAGGTTTGGCTTCAGGACACACTACATGCTTTACTCAGTGATGCAGGCTGTACCCAGACCCATTACACTGGTAACACACCTGTAACACTCATTCACAGACTGCAACACCTATCCGCATCATGCCAGGCATTACCCCCCATGAAAAAACGAGCACAAAGCACCCAGCATACATATGGATAATGTACCTCTTCTGGAGGTGAAAGACACCTCACTAGACAGTAAGGCTGCCATATCCCTTTTTTTGACTCCTCCCTGTATCTAACAGTGGCTACACCCCTCATCCTAAATAAGGGTTACATGTTGTATAGCTTTAAAAGTCAGGTTTCATTACAGGTTAAATTACAGGTTCCATTAACCTGGAAAAGCTTACTCAAATGAGACAGGCAGAGTCACATTCTCCCATCTGTCAGCTAATAGCCAAAGAGTGGCAACTGCCATCCCAAAACAAGATCGTAACTGCTGTGGCATTGTAACAGTCGCCACAGTTTACTTTAAGCAGATGAGAAAATCAGTCTGAGAGCTGCAAAGACAACTAAAGAAATGATACCATTCTCTCACTGCAATCTAGAAAAGCTTCTCTGCTCACAGGGATGCCAAGGATCAAGAGCCCAGTGGATCATTTGTTGTGTTTTTAATGCTTCATGGCTCAGGGTCAGTCAGAAATCCCTGTTCTAAGGTCATGCTTAGGGCAGGCTGGAAAACAATCCTGTTTCCTTTCTGTTACTGGCAAGGCCTTTCTCAGGCTCTGCTGTTTCTCACGGCGAGGTTACCTGCGGCCTCTCTTCCCCCTCGTCTCACTGCAGCTGGGCTTGCCCCAGGCCCGCACGTGCAGCCCCTCCAGGGCCAGCGGCCCAAAAGACCTTCCCTTCCCTACCGCAGTCCCCGGTGCTGCATCACCACGCAGCAAACAGCCCGCCAAAGCTGGGCGCGCAGCAACTTTCCTTGCAGGGCCTGCTGACAGGCAAGCACTGATCACTGCTGTTTATGTTTTGTTTCATTTTTTAATAGCCTCAGCGAGAGAGCGGGTGAGAAGCATGGCTGAGAGCAAACGTACTCGCTGCGTAAGTGAGGAGCCCTGTTGGTACTGCCATAGCTCCTTGCTGCGTGGCTGCACGTGACACCTGGGGAAGCCACGATAACCATCTAGCTCCTAACCTGCTTAGGAGACAGCCTCGCTTAGAAGAGGCTGGAAAGCACAGGTTACAGGCCTTTCCAATAGCTACATCTGTTTTAAATAGACATATTTTGACTATCGCTTCCATGCCAAACAGACATTGGAGTCAAGAAATCACTTAAAAAGGCTGAGATACAACTCTACAGTATTTTACAATGAATTTAATAGCCAAGACTTAAAACAAACAAACAACAAACACAAAAAAAACCCACATCCAAACACGTTTAGGCATTTAGTCAACACCACTCACTGCTGAAGTGTGAATTCACACACAACACTTGCAAATGATCTGAAATGCCTTGCATTGTTAAGATAGCAATTTTGCATAGACCTACCTCAAATATTTATAAATTAATAGAGATAAGCATGCATTTAAAGGTGAATTCCAAAACTGCATTACATGGAATTCTTGCATAATCGGTAATTAATTTAAACAACCTTATTTTGGCTTATTAAACTAAACATTATATGGATAAAGTATAGCTTACCGTCAACTCTAAGCACTAGAATGCTGTTAGAAAGGAACACCACTTCCAAAAAAAAAGGAATACTTTACTGAAATGTAGCTTTAAGATCTATTGGCATGGAATGACTAACAATAATGTATATACTGCTTTTAAACAAGCAAGCAATTTTGGATAACTTTCCACTTCTTTGTCTGGTACTACAGTTTCAGCCTACTGAGCTATAACTGTGCAAGATAAGCAAAAAGCACCAGAAGAGCCTGCTAACCCTCTTGCGCATTTAAAATAGGTCTCCTCACAAGCAGGGATAATTCCTTATTTTCTCCAGCTGCTTATTTATTGGTGGTTTCCTGCCCCCATTTAATTAGGGGAAAAAAAAAAAAAAAAAATGGCAGAAACACACAACTGTTCCTGATAGTTTTTTTTATAAATCCTTTCCAAATGAGAATCCTTTCACATATCAAGAGCTACTGAGAACCACTGAGGCCAGTTACATAGTTTGGAACAAATTTCTCGGTCAGTCCCAGTTTAAAGCTTTTATATACCTAAGAAGTCTAGCCCTGCCTGAAAGAAGTCTAGCCCTGTCAGTGATTAAAGTTTTTAAAGAGTACAAAGATTTTACACAGAATAGTATGATGCTCAGGACCAATTAAATGTCATCTTAAGTACTTAACTGAAGCATTTCTTATACACTAGGAATCAGTTAAGTGGAAGGTACAAAATTAAACGTACATTTGAATTTTGTCACTGAGTTAATCTCAAGAGATTATGTAATGTATTTCAAGAATGATTTCAGAAAGTTTCAGTAGAACAGTCTCAACTGTTAAGTTTGCTTCAGGAGCACTGCACAAGTCTGAAAAAGAAAACACACATGGGAAATCTGGCACATTCAGGAGCAAATAAGTGCAAATAACAACTAAAGTATTGCAATTAAGCCCAAAATAATACAGGTGGTATCACATGAGGGGGTCTCAATCAAGACAGTTTCAGTCTACATAAGGACGTTTAGCAAGTTTGTTCCATTTTCAGAGAAGAGCAATAAGCCCCAGGTTGTCCTTTCGTGAACATGCGAGAAGTTAATTTGCAGCATGTTATAACATCATATATTGACCTTCATGCCCGCTCTTCAATGAGTGTTTTTTTTTTTTTTCCCAAGCAAATATGACTTTGAGAGATGTTAGGGAGAAGGGGCCATAATAAAACCTTGGAGAAGGAGGAAGCAAGGCACTAGACTGGAACAGCAGAGACTTGGAATTTATACCAGGTCTGGTATATGCTTCCCATACAACTGCCAGCAAGTCATTTAGGCTCCAAAGCAGCTAACCAACCCAATACAGTCTTTTCTGGCTTAGGGTCTGTTCTTGCACCTTTTCCTGTTAGGTGATACTGTTCAATTTAGGTGCAACAGCTAGTAAGTCACTGGGTTGGAAGAGCAACTATTACTGCAGGGGATGGAATAGGTTACTCATCTGGGTTTCCACTTACAGCTTTGCAGATTCAGTTTGTATTTTATATTAAACAGTCTTTATCTAATCTGCCTTTGCAGACATGAAATTAGACCCCACATTACCCT
>JAYECN010000013.1:9448012-9458012 GCA_035222435.1 Microcambeva ribeirae | reverse complement strand
AATGGCCGTATACTTGCCCTGTCTGGTGCATTTATTCATTTTTCAGCAGAACTCGATTCAATGATTTTCGTCATTTTTTTCACCTCTGTTGACATCGTCTGACAAGACCGTTCAGGCTCAGGCTGCTTAAGAAAAATAAACTTTGGTGCCGGATTTTGAGCCATCAGCGGTGTTCCCTCTCATCTTTATTCTGTTATTCCACTGCGAAGAAACTTTTGGCTCAAGCACCACGGTAGAAAGAAAACAGCTCCAGCTTTTTTTTCTCTTTTTTCCATCTTGTGATCTTATCCCAGCTGGTGAGGGAGAAAATTCCTCTGTGCGGCATGTGGGAGGAGCTCCATTGTGTCAGCTCCACACTCTCTCCCAAAGAGTTCGGCATGGATCCCCTCTGGGCTTTGTTTTCCCCAGGCCGCACACAGAGGGAAGCTGCATTCGGCGCAGTCGCCGCTGCCACCTGTTGCTCTGTGCTGCATCCCACGAACCCGCCGGCTGGGGAATCTCACCGAGCTCCAGGCCTTCATCTCCAGGGCAGTGGGAGATACTGGCGTTTGCGCTTGACCCCCAGTCGTCTTGCTTTTGCAGAAGCAGGTGGGTTTTGGAATCCCGATGGAGAGGAGATCCTTGAGGCAACCTGAGCTCTGCTTTGGTGCAGGTTCCTAAGAGGATTTCTAAAGCTCCATGGTCATGGAGATGGCTTTGGGCAGACTATTGGTTAATCACAGTGGTCAGACAGGTTGCTGCCATGGGCTACTCTATTCTAGAAATCTCAGGTACTTCAGGCATTAGAACAAGAAATAGCAGGAAACTGCAAAGAGATAGATCTTACTGGTCATGTCAATGGCATTTGTAGGATAACTACCAAATGTCTTACTTCCTATGTGTGGTAGAGGCTAAATCAATTTCCGCTCCTATACATTTCCCTGTACATATGTAGAGCAAGCCAAAAAAAAAAAAAAAGGCATATCACTAATGCAGCTAATTCACAGTATCTTGAAGCAATTGACACAAGTACATGAATTAACTCATCATTTTATATCACTTGAGGCAAATGTGCTGTTTGGAGTACCTCTTGGTAAGAATAAGCAATTTAAGACCCATTAGTATTTGGAATATTCTGTTTCATTAAAATCACAGACATCGCTAAATGTAAATGAGTGTAGAGAAGAAGCTATCAACTTCTTCGTTACACTAGGCAAAATTTAAAACTCTTTATATTGCAGAGTACTGTAAAAGGGTTTTAATACAAATCTGAAAGAAGACCCTAGGTTTCCAAAAGAGGGTTAGAGGGTTCTCCTATGCTGACTTGAGGTTTCTCATAACCACTTTTAAGTTTGAAAGCTACAAGCCAGAGGTAAGGGGAGACAGCAGCTCAGGGTGATAGCGCTTAAGTTTTTAATAATATTCCCTCATGGTTCTGTAAATCGCTGTGTTGTATTCTGCTACTTACCCATCAAAATTCATTCTCTTCAATAAAAATAAATATCTACCCACTGCTATCATTCGAAATTTCCAAGTGGTTCAAGGCTTCCTTGCCCCAGGCTTGAACTGAAGAACTTCTAAGATCAAATCATTTCTCTTTCATTTATGATAATGTGTGCTAATACACTAAGTATTATAAACCAAATGTAAAACCAGTGGTCAGAGATCTTAAACTGACTTTTGATACACCCACATTGCACTGAACAAAATTATTAAGATTTTGCTCAACACTTACAGTAACGAAATTGGAAGAATCCAAAAAACTTCAAGATAAAATGAATATTCTTCTTCTCCTTCATTCAGTTACATTCAAGCCTCACGTAATTCCTCAGCTATAAAAGTATCAGTGGTAAAGGTAGGGATGTAACAGAATTTACAGGGATTTCTTGAAAAAGTAAATCCTTTTGCAATAGTGCCTAATTTAGTCTTAAATCTTTTCTAAATGTTGAAACACACTTTCAGGGCAACAGACCTTACATTTCTTACAAAACTACGATGTCTACAGTTAAGAGCTGTAGACTGAATGAGGGAGGGGTACTATTTAGTTACTAAAAAATGAGTAGTTTGATCCTTGCTAACACAGATTACAATTTACCTTTCTTCATATGGGGATAATCCAGCTTTCATGGAAGTCACTGATTTGGGTGAGATTACACGAGAATGTGTGCTGCCCATCCTTGATTAGAGTAACTGACCAAGGCAACAGATACAAAAGTATGTCCAGGTCGACACCCTAACACTAGTGGAAGGCAATGTGATATTTGCCATGCAATTTTTTCCTTTTGAAGAAAAAGGGCTTCCAGTTTTACACAACCTACACATATATTTTCATAAATACCTATGTCCTGTTCAGACTGCAACACAGTGTTGAGCTGACTGTAGGCAGAATAAAAGGCATCCTGACTATATCTTAAGCACATAAGGTGAGACTGCATCCCATGCGTCTTGGATCAGAGCTAGATTAACTCTGAAAAATCCAAAAATTGTTTCCATAACCAAACAAATGTGCTGGACTCTGGTGAATCAGGATTAGTGTTCTGCAACAGTAGGGAAGATACTTTATAATTAAGCCTGCACCCTCCAGCAGGTCTCGGTTGGAGGTACCAGCAGTCTTGGGCAAAAACTGGTTTGAAATCTGCCTGGCTTCCGGCTGAATAGCTCGGTTGGTGAGGAAGAAAAGCCTGTGTGTTTCTATGGCTCCCACACAGCAAAAGCTCACTTAGAGTATCTGAAAATGGAGACCTAATACAACTCTCTTGCTTTCCAATTCCACGCAAAATTTATAATACAAACAAAAAATCCCTACCATATTTATAAAAGCAGTTAGAGTATTACAGAAATAACCATTAATTTTCTGTTCAAATGAATATGATAAACACAAGGCAAAGTAATCCATAAACAAATGTAGAAATTAGGGTAAATCTGAAGTTCTTTGGCTTTCTTGGTTACTGAAACACACCTACACACAATGGAGAGGAAGCCCTGTGCTGGCTGGATTTCAGAAAGAGAGCTGCAAAGGCTGCTGGCCTAGAGTTTGGGGCACTTCCACGTATCTCTTAAGTACTCCACATCAATATCTCAATAAACGTATAAGGTATTTGAACACAGAAACAGTATCAAGAGTACTTCCCTCAGAGATGAGTCAAGCTGTGACAACAGGTCCCAAAAGAGGATATTTTTATAATACTGCATCTTGTCTTCACCTGTTCTTTTCAATGTCTGGTTGCCCAGGAAAAAACAGCAAAGTCCTTTTATGTTCAATGGGTTTGGGGGCAGCTGATTGCCTATCTCCCTTAAGATACACCATGCATCATGTCTTTTCATCAGAGTGGGACCTAGGTTTGTGAAGGACAAATTCCACAGTAATGTTAGTTTTAAAGTTGGGTTAATGTTAGCTTATCCTGGCTGCTCAAACTGTCCTTTCCTAATTCCCCACTACTGTACAACCTGCTCTGCAATAGCCCAAAGTTGACAGCCCTCCCAGGTGTAAATTTAGTGAATCATTGGTGAAAACTGGCTCCTTATGAGGTAGCCCATATCCACAAGCCTTCACTTTGGTAAGGGAGCACAGGGACCCTGAGACTGCAGGAGAAAGAGGAGCTCACAAGCTCTGCTGCTTGTGCTATCAGTCTGGCATTCCCCCGGACTGGTGTCACGGCACCCAGCTTTGGACTTTCTCTCCACTCCCACCAGCAGCACCATTCTTGGTGCCTGGCACACTGTCATGGTAAATTCCAAATGAAAAATCCCCATTACCTAATTTTGTGGCATTTTGGCAGTTTCTTGCCCACAGACTTAAGCAGTCTGGGGCCTGAAATGAGACTAGGAGAGCATCCTGCAGTTCTTACAGCCTCTATTTTAGACTCTTTAGAAAACTCGAGTTGACCTTGCTTCATTGCTTCACACTCAGTTTAGATTTGAAAGAGATCTTGGCAACTCTGCTAGAGACATTTTTAAGTGATTAATAAGACTGCACACTTACAGCAAAGGATGAATCCTACAGGACTTTGCCTACATTTCCTGTTAACATCAGATAGCAATTCATCCAAGTAAAGTAGGTAACAAGTGGATTTTTCATATGCATCGATAACAAAGTCTAAACAACAGGAAGAACAAGAAAGTACTTAATGCACAATAATTTTAGAGTAAAAAGTAAAAATACTTTCCAAAAGAAAACAAAGCTATTTATACCATGTCCCCCACCCCACATCTCCAAATTACACTTTTAGCTATCTAAATACAGATAATATTAAACTCATTTTTCATTCTCCCATTATTGCACCAGCTGCCTTCACGACACATATTGCTCCCACCTATTCTTACATAGAACATCTTCTGTGTATCTCAGCGCCAGCTGGGACTGCACTTCTTCCCAGCAACCTCCGCAGCTCCGGGTATCACGGAATCAAAACAGGATCTCACAGGGGCCCCCTGCGCCACGAACCCAGCGTTCCTCAGGCTGACTCCAGGCCAGCCCCAGGCCCGGCCGCAGCCCAGGCCACTGGTTCCGCAGGGGGAATCCTGGTTTCTCACAGATGGCCCCGATTTGCTGTGTGCAGCAAGGGACGTGTACCACTAAATGGCAGGCTGTTTGGCTGGAGGCTTGCAGGCTGCTACTGCCTACCAGGGCTGGGGACTGCCAGGCATCTGCACACCTTTCCAAGCAGCACAGCGGGGGTCCTCAGAAACAGGCCAGCTACTCACTGCTGTGACCAGATAGAGCTGTATTCACATGTTGCGTTTTCTATTTTTATGCTGTCAGCACCTTTATTGAGAAAATTCTGTTGTTGCTTTCCATGCTACCTGTGTTACTTGTTTTTCTGTAATGCCAAGCATTATTTATTTGCTAAGCATTTATTTGCTATAATTTCAGACAAATTTTCTCCTTTGCTTGCTGTTTTTTCTTTTTCCAGGAACGGTGTCAAGGAAGCCTCAAGCCTTGGTGATACTTGGTTTCAAGGCTCTCTCTTGTTTCTTTATAGCAGAAAGCTTCTGTGCTCGCACTGAAAAAGACCATATGCTGAGAAGTCCACTGTTGCCTTTGGGCCCCCTATAGCATTCCTCTTTCTTTCCTCAGGGAAGGGCAGTCACAAAGAGTTCTCGTACTTTGTGTTAAGAAGTGGAAGCACTCACTACCATAGTGGTATTGCCTTACCCAAATGGGCCAAGAGATAAACAACTCAGAGCTATTCTTGCTATTGAAGGTGCGAAATAGATTTTAAAAATATCTAGCTATCCATGTATCTATGTAGGTAGCACTCTATATTTATTTATATGTACATACAGTTCTTATGCTTGTATTTTGTTTTCTCAGTAACTTGATATTCCTGCAAGTATATTTCTTCGTTGCATTTTTGGCTTCACTTCCTGTCAAATTATTTCATTTTATTTAGCTTCACCTGTCAAAATATATGAGTTAATTCTCTTGATGATGACCTGCCACTGCTCCTTAGTCGCCAGTAACAGGATGCAGCAACTGCATGCCTGCAAAGCCTATGCCATGAAAATCACCCGGGCACCCTTACACACATAAGCAGAGAAGACAGGCCCAGACTGAAATGCCACGACCAGCTTAACTCTGCTCTCAGATGCCGCCAAACAAGCAACCTCTGCTCACACATGTGATCCTTTCATAGGATTGTCTCTTTCATCTCCGTGTTGCAAAATATTGTATGTTTAGGCCTGACATAACAGATATCCCATTTATTTATCTGAATCACTGTTTATCAAATTTATCAGACAAATCACCTTTATCATCCCTTCTAAAACACTCTCTAGGAGAAATTATTTTAGCCATTTTTTTTTGTATTGCGGCTTATTGCTATAATTACTGTAACTGAAATAATTTCTTTTCTATGTCATGATTGTACACTACCTGACTAAAGGGAGCAGTGAAAGAAGGAGCTCTCTATACAACTACTACTGTATTTGTTGTACGTATATATACATATCCAATCACGACACCTCATACTCAACTACGACACCTTCACACCAGCCTGCAGAAGAAGAAGTCCTTGCTTGGCTAGTCTGATGCTGGTCCAGCAAGCTGCTGCTTGCACTAGGAGCAGTATAGTTTAGCCCTCATGGATAAACAGATCTCTCTTTCATCTTGCCTGTAGAATTGGGTAAGTGGCAGTGGTATTACACAAGGCTCTGTGTTGATGCTGTTCAAAGTGGTGAGACTTCCCCTCAGTGTTACACAGAGGGAACACAAGAGCACCAGTGATTGATGATCTTCACGAAGCTCATTTTCACTCAGCAGTGCTGAGTTTCAGAAGGCTGATACTCATGGATATGGTTGGCTAAATTCTCTCTCACATGTTTTCCACCCTCCCAGGGAAATGGAAAAGTCATTAACTCCCCTAACAGCTTTTGGGGTAATCTGGAAACATTAAGTAGCAGAAATTGCAAATTTATCTATAGCAGAAAAGTTCCATAATAGACCCCTTTTAATAATAAAAGCTGAGGACAATACATCAATCAAATAATTGGGAGAAGGTCTGTAAGGAATTAAGACTGTCCATAGAAGCAAAGGTCTCAACAAGGATTCAGGACTTCCAAGGGAACAGGGATAAACAAGGACTCTATGCCTAACCTGTGAGGAGGCTTTGGAAGGATGCTTGACTGATCTTGCAGATGCGGTTACACAGCCTGAATAAGGAAAAATAGATGGCTCATATTATCTGTTAAAATGAGGAAATACTCCTGTCTGGGAGAGATTAGCTGAGATGCTTCCAAGCATGAGCCTCTCTTAAAAAGGGCATCAATGTAGAGATTGCCAGGGACCTGAAAGGGTACCTGGGACTGTTGCCGGTGGCATTTGTCAGGAGCCCACCCTCTGCAGCAAAATGCCCAGGAGAGGAGGAAGCTGCAGGGGCTGATGCAGGTACCTGTTCCTGTCTAAGCGGGACAAGCCAGCAGCTCCTGCTCGTACGCGGCACCAGCTGCAGCAGCCGCGGTGCTGGGCTGGGGCACTTGCCGGCTCCTCCTCCGGCACTTCCCGGCGGCAGTGGCAGCTGCTTGGCCCCCCGCGCCTGCCTGCCTGAGCAGCACCTCACGGGGCGCACACTGCCAGTAGGAAACTGGAGTAATGAGCCTCAATTAAGCAGCTCCCCATATAGTCATGGATGAACTGGTCCCAGCAAGAGTATCCAGATCCAGTGGCTCAGTGGGGTAGTTGTGTGATGCGCAGCTGGTTCAAAGCCGTTCGCAAAATGCTGAATATTCCTCCCAGTGGGGCTCACTTGCCCTTTTGAGTACCACACACCTAGGGTGTAACCAGGGGGCCCACAAAGGCAGAAGATTTTAATGCCACCCCTTCCCTTTTTACACATGCCTGTTTACCATGGAGCAAGGACAGACAAAGGAGAGAAATATCTCCACCTTCACAAAACCAGGCTTTGGTTGATGTAACACCGATTCCCTTTTGCAATGAAATCTGGGTATCATTCAGAGTATACGCTGGATAACACTCACCTTCATCCAGAGGGCCAGCACAAAGTTTTTCGTCTCCTTGTCTTCGCAAATGAGTCTTCAACGTGGGATTTACATGGTGGTATGTAACTTTTGCAGCCTTTTCATGCTGGAAGGCAGTGCAGGCTTTTCTGTGGAAATATACAGACCTGAAAAAAAAAACACATTTATTCCCATTAAGAGTATTTCAGGAGAGTGAGAGGGAAAAAAAAAAAAAAGAAAAAAAAAAGAAACCAAAGCAGTCATTTTCAAATTTAGTTTCATTACATTTTGATAGTCCTCTTCCCATCAGGGTTTTTTCTTCTGCAGATGCTTTCACGTAATCTGCTCCTAAACTTCATGACATGATGAAAATGAGAGGTCTGCCTGAGAACTCGGACCACAAGAAGTGCCCAGGGAAACTGCCCACTCCCTTCAGGGAAGTGTTGCTGCTTCTGCGTTTTTGCAATGGCATGTGTGTCACTTAGGTGACTTTGGCTACAACAGCATACCAAATTCACAAAACGATTAATTTATCAGCTTGCAATCCGTCATTAGCCAGAGGAGCAATACTGTTCATTCCAGAAGACAACTGAGCTGGGCAGCTGCTTCACAAGGTGCCCTCTGGAGGTCCAGTGCCGGGGCCCTTGCGGCTTGGGGTTGGGCAAGAAGGGAATGGGGCTGCACCCCCTGCACAGTGGCGCTCAAGGGAGGAGATGAGAAGTCTAATTAATTCCAGGGTCCCAGGTATTCAGGAAAAGGTTTTGTTGATTGACAGTAAAACAATGTTTGCATAATTGCCCAAACATGTAGCCTTTGAATAATAATAACGTTGTTATTCTCTGAGATACACTTTATTTTCAGAAGTGACCTGATAACAGCAGAAGCAAAATACTCAATTTCACAGTTACATTGAAACAAAAATAATTACAGAATGCATGCAGAAATTAAAATCTATTACAGGCAATTTGTGGTAGGAAACTAAACATCCCCTAAAGCTAGACAACCTCAACTGCTTCATCCTGGTTTTGTTATGATCAGTTATCCTTCCTATATCACTATTTAGGACTGAGATCTTTTCTTCACGTGTGCTCTCATCCCATTCTTTTGCTGTCTTCCATCATGCTAGAGATAATCTAGATCTAAGCAATGTGGGTATTCATTTTTTTCAGGTTATGTAATTAAAATATAACCATGGCTATCTTTTTTTTTTTTTTTTTCTTTCTTTCGTTTTTTCTCTCATGACAGGAAATTGCATATTGAATCCTAGGAAACTTCATCAATATTTCCATTTTTGGGTCTTATCCAGCATCCACTTATAGGCAAATGGGATTTCTCCCATGAATTCAGTAAACACTGATACAAGTAATACAGCAACAATAAAGTGCTCAAACAAAGCACTTCGTAAACACTACAAGAATGCAAGAATTTTTTTGACCACAGACATGCAACTCCACAAACCCTGAGGAACCTACTCATCAGTTCTCAACCCTCCTGATAAAAAAAAAAAAGACTCTTTTCATCTAGGTGAAACAGGAAAAAAACCTTTCTTACCACGTTTTGAATTGTCTAGGAAGCCGTATCTACACCTTTCTGTACTTTCCATACATGTGCCCCTCTCAAAAAGGACAACTTGGCAAGCAACCAGACAAGTCGCTGCGAAGCCACATTATGCCATTTGGTGGGGGGCTCCTTTTGCAGGCTCCTGAGCTATTAACAGTTCACACAGTGGCCTTCAGGGTCACAGAATTTCTGCTCCTGGTTTCAGGGAGTACCAGGCACGAGTCAGTCTGTCCTCTGGGTACCCTCGCTGACTACGGGGCCATGGTTCATCAAGAGAGCATTTCCAAAATAATAGTGCAGTGCTAGTTCTGCTCCCCTATGTGGGTACATGAACCTGGGTCCTGATATGCTGTGCCTGTCCTCTCCCCTTTAACAACTGCTTAGAGCAGCATGGCTGGGACAGCGCTATCCAGTCCTGACAGACTTGCAGAGAGCGGCACTGAGCTGTCCATCAACGAGCAGAAAAGGGTCTGACAGTGATTTAGAGCTGAAGGGAATAAGATAGAGAACATTTGCCTCAAGCACTGAACAATCACGGGAGATAACTACTGTAATTTGTGGCTCTACACGGAGACCTCCTTTGCTACGTGCAGTTCTCACTGACACTAATATGCCACCAGCTAACGAGCTTTCAGCACCACACCGAAGGGCAGAATTTGCACCTTCTCTTTTCCTACTGACAACCACAGAGCACCTTGTTCTCCTTCTCTCCACAGCTCCTCTTCCTTTCTCCTCCAAAGTACAGCTGAGGGAGGGTCTGCAGACACCACTTATGCCATCAACACCATCAAGGAGTAGAAAATTACAGTAGGGCAAATAGTGATGCAGTGCTTAGCATGAGATACACCATCTGTCAGCTGCTGGACTTGGTCACACCATCTAGTGGGGAATGAGGGCAGATATAAAGTACTTTGCAACCATTAGCTTTCTTTTCTCTTCTCTGCATCCTCACGTCCAATCCATTGCTTTGCTGCCAGAGGCTGAGGAAGGGAACCAAAATGATGCA
>JAYECN010000013.1:9418012-9445512 GCA_035222435.1 Microcambeva ribeirae | reverse complement strand
GTTCTGCAAAGAAGGATGTAAACATGTATTAAAATCCAGCAGAGCGAACAGTTTTCCTATTCCCCAAACTTTGCAGTCAAGAAAAGTACAGTCATTAAAAGAGAGGTGGTCAAAAAGCAAGCTGAATTGGGAGTTAATGGGACTCATTATGTCGGCTGCATGTTAGTAATGTCTCCTTCTCTACCAGAAAAACAAGCAGAAATAGACACAGAAAAGCAAAACCCCCTTAAACAAATGCCTGTTAAAACTCCTGCGAGGAGAATGCATTTGCTCTGAACAGACACAAACACATCAATTAATACAGTAGAAGCCACTTAAACAAATACCACCTAAAGAAATAAACTGGAAAAATGAAGGAACTTCTGACAAAAGATGTCAAATGCTGTTAAAAGGAATCAACCTATTTGAAAGACAAAATTTTTTTTTTCAAAAGCACTGAGTCAAAATAGAGGGAATAATAGGAAGAATGCCTCCAAAGAATTAATGTTAGCTAAAAAAGAAAGTCTTTCTCTTCCTTCTCCTACTCCCTCCTTTCCCAAAAAGAAATCAAGATGAGTTACTTCTTAATAGAAGGGAGTATATAAGCATTTCTCAGGCATAACTTCACTTAATGAGTATGTTTGAATGACTTTCCTTATCCCCTAGTCCTTTCTCATTGAATTGATCAGACAAAGGTCTAAACTGGGAGTATTTTTTTCCTTAAAGGAGTCCTTTCTTTCTGACACTTCTCTCAAGCCAGCATGGGTTCAAGATTATCGCCTCCTTCTGCAATTCAGTCCCTCTGCTTCCCTTCTTATTTTGTTTCATAACTTCTTTGGATTTATTTGTTATCAGGGGTTACTTTTTTATGGTTTCCAACTTGAAAAGGTATGGAGATTTGTTGCAATTATTGAGTATGTACTATAAATCATACAGGAATGATTATAATGAAGCTTTCCATTGGACTACATTTGTGTGCATATCTCATGGCTTATTTAACACATATATGAGCGTACATAATTTTGTGTCCACAAGTGACTTTAAGGAGGTCATCCTTTGGACTTTTCCTATGCAGCTTTGGTGGTGGGATAATTTGACAGCTGCAAGCCTCCAAATTTGAAGGGAACATCCAAACTTCAAATTTCTTTATAAATTCAGTCACAGGTCATGAATCTCTTCAGTTGTAGCAGCCTCAATTCACTTCTGCCAACATCCTCCTGCTTCCTTCCAGCAGCATGGCCTGCCCTGGCCCGGGATGGCCATGTCACCCTCCAGCCTCTCTGCCCAGCAAGCTTGCTTTGTCCCAGCATCTCACAGAAGAAGCCCTCTGTGCATCAAGGATCTGCACGCTCCACAGACATCCTGTCATTTATTCTCTCAACACCTGCATTAGGCACATAATATTGCATCATTCTGTCAGCAAGTGAGCTCAGACAGAGCCGGAGCAATTGATTCAGACCCAGGAGCTCCAAGAATCAGCTGCAGAGCCAGGAATCTCATCCAGGCTCCAAATTCTGAACTCTGATATTCCTCAAAGGCAGTTTGGTGCAACCGTAGTCCAGCAAAAAAAGGCAAGAAACAAATCCAGTCATTCTAAAGTTGTGCCTAACCACACAGTACTGACACCTTACTACTTGAGTTAACTCTCAGGAAGTAAAGCTGAGCAACTAATAGGTAAGGCCATTAAAATCTGATTAAATTTGAGCAAATGTGACAGATTCTTTCCAAAAAGGACAAGGAGAGTCCTGTGCACAAACTAGCACCCCACTAACTCCATACTTACTCCTCTGATCAAGGCTGCCTTGGTTATAAATTCTCCATTTTTAAGAAGATGCATCGAAGAAAATACGGAGGCCGATATGAGGTAAGAGTTCATTAAAGGGAAAAGTAAAAGACATATAAACACAATAAAACAATTGGACAGGCTGCAGCATTGCTGAATAGGAGTTCTGAACCATAAATGGATCAAGTCATAGGTAATGCTTCTGCCAAAACTAAAAGCAGAAGTAACACGTCATGTATAACAGAGAAATCATATAAGAAAGGAAGGAGAGAATGTGCTCCAGTGAAAAAGGCAGGGGAAGAAGCACAGCTGATCTTTAGGGTCTTCGCAGCACTGTTTTTCTAGAATGCTTACAGGGCCTGCAAATTCCCCTTCAAATTGCTATGCACTGGTTAGGGGCATTCTCTATCACTTAGACCAGGAAGGGTAAATAACTTGGTTTTCTAACTAGGACACAATTATGGGCATCTCCTGACTCCCAGTATATCTACAAGACCTTCTATGTAATTCTTTTACAGATTAACTTCACGTTGTACTCTCAAAAAACAAAGCCTCTACATCCAGATGATTTATTTAAAAATAGGACAGCCCCAATGTTCGATTCTGATCTATTTACATTTGTTCACTGCTTTCTTCAGGTGGGTACTTTTTCAAAATACAGTGAGAAATATGATATATTGCCACTGTAATAAAGATACCAAAATTCTGAATGAGAAAGAGATAAAACATATACAAGAACAAAAACCCACATCACCAATATGTGCATATGTTTCAAGTTGGGTTCTTCTGACCACTGCTAAGGCCTGAAAGATCATGTGCTATTCAAGCTGTGAAATGCAGCCAAGAGGGTCATAGGAATAACAAGACCTTTTACTTATGTCTATCAAAAATGTTGCTGTTTATGGCAGGGAAGCCCTCTTAAATACATTTGCACAGCACTTAGCACAATGAGCCTCGGTCTTGAGCGATACAGCAGTAATAACTGTCAATAACGCTGTTTATGGACATTTTCTCTTGTCAACAACCTAAGAGATTTTTTTTTTTAATCCAAAAGGCTATAAACTTGAACTATTGCACTATATCAAAGGGCAGAAGTGAGAGCAGGGATCAAGCAGCCAGAGCGTGTCTGTGGTGATTTATCTGCTTGCTGCCCCCACCTTCCTCCCGCACTGAAGCCACAAGGAAGCAAGGATGGCTGCCCGGCCCAGACGGCAAAGCGAGACACCGGTAGAGGCCGAGGCCAGGGAGCCACCGCCACAGTGCCGGTGCGGCCGGGAAGCACGAGCCACCTCGGCACCCGTGCCACCGAGCACCAGCTAAGCTGCCTTTGGAGGACAGAGACAGCCTCTGTCCTGTGAAAAACCAGCACAAGCCAGCCAGAAAAAGCCAAAAAAACTATGGTCCCAAGCAAAAACTAACAAACAAACAAACAAACTTACAGCTGACATTCAGAGAGAACTGAAGAGACAATTGAGCAGGCACAGAAATAAATGTTGTGACTGAAATTTTGTTGTCTTGAATCACTTATATGAGGTCACGAGCTACTATAATATATCGATTTTTGTGCATTTCCCAGGAGGACGCCATTTGAAGGAGACAAGGTGCTTTATATTTGCTTTCAGGCATTATTTAACACTAAGTTTCACTCTTCCATGTAAAGATTTGGCTGTGCACCAGTAACCTGGTGAGCTTAATTTTGCCATATTCACAGGGGTAGAGCATGGACATACAGCTCAGAGCTCTTCAAAATGCAGCAAGTTCTCTTATAAATTCCTGTGACCTACAAAAACACTTTCACATGCATGTATCTTCAATAGGTTGATCCCCTTAAATATTTTATGGACATGGCATGTTTAACAGGGAAGATACTTATGGTGACAGTATTTAATATCCTGCTTTCTTTAATTATGTGGTAATTATTCAAAATGTAGTTCTACGGTTTCTGATAGGAACTGGTAGTAGCAGTGGTAGTTACAAATGTGAATGAAGCAAGGAATGGATTATTCATGGCCTGTACCTGGCCACACAACCAGTTGTCAACCGGTTCAACCAGTTGAAAGTTCAACTTTCAACTAATAAAGACATTCATGGAAGTCAAATACACAGCACAGGCTTCAAGGTATTTCTTACTCTTCCCCCGGGGGTTCAGCACCAAAAGATGTCCCTTTCAGCAGGAGCATTATCCTATACCCGCAGGATTCGGTTTGCTTTCTGCTCCACATAGCTGTTTACCTAAGCAGGTCACCCAAGGGAGTAAATGCATGTGTTTTTATTTTCCACAAGTCACTGGCATGGTGACTCCCTTTTCGCAGGGCAGGGAAAAACAACACTATAGGATTGATGTAAATCTGGCAGAATGGGCAAATGAATATGAATTTGCAAAAACCTAATTAACAGCTCTTTTGTGGACAGGGATGCTAACAGCGTAGGTAATATCTGACGCCTAATGTTTTGGGGCCAAATGATCCACTAGGATGAACTTGCAGTATCATATTCTTTGGAGGTTTTAGTAGCACTCAACCGATACACTTCAAGACAGGGAACCTGAGGGAAGCTGTATCTGTTACCCTCACTACTAAAAGAGACATTCAATTCTTCGCTGTTTTTAAGACAAAGCAGCTAAAATCTGAGCTTTTATTTAAAAAAATTCAGCCAAGCTGAAAGGAGAACTCACTCTCTCACATACAAGCACACTCCCGAGCAGGAAACAAAGAAACAAATTAAAAGATATGCAGCAGTTGCTAACGGGGAAGCAGAACACCTGACAAACAAGACTCCGTGCCCAGCGCAGGCCCGCGTGCCGCTGCTGCGAGCTACCCGGGCCAGCAGACGTGGAGCTCGCAGCTCCCATGGAAGGTTTCGGCGGGCGAGGGAGTAGCGAGGCCGGCGCCGGGAGCCACGGGGAGAGCACGGCGGTGGGCAGCGCGCGGCCGCAGCGTCTGCGGCCACACCGGCGCAGCCAAGGGACCGCGGCAGCGAGACGTCCCCTCTCCCACGCACTCCCCCAGGCCACGGCAGCGGTTCGGGAACTGGGTTTCTGCTACATGTTTACACTGAATGGCAGGCGGCTCCACGGAGTAGCACATGTTTGTCTGATAGCCAGAGAGAGATCTGACTGCAAATCTTCCGGGAAAAACCTAAGAGGAAAGAGCCGGCTATCTGCATCAGTCTTGGCATGCAGTAGTGCAGCTCCATTACCATTAGGGAATTGGCATATGCCTGGAATTAGGCACACTGGCAATCAAGCCACTTCTTTACAAATAACTGAAAAAAGTGAACAAACTGTTTGTTATCAAATTGATTCAGGCATGTGGGACACAGTGGGTGAATACTATTGATTATATTCATTCAGGTTTTAAAGTGAATTTACTTTGGCTGATTGCTCTCCTTTCATATTTGCTTTCCATGAACATTCGAGTGATCAAGTTTTGCTAACACAGATGTGACCTTGACCAAGTCCTTTTACCCCTTTATCCCTCCATTTCCTCTTTCTCTCTTACCTACCTCAGTTGTAAAGTCTAAAGGGGAAGGATCGCATCTCATTAGGTGCGTATACCTTAATTAAGTATACAGGGCCCTGGCTTGTCTGGGATCATTCTGCACAACTCTAATACAAATTAGAATAATAATAAACTGTGCAAAGTGCATTTCAGAGTCTCATATGTGGTGGGTGTTAGTGGAAAAGCATTTGAAATTCAGAGGTGATATCTGCGCCAGATGTGCTTGCTTTCTTGCTCATCCAAACATGTAATTCACCTGACCAATCGCAGCGAGGCCACGCAGCTCAAATCATGAATACTGAGCAGAGGCTATTTGCATCCAATTGCTTCCCAGTGAAGTTGAAAAAAAAAATGAAATGACTTTTAAAAATACTGTTGAACAAAAAGCCAACACAGAAGAAAATTCTGATCTGCTCAGAGAAATTTCAAGAGCAAAAAAGTGACTACTTTTGCCTGATATATTACTTGCAAATTACTTGTTCTGTTGCATCTCGGTGCTTTTTTAGAGCCCAGTAACTTGCCTGAGTTGCCTGGTAAGCAGAGAGTTTATAAATAATGAAATAGAAATGAAAATAATAATAAAAATCTTTTTAAAATTTATGTGGGACAAAACATGTATGTGGCCTTTAGCTTCCTCAGCAATGAGCTGCTGCTGAACAGCAGAACGGCTGCAAATCCTGCTTCCTTAAACACCCTCGCCATCGGCCTGCTGTATGGTCCCGCACACTTTCCCCAGCTCTTTCCCTCGGCCTCCGCAGCCCTGACACCAGCTCTCTCCAGGCCCCCAGCTCCTCCGGCTGTCTGGAGACTGCACCCAGCGCAGCTGCTGCAGGTGACTCCCTGCCCGTCCGCCTCTGCCCATTCCCAGCCGCGTGGCTCCATGGAGGCCAGGAATTTTGCCTGCTCTTTCCTCCAGCTGCCGCTGAGCTGCAGCTTCTTAGCAGAGAAGCCCCCAAACACCCTCTCCGTGCAGCTTATCACTTGGGACAGTCATGTTTCCGCCTTCCAGGGCACTAATCTCAATTGCTGAGATAGAGCACGGTCCCTAAGCCTTGCTGATCCTGTATTATTTAAACCCCTTAATAATAAGGGGCAGATTCTCAAATGCTGTAAACTGAGACAACTTCAATGAACTCACTCAAGCTAGGTCAGTTTAAATGAACTAAGGATCTCGTTTAACCAATATAACTTCTAAGTGCATTTACTAAATAATGGAAAAGAAAAAGAGAGAAGAATGTGCTTCATTCTGGGGAATATCAGGTTTGTATTTCTGGTCTTTTTTCTTTTTTAGGAAGACGGAGTGAGGTGAGTGGGGTTGTTTTTGGCCTGCTCAGAGTTCCAGGACTGAAGCTGGGAAGCAACGCAAAAGAGCACTTTAATAAGTGGTGAATGCCAAGTGAAACACTGGCTTTTCTTCTGTGGAGGGACAAAACTAAACACAATATTCACGTTACTTCAGATTCTTCTATTGCTCCAGACAAAACCATTGCCAAGACAAAATAAACCCCTCTGCTCTTGCATAAACTCTTCATGTGCAATTATTTGTGCTAGCCAAACAAAAAGAAATTAATACCATTTTAAGCATTGAATGTGTGGCCAAAGGTTTCATTATAATGTTACCATTTGGAGCAAATATGCAGGAGGAAAGGGAAACTCTGTGCCAGGATTTCAGACAGAAACGTACGTTTAAAACTTAGATCCGAACTTCGCTGTGAGGCTGTGTGGATTTTTTTCCAAAGTTTTGCCCTGGAGGCACCATGCTGTGGGTTCAACAGGCAAGATGTTGCCATGACATATACCTCCCGAGATCAAAGGCGTTGCACAAAGTGCCAGGGAAGGATATGATTCCTTTGACTAATTTTGTTATTGTAACCATACTGACTTTAGAGCATTATACCAGTGATGAGTTTGGCTCATCACATCCCAAGTGGAGCTTAACATGTTTTGTTCCAAGCCTTCCTTTCCATCCACCTCCTCTGCTACCACCTGCTCTTACTCTTTGGGTCTGTTTACACCACATATTGCAAACAGCCATGAGCAAGCTCTGCCCACGCTCCAAGTTACATGAAGCCATGTGATTGCACTGGCACCAAGCCTGAGTTAATAAACTCTGCTGAGAAGGATTTTCTTTTCAGTGGGCAGGTTGAGCACACATCTACTCATGATGTACAGTATCAGCATGCCCAAGGAGTAGCCTACGCTGGGAATCTCTCCAGATTTGGAATCTTCTCCCTCTTTCTTCTCACACACAGACCTTTTTCCATGCCCTATAAAGGGATCATGGACCTGCACGCATCATTTCCAGTCAGCAAGCGCTCCCAAATGGCACAGAAAATTGCCATTTTCATAAAAGGCAGTTGTCATCACAAAGCTGCTCAAAAATGTTCAGTGCTGGCTAATGGACTTTCTTCTCTACCAGTTTACACCAGATATTCATCCAATGAGGAGGCAGAACAGTCCCTTCATTCAAACCATACCACATGCCTTCCCCTTGGCTTTGAGCCTTTCCCCTAGGCACTTTCATCTCCCTCACCGAGTTCCGGCCTCTTGAATGTCAAGCACAGCATGATTCCTGCTCATCTCACATCACCGCTCTTTTCAGTAATATCTGTATTTCCCATTTTTTTACCTGGTAGATTCAAATTTTGCTTCCCAAGTCCTTAAAGAACACTCTTAGGGTCTCATTACTCCACCACAGCACTCTCCAGGGCCTCACTACTCCACCAAACCCTTGATCTGCACCAGAGTAAAGATGAACCTGTAAATATGACTACGGCAGAGATGGGAAACACTCTGAGCCTCTATAGACAGACAAGAACAGTGAGATCTGAAGCCTCATTGTATTCATGAAGAGGATCACATATTTTGATTGTATCTCTTGAAAATTATTTATTTTCTAATTGAGGGAGGAAGTGGGGGTTTAATATCATATTTTCAAATAATTTAAAGACACAAACTCATTGCTTTGTCATTTTTCTTTTTGTTTTCAATTTAAATGAATTACCATACATATCCTCCTCCACCAAGTTGACTTCCAATAATTATCCATCCCACAATAGTTTCCTACACAAACTTCAGTCATTCAATCTTGATTTTGAAATACTCGGGGTTGCTCAGCAGATACACACAGAAGCAGAATCAGGACATGTTTATGGTTTCGGGATACTTGGGTATGAATTTGGGCTGAGGCAGAACACTTACAGTCCTATTTCTCTTCATGTGCCTAAGGATAAGGAGGCCACTCTCCACCTTAAACACATGGTCGGACCAGGAACAGCCGCAGTGTAAGAGGTACTAATTTTAACATCATTTATCTGCTTACCTACATACCATTTTTATATTAACGGAAATTGAAAAAGAAACCATCACATTTTTTCCAGAAGCTTTACCAATAGCTTTGCCAGAATAAAGAAAGGATGTCCAATTAAACAGAAGCAGCAAAGGAATGCAGTTCAAAAGAAAAGAAACAGGTGAAGAGTGTGGAAACACACTGAAAAGATAGAATTAAGGCTAACATTTTGCCTTCTTCCAAGGTGGCAATAAAAATGCTCTGAAAATTAACACTTTCTGTTTACATTCTCACGGCCCCATTTACTATCCTTGTCAACACCTTCTATAACACAAAAGGTTTTACGTTCAGAAGATGCATTATCACTTGATCTTCCTTCAAATCTGAGACTGCTAATGAAAGACCTTGTAAAAGCTGTATGTCGTTTGTATTGTCAAAGTAATATAGAGATAGCTTTCCAGAGCTTAGCAGTAGCTCATGAATTGTCCATTGATGCACAGAAAGGGAGTCAGGGAATCCAAATATCATTGTACAACTCTTTTTTTTTTGAGGGCTGCTGTTTCAAGTGAACAGCTCTACTTCACAATATGAAATGTTAAAGGGAAATGATTTAAAAGCCACTTGATCTGTGTTGTCTCCATTCAAAAAGAATCTAAAGTGATTTATTGTTCCTCAAATGGCTGAAACGCTACTTTGCTTAATGTCATTAAAAACCTGATATCGGCACCCGACCCTAATAAAAGTATGAGGAACACTGCAGTAACCTACCTGGAGAGGGAAAATGAAGCTGTCATTTTTCAATATAATTAAACTTAGTTTCAAAAAACCAAAGGTCTGTTATATGAATTACACTAATTACTTCTTGTGGTTTAAACATTGATTTCAATGTTAAATTTAATGGACTTAATGGATGTTGCTTTTCCCATCAGACTGGTGGCCAATGTTTGTCTTGTTTCTTGACCACTTATAGATTTCTGTTGATCCTTTAATCATATTACAATAGGCAGTTTGCTCACTCTTTGTATATGAGAATACTACTATTACTTTACATAGATAATCGCAGCTTCCATGTAACGTGTCTCTTGGAGTTATTTTTGGCATGCAAAAGCATATATAGTCCAGGAAATAAAACAGGAGATCACTGGACTACATTTTCAAAAATGTGCAGACAATTAATTTTGCTGAGGCAGTATGTGAAACCCAAACAAACATTATGGAAATCACAAAACATGTGCTAAACTTCACAGGCTGGTAGCTGCATACCAATCCCTTCCCTGCATTTGCTCAATGCCCAACAGTCACAAGCCAGGAGCTGGGAGTCCAGACTTAACTGTGAACTCTAAAATGGTGTAAATCAGAAGCTGTGGAACTACCTACATGGAGAACATGTTGGGAATAGCAATCAGGTTCCCTCTTGAGCTTACTGGTTATCCAGAAAACACCAAAGACAATGCTGGGTTGTACTAAAAGTCATACATTACAAATAAACTGTGTGCTTATTGTTGGCTTACTGGCAGGACTCCTGTTGATTTCAAGGTGAACAGGATGAGATATGCTTCATGTGTTATGGAGGTGCAAAAAGGGCCATCTCAGTGTCTGAGGTCATATCCAAAAGTTCCTGTCTGAGTGTAACAGCTCATTACTTCAGGTATTAAAATCAGTAGATGCTTTCTCTAGGCCAGTGTGACTGGTTCCACTGTTAAGAACATGAACTCCAATTTCTTCAGATCACAAAGCAGACGTTTCTATGAGTTTTTAAAGCACTACTTGGAAGAGAAGGTCTAATACCAAAGGTCCTGGTGAAACCAGTGAGAGGTGCTACTTACTCAGTAATCTTGGAAATGAGGCCACTTACAAACAAGTGTCTAACAGAGAATTTAGAAGAGAATTTTTAAAATACTTTGTGCTGAAAATCTTGTTCTCCCACTATATCACAGCTGCTAAAGGCTATAGGCTAAGGTTAAAACAAGAGCAGAAAGCCTGTTTTCCCACCAGACTGTTTTTACATTTGTTCTCCACAGACAAGGGAACATTGATACCAAAAAGGAATCAATACCTTGAGATATTTGTACCATTTCTTTTTCCACAGCAGAAACTCTAGATGCTAGATAAGAGGTAATTGGTAGGAATGGAAGAGAAGCCCACAGATATTTATTAATTCAGTCTATCAGGCAATCTACAACTGCAGTGAAGTCAAATAGAAGAGTTGGCAATGACCACAGAATTACCAGTTATGGCTCAGGCCAACGGAATTATTACCCATACATCCATGGCAGGCTTGTTACGGTGATGATGTCAAGTGGGAATTATCATTCAACACAATGGTTTTCCTCTTTCTCTCCGTGGCGTGCTCCCGAGCAAAGCTACACTCCTGTATCTGTCACTGGCTGTGGCTGCAACCGTAATTGCTATGACCTTTACACAAGTAACGTTACCTAGGAGGAATTCTGCCTGCACCCAAATGACTGTGTCTGTTCAGGAACTAAAACATCTGTGCACAAGTAAAATACACACACACACACAGAGGCACACAAACATGTATATATAAAATCCATATGTTGATTGAAAAAATTTAACAGAGTCAAAACAGCTCTGGGAAAATCTTGTTATGTTAAGGGCCAAGTAATCAGCATGTATAAACTGGCATAATTTCACTTCACCAATGGAGCTTTGCTGATTCGCATCAGCTGAGGAGCTTCATCTCATATGTGTTTTTCTCCTTGTATGGGAGCTCAGCCAATTCAGAATTCGAGGGTCTACCACGATCCTCAACAAAAAGGTAGAAGTTTTGGGAAAGCAACATAATCCCTTCCATTTAGGAATTCAAGCCAAACTAGAACACCCTGGGGATTTCTGAACTGGATCTGACTCATGAGGGAAAACTTCCCTAGAAGGTCAGGAAAGTTTAGGAAAGTTCAGAAAACCTTTCAGTTCAAAGCCCTTGGAGCAACTTGCCAGTGCATCCTAGCTTCTAAAGGGAGGGGACAGAGAATGACCTTTCCCTAACTTAAGAGTTTGATGCTGATGGAGTGTTTTGGTGGATTTGTACTGGTATGTGCAGTTCCTATGTAAACTGTAATTTTGTGATTTCATAAAGTCTTTTCATAGCTAGAAAACACTTACATTTCATAATACATTTCTAGATGAGATAAGAATGGCTTTCTGACTATTTTCTATCTGAAGATCAGGCTGAATGAGGAAGGTATGTTCGTCTATAACTCATCACTTGCTCAACTTTCCTTTCCTCCTCCTCGTTCCAGCAAGACTCCACACATGACCCAGACACTTTAACCCACCGCTCCTGTCCAGGGCAGCCCCTGGAAGGCTGCTGGCCCCGAGGGAGGGTGCTTTGGAAGGACAGACACCTTGCGCGGAAGGAGGGTGATCTGGGAGCGCTGTGCGCTCGCCCCAGGGTGCCCGGCCCTGCCGCTGCCATCACGCTCGCAGCTCTGCCACTAATTCTCACTCTCTGCCTTCGGGAAAGGAAGCAGCAAACACCAAGTCTCCTCATCTCCTTCGGCAGGAGGAAGGGCAGATTCTTCAAAGAAAAGATTTCAAGTCACAGTACTTAAAAATAAGCACTTTACTCTCTATGCTGGCATCTAAATAAAAGCAGCCTGACTTTTAGAGGTGCGAAGCATTTGCACTTCCCAGCAATGTGCACACGAGCTGTTTTAAAGATCTCTGAAGACAGAGATTTTCTTCCTTGCCAACAACATTTCTCTCTCCTTCAATTTTATAGGCCATCCATTTTCACATTATATCAAGTTAACACTGAAAACACACCTACTAGTTTGGACAGAGATTTTAAGAGCCCACTCTTCCCAAAACACAAGGCAGGAGGCCTCTTCTGTGTTACAGCCAAGCTCCCACCAAGCTTCGAACGTGCGCATAATGGAGAATTCATTGGACAGAGATGCTCTCCTGACCAGCAGCACCTTCCTGAAGCGCGAACTCGGACAGGCGCCGGAAGAATGTGCAATGGCAGAATAGGTTGTATAATATGTAGCTTGGCAGGGGCACCAGCTTCTCTAAATGAGACCCTCCCCCCCGCCCCGATAAATAATAATTAAAACTAACATTTGTTTGTTTTATTCAAATCTCACTGAACCGAAACATTTCCCCCAGCTCCTTTGCCTGCATTAGCCTATAGTTAGAAACGAGAAAGCAAAAGGAGAGCACACTGCTCTGGACTTATCTGAGCTTTTATATCTCTTTCATTAGGTAATTTTCAAGTAATGTTGATTTAGCAGTTTCAATTTCATCCAGAGGAAGCTAAACAATGTTAGATGTTAAAGTCTTCCTTTCAGGTTTGCTTTACAATTCACTGTTGCTCTTTCTACTCTTAAGCTTGTGCTCCAATATATAACCAGTTATATACTTCTTATTAAAAATGTACAATGTTTCAGAAAATTGAAATAGTTTTCAAAATTGTCCCCTACTGGTAATTCTGCATTTGATTGTCAAAAATGTTAATCTTTTCTCAGGCCTGAAATTATGAGCCTGCTTTATTGGTCAAAGGCCATAATAATTTGAGCTCTTATTTTATAAACTCATTTCTGCCGAGTGATATCCTGATAGGAGCAAGAATAATAAATCACAAACATGTCCCCCAAGATTGCATTGTAAATGTCAAACTAGACAGGAAATTGTAATTAAAGAAAGGAAATTGCTACAAAGAAGCACTTGATTTTAAAATGAGCTAAGCACAGAATTTTCTAAGCATTTAATTATAGACCAATTTCAACTGACTGCTTTGCTTTTGCAGTCATATTTCTTATTATAACTCTTCTACATAATAACCAAATCTCCCTGCTTAGGCTGGTCAGGAGTATTACTACATAACACTGCATAAGCACTAGGATTACTAACTTTACAGGTACTATTACCACGTATGATGAACAGCAATTTATCAGAATTTCTAATCGGTGACAATGGGACTTAACTCAGCAACAGAACAGATACTTTTTGCTACACCAACGGCACCTCCCAACACCTCACTTTTAAGCAAGCAGCAGGACCAGTTCTGAAGTACCTGAACTGACAGATGCCTGGATAAGGGAGAATTTGGTTAGGAACAGACGCTTTGACATCACAGAAAATTCCTGTTATCCATGAAGATTGCCAAGGTTGCTAGTAAACTAGAGAGAGCCCTTCAGCACCCTAAAAATAGTGCTATTTGCTTCGTCTGCAGTGCATGCAAGGTGAGAAAAGAAAGGCTTTAGGGAAGAAAACAGTATGTTCTGGTAAAACTAGACTAGCAAACCACTTAAATGTGGGGCCTGCCCTAAGTTGAGTCATTCGGAGTAGCCTTCTGGAGCATAAAATCTGCTGCTGACCCTTTATTTTTACTGATCTGGTTAAAAGGTCTTAAGAATCCCTCTTCCCATGCCCTGAAATGAGGCTCAAATTCAGAAGTTGGTCACTGACCAAGAATGATTGCCCAGGCATCTCTTCTGCTTCTTGATAATATCACAAGGGTGCTAGTGGTAGAACCGAACTGCACAGGTCTCCCTCTCTCCTTTAGAATACCCTAAAAATTTATTGGAAGTAAAATATGCTATAATATATACATACTAGCACACTACATCTTTCTTGATTTGAGAAGACATATATGCAGAAAAACTTTTCTACAAGACTGAAGCCAGAGAGAATCACTTTGCACTGCATCCTCATTAGGACCTAGCAACATTCACTGAATACTCAACACTGCATATTTCCAGCTAGTAAGGAATAAATCAAGATGCAGATGTGATCATTTGCACCCATAAGTTGACTGCAGTGCAAATAGTATGCTGCGGCAGGCACTGGATGGGGAAGGATAAAGCCTAGTCAACTGGTGGATGCTTCCCAACCAAGGAATTTTCTTTCTGCCTTACGAATCAATATATTGACATAAAAATTAACCACACAGACATTTAGAACAATGGAGTTAATATAAGTATTCTGATCTGCTTTCCTAAGGGTAAAAAAAAGAAAAAAAAAAGAAAAAAAGGAAAAAAAAAGGAAAAAAAAAAAAGCCATTAGAGTGCCTGAAAACAGTTTTACAATAGAAACAGCATTTTCTTCAATATGCAGATATTTAATCATAGTGTAATGTAATGTAGTCACTACTCAGCATAGCTTCCAAAGGCCCCTAAGGAGAATTGGGTTACACTTTTAAGTGTAACATAGAAGGGAACACTAATATGTATGTCTGATAAAATATTTGCCCTGTAATCCCTCACAGTTCACTTGGAGATTTCACCAGTGACCAGAGTACAGGTGGAGCGGCTGGACACAGAGAAACTGGGGGAAAACATGGAGTAGTTTTATAGGAGAGAGGTGCAAAGAAATGGGGTCAGGCAAACTGATGCATCTTGGTAAGGGAACATGTAGAGAACTTGGTGTGAAAAAAACAGATGTTTAGCGGTGGCTTCTGTACAGTTTAAGCTGTTAAGTTCAAACTAAATAAAGAAGCTGTGGGCCAAGTGTTGAACATCACCTTTGAGACATGAAGAGGCCAGAGACAGAGCATGTGTGAAGAGGTAAGTGGCTAAAAGAACAGAAGAAGAGTAAGAGGAACTGAGAAGTGAAAAGTAAGTCATCTGTGGGCATCCCACGTGGACAAGGACGTAGCAGGAAATGAGCTTACTAGGAAGCAGAGACCTTGGTGAAAAGATTCTACAGAGCAGTAAAAATCCAGCTGTGTAACAGGAACAAAACAAGGCAAATCAACTTATGGGCAATGTCAGCGAGTTGTGTTACTTGGTAAGGTTGGTAGTGAAAAGGCTGTATTTTACAGTTACAGTGCCAGCCAGCAGGACACATGATTAGATCTGTGAGGAATGACAGATTTCGACTGAACTAAAATAAAACAAAAATGTTTTTTAGTTGAAGGTGGTCATTTGCTGATTCTGGAATTTGGCATAACCCAATGATCAACAGCACATCAACACAGATGACATAAAATTTACTATTTGGGTCAGGGTGAATAACTACATATCTGGTTTGATTAAACATGATGTGAGGTGCTAGTGACTGCAGAAGAGCCGAGGACAGGGAAGGCTGAGATGACACTGTGACTGAATAAACAGCTCAGAAAATCATCACGTCTAATAAACATGCTCTTAGCAACATACCTGGAGAATTCTCCAGCTTTACACAAAACGTTCCTTGTTATTTCCTATTTCTCTTTCTCTTCATAGTTATGGCTTTGCCACAGAAGTGTCTTTACTGACACTCAAACCCTCTCTAGTTAGTTTCATACCTACAAGAGAGTAGCAATTTTTGCAAAATCACAAACTAAGCTTCTCCAAATGACTACACCACCTAGTAGTGCATTTTATTACCAGCAAAGAAAGGCTGCGCTGGCCCAACTGTCACCTGGGTCCACCACAGCTCAGCCACCCTACGGGAACAGCGCCAGCATCGGGGCCTGGGCGCAGACGAGATTGGCCGACACTGGGTCACTGCCCCAGGTAAGGCTAATTCCAGCCCAACCCCTCACTTGCACCACCTCACCTAAGACCTGGCATTCCCACCTGCCAAAGGAGGCCAGGGGAAAGGCAGCGGCTCCTCCCGGCAGGAATCCTTCCTCCTGCGCTCTGTTACAAAATAAATTTTCTGGCTCTATTCCACAGTTTCCATGTAACCTGGACAGGGCATTTCATGACTCGTTTGCCTCAGTTTTTCCTTTGTAAAAAAGGAAGATAGAAAAGCCTCTCACCCATTTGGGCCCTAAGCTCTTTGGTGTAAGCCACTGCGCCGAGCAAGGTTTTCCTGCAGTTATCCTTTAGCTATCCTAGTGGGAGATACATTTCAGCGGGTGCTTTTGTTCCCTTTTAAAATCAACCTGAAACTTGGGCACTGATATGCTATTCACATTTCTCACAGTATTCACTGAGTTGTTAGAAATAGCAAGGGAGACCACTAGTTACAAAATTTGCAATCAACACCTTAATAATAATAGACATCACAAGAGGGAGATCTTTAAAATATTGCCTCTGAAGATGTTTAAAAGCCATTCAATTTCTGTTGCCTCCATGTAGCTCTCGAACTGCCCAAGTTGTAAGTACACTGGAATATGCTGGGATCATCACACAAACATATATTTATATTTCAGCTTAATAAAATGGCCTTGAGAAACGAGCAGACTTACGTACTTGCTGTCATGTATGCATGCTCACAGGGGAAAAGTCCCAAATTAGCTGGCTGGTATCACTCGCGCAGCCCAGGGAGTCATTAGCAGCAGCAGATTGCTGGGAACGTGCAGAATCTAGTCAGAGACATGGTAACATAGAAAATGTATATGTATCCACACACACATACACAGAGTGAGTGCATTTAAAAAAAACCAATTCAACAGTAAAGCTTTTCCTGCTGTACAGGAAAGGGAATTCTCTTGTTTACTGCCATCAGTGGCTCTGTGAATCCTGACCAATATCACTGCAGCAGATCAAAGGCCACAGTTTTAATTCTTTAAGAGAGTCCCAAATTGGAACAGAAAGTCAGATTTTTTTTTTGTGAAGCAAAAATTCCAACAAACAGAAAGATCTGACTGACTGCATCAAAGTAACTTTTTAAGATATAGTCCCAATACTTCCTTTCAAGTGCAGCCTTTATATCCCATGAAAGCACTTCAACCTTATCAAAATGAAACATTATGACGATTTTTCAAACATCTTGATCACAATCAGCTTGTTCCCACATTTTTTTTCCAAGGCTGACGAATCTCTTTTCCAACGCGAAAGCTGCAGTGCTCTGTCAGTTGTCAAATGTTGTGTCACCCAAGTATACTAAAATAAAAAGCAAGTTCTCTTTCCTGCACTATTTCCTTTCCCTAATCAGCAACAGAAATAATCAAATTAGTGAACAAGGTCTGGCCTTCTCTAATAGCTCCATTATGTCCTTACTGGGGATAAAAAGAATCAGGGTAAAGTTTATACTAGAGGATCTGTAGACAGACAAGACTCTTGGGATAGAAGAGATCCACAGATTTTGTCTGGGTGAGAGCTAGAGTTTGTGCTCTAGGAAATGCTGTCCTGCCAGCGACTTACAGGGTTGACCCTGGATTCCCTGAGAAGCTAGTGGAGAACTAACAGATTCATTGAGCACAAGCTGTGTAATCACCAGACCTTACCGGGGCACTGTCTTGCTGTTGTTTTTTCCAGGATGTGGCTTCCTTTAGCATATGAAAGCCACCAGCTGCACAGGCTGGAAGCCCCACAGCTTTGCCCAGGGAGGTGTAGGATGAAGGTATGGTACCAATGTCTTCTGGCCAGCCACCCATGGGAGCCATTTCATGGGTCTGCTGGTTAAGGGAGGGTCAGTTTAGGTTTTTTGCTGTCCTATTAGAACCTGGAATGACTGTGGTCCAGAGGACTCCCAGGTTATATGTGCAATGGAATATTGCACATTCCAATTCAAGGTGCAGGGAAAAAAACTTGGGTCTTGCAAGTTGCTTTCCATAAAGCTTCTGAGCTCAACTAGGCATAAAAAAAAAAATCTTGGAGATGGTGCTGCCCACATATGCCATAAACAGATGTAGGATTGGATTTTGTCCATATAGCATGAACATTCAGAACTCAGTAGAGGCAGGATATGCAAACAAAGAGGGAAACTTTGTGTTTTCACTCATATATTGACTTATAAAGCTGAATCTGATGGGTCATAAAAATATTTAAAGATGTTTACGTGAAAATTTCACTTTGCTTGCAGCAGTAGCTGTAGCAGCAGCATATTCTCTCAATAGACTGTATATATTGAAGTAACCTGTTTTCATTACAAGTTGCGGAACGGTACTGTCCCATAGAGAGGACGCGGGGTGAGGAGGCATCCCAGTTATTCCTCAGCGCCACTCCCGCAGGGAGCAAAGACTCAGGCTCACCGCTGCAGCAGCAGAGGAGCGGGTGGCCGTGCCAGGCCCCGAGCCACGAGCAAAGCAGGCCCGGGCGGGCGGGAGCCCCTCGGCTGCTCCCTCTCCTGCAGCCCACGGGGCGCCCTGCGCTCGGCTCCGCTCCCCTTGCCCTGCTCAAGGGCCAAGCTTGCGAAACCACGACTTCCTCCGGGGTTAGGAAACTCCGGGAAAAAGAACACCTTCCCAAAGAGGCACCCCCTATACACATATACAAACCTAAAACCTCTGCCATGCAGCTGCCAGCAGCATCCGTATCACTAGATATAATCCAGGCAGTTCCTACAATTAATGAACTGGGAAAATTATGGGGAAAAGAAAAATGACTGTGTGAAAAAGACCTTGAAAGGCATGAAAGAGACAATGCAGCTTTTCTACTTTTTATTTCTCTTTTCCTCCCTTCCGTCACTACAATTTTATGCATAATTGTTTGGTCAGTTTGTTCTTCCCTGAAACTTTTACTGAAATGGATTAGGTAAACCATACTCTGAAACAGATTGAAAATGGAAAATATGTAAATATATAGCACATAACTTATAAAATTGTATATATATGTGTGTGGGTGGGTGCTGGAATAAAAAAGCTACTGTTACTTGCTGGTAGAACAACATATCAACAACTGTTAGAGCTGACTTGAAGGTTAAATATTAGGAAGGAATCCAATTTCTCTTGTCTATTCAGCTCAGCGGTGTGTTAGATTGCGGTTGGAGTGTGCTTATGGAGTGTGGGATATGAAGTAGGCTAATCAATCCCTGCTGCTTCATTCTCAGGTTCTTCTTATATCAGGTCCCTGCCCTCAGGCAGCCTTCAGCTTTCCAAAAGCCAATTCCATACAAATAAAAATTGCGACCTGCAGCTAGAGGGTGAAGCTGAGTTTCCCCCTTGTGATTAATCTCTTCTTGGGTGGCTTTCAGGAAAAAAAATAAAAAAAAAAAAAAAAAAGAGAGGAAAAAAAAGGAAAAAAGAAAAACCAGGCATGCTGCAGCCCTGTGAAAGGGTTTTCCTATTGAATGAGCCCAGTGCTCTGGAGCCAGCTTATCAAATGAAAGAATTCATTTTTTTTAACAGTGCCTCATGTTGACATTGAGAAAATGAGCTATCAAACACTATGATTAAACTTCAGCTGCCATAATTGTCGTCCGAACAACTGCATGGTGGAACTGAAAAGCATTTTTTTAACCAGCTCTATATGGTTCACCAGTAATACTCAGTTTAAAAGGTTGTTGCTGCTAGCAAGAGAAACAAGCCTTGAAATTAACTTTTTCCAATCCATAGACAATATTAAACATACATATTTTGAGTCACACAAACAACAGGTAAATCAGATGTGCTTTAAATTTCATTTTAATGATTTCAGCTGCCAAGGGGTAGCTCCAGGGTATTAATATATCAGAGTATTTTTTTATTTACAGCATTTGACTATATGGGTCCTGCCTATTATTTTTAGGGTGAGAGACAGACACAAAGACAGAGGGCGAAGTACAAGGAAGTGCGATGTGAATACTCCATTTGGTGCAAACAGGCTGCAGGTAGGGAACTCTACAGATTTGTGGAGTATTCTCACTGCAGCTTAAATTAGAGATTTGATATGAGCAGAGGACGATCTAAAAGGCAATTGCCATATTGCATGCAATTATTGCTCAGGCTTCTTTATGGCCTAGACGAGCGCAGTCATTCAGATGACGCTTCCAGAGATACTAAGTATTTTATATTAATTCTCAGCAACCATTTTACTGATTTTCTCAAGAGACTGTAGCTCAGCAAAGAGGCTGGAGAAGTCCTTCAGGAAAGGTGGTTAGAGGCATACAATCTCAGGAGCGCGATACCCCCAGTGACAGCAGCCCTCTGGCCAAATGTAATACTTGGGGAAATGAGCTGTTGCACAATTAAATCTGCTCAAAGATTATTTAAGGAATTCAAATGCTACAGGACAGATGACAGCGCACAGAGTATGAAAAAAATAATGCAGAGGAACAAGAAAGGGCCAAATTTGGAGGATATAAACAATTTCAACCGGACTGTTTTCTTGCCCCTCTCCCAAGCTTGCTGAACACAGCGCAAGCTCCAGGCAGGCCATGCCTGGGTGCAGCCCAGCATGCTGAGGAAGCTGGGCATATTCCCCTCGGCCCCGGACCTGCCCTTTGCCCTGGCGCAAGGGCTCTCCGCGACCCGCGCCAGGCCAAGGCCCTCCCCACCGACCACCGCTAGGTGTCTGTGCAGAGGCCACACGCGCTCCGCACCGCGGCAGCCTGGCCAGCACGGCCCTTCCCACCTTCCGAGCTGTCGGGCTCTCCAGAACACTAGCGCCGCAGCATATTCCTGAATCTAAATGCTTTTCTTTTTCCCTTTGCTTCCACCTTGCTCTACCTACGCACGCAGGTGTTTTTGCAAAGTCGACTGCATAATCTGATCATCTTTCTGTTTCCTGAACATATGGAGATAACATTTTGAAATAACAATAACATTTTCATCATTTTTAGAGTCCCTCACAGTCAGAGCTTTACTTTATCTCTTTCCAAGAGTAAAGCTCTTAATGTCTAGTGATCACACTGGGGGGTTGAGGCTATTCCTTATGAACAGATTCCATGATTTCTGAACTACAAGACCCTACCTGAGAGCTTCACAGTTAAGTGCATTTTCCAGGCATCCTGAGCCAAGGCATGACAAGGGTCAGGCTGCTGAACCTGGACCAAAGGATGCTGGGGGGCTGCCGAGGCCTCCGTGGAGCTGAGCAGCCAAAGAAGAGGGAGCTGCGGGGGCACCCCGGCGCAGCTACGAGTGCGGAGCAGAGGTGCAGAGAAAGGGACAGGATCCAGAAAAACAAGCTTAGCAACAGATTGGATGCTACTGATGGAAAATAACACTGCTCTGCAAGTCTAGGGAAGGGTATCCACTCAATAAAAAAACAGCGCTTGCACATGTAAAACCAGAAAAACTCTGAAGTTACTCAAAGCTGTTATTTCCATCACTGTCAATGGCTTATTTAATAATTTAATTATAGGACTGATCCCACCTGCTGGACTGCACACACTAGCTTATTATTGTGGGGTTGCTTATGCATGCTGGGCTGCATTCACAGGTTTGCTATTTGTAGGGTCACTCAGACACGCTGGCTGCTTCAGGATTTTTTTTTTCAGGTGTCCTGAGCTGCTGGAAATTATTCATTTATCAGAAGCAACAGCAAAAGTATTTGTGTGTGAAACAGAGGTATGAAAAAGGTACTCTAAGTCAAATTTTGGACCAAGCTTCAAAGGCGCTGGGCAACATATTATACATTCATCATAAGCTTTACAATATGAGGATGGCAAAGTTATAATCAATTAAGAAAACAGAGTCTGACATCACAATACTCTTAGCTTATGGAAACCAAATAAAATATCACGGCTTGTTCAAAAAGCCTATTGTGAAATCTCAGTATAAATATGAAGGCATAAACACACATTCAGTTAGCTTTTGGGTGAAGTATATGATACGTTTGCTGCTGTGCAAAAGGCTAAATCAGCTTTTAAGATGAGTCTTTCATAAAAGACCTTGGAACTCTCCCTGTTCTTTGTCTCTTACACTCGAGATGTTTTGATTTAAAGAACCCAGCCTTACTCTTCCTGTAATAAACCCAACTTTTGCAAAGCGATGAGCCTAATACAATCACCTTTAGGAAAGGACACAATTTGGATCTCATTTACAAGAATCTTTTCTGAGCACCACTGCAAATGAACTCTAGACACTATCAGAGCTGTAGGGAGATACCAAGGGGTTACCCCTGCAGGCTGCGTGGCTTCGAGTTGTTCTTCGTGCTAGGATGAGAAACGCGAAGCTTGGACCGGGCAGCCAGGTGACAGGGCACTGCAGCCTTACCTACCCCAGGAGCCGAGGCCAGGCAGCCCGTGGGGGAGGCTGCCCGCAATCAGCACGAGCGCTTGAGGCCGCCCTTCTTGCTAAGGGCTGTAACACAGGCATGTTGGTGCCCGAGCACCTCCGCACGCGCCGCTGCTTTTTCTCCCCTCCTTTCCCACAACGCCGAAGGAAGGAACTGTTCACTTCTGCTCTCCTCACAGTCACATCCCCTAACACTGACAGCTTGTGAGAAGAAAGAGCATTAG
Source organism: Microcambeva ribeirae (assembly GCA_035222435.1). Lineage (NCBI taxonomy): Eukaryota > Metazoa > Chordata > Actinopteri > Siluriformes > Trichomycteridae > Microcambeva > Microcambeva ribeirae. Next base: position 9,422,966 of record JAYECN010000013.1, on the reverse strand, counting down.
CACAGGAGCCACTAGGCCAGCCCCAAGCCACCAGGTCCTCTGCACCGCAGCAGCCGTTTCATGGCTTCTGGCCTCCCTTCTTTTCTTTGTCCCCAGATGCCCTGTGACTTAGCCAGCCCAAACAAGACCACGAGGTTACACCACAGCAGCTCTGCTTTTAAACTGGCCTGTTCATCCACTCATGATTCTTTTTCCACTGTGCCCAAACTTTGGTTAAATTCATATTTTACAATAAACCCCATAGCTAACTGTACAATGGCTGCATGAGGATACTTGTGATTTACACCACAGCCTGCGAGTCTGCCCATATAACACTGTGTGAGAAGGACAAATCGGAACTGCGTGGCAAGTAACTTCAAGGCAGGAGAGGAAAAAACAATTTGCAGAATAAAAATATAACAGACTAGACAAAAAACTTACTAACCCCAAAATACTACTGGGACGGGCTGTTCAGGGCAGAGGAGGCCTCCACACCCTCACAGTGAGATATGACCATCTTCCTAGCTCTATCTTCATCCTAATCTGTAAATGCGTTTGCCCTGCTGCCTACAGACAGATCACTTGTGTTCATTCAGTACTGTATTTTCTTCCCGTGTTGCTCTGCCTGCCGGCGCACAGCGAGCTCTGCTGTTGCAGAACAGTAGGAGCCAGGGCTGGACCGGGGTGCCCAAGACCAGCCGGATCTCCCGCCCTGGTTTTGCAAGCTTCACGTCACACAGTACCTTTCACGACTCTACCTCCTTCTCACTGGGAAACATGTCACACACTATGGCTGCTACTACCAAATAATAACAAGCAAATCCAAGGAGTATTTTGTCTTCCTAAGGGAGGAACACCATAAAAGTTAAACTCCTCTCAATTAAACATGGATTAAAACACAGAGTAGCTTCCTTCAGACCACCTCAAGACAGAGTTGGAAAAAGTCAGCTTCTTCCCCCAAGGGACTCACATCATCAATTCCTTTCTAAACCCTCTGCCTTTCACTGTTTCACTTTATATTGCTTAATCCCACTTTCACAGCAGAGCTCTTTGCTCAGAACAAAGACATCAAGAGAAAGGACTACACCCGTTTCCCACCAAGCTCCGACTGGTGCTTATGGTGATGTTTCTACCATAACACCAGGCAAAATCCACCTCAGCATTACCAAGAAAAGGAAGAACCAGCACTTACCTTGTCTTCTATCAGTTTCAGAGAAGCTGAAGTAGGTTGAGTAGCTGTCCCAGCAAGAAAGTCCAAGGCATCTGTGAAGTACCTGAAATAAAATGGATGGAAAGTGCTCAGAAAGTCAGTTCCTGTTGCTTGCTATCATCAACAACTGCTTGAGCTCCAGAGGCTGGGCACAGAGTGAGTAACCATGGGGTACATCCTTCCAGAGAAGGCACAGTGACGGAGATATCAAGAGCTGAACACACAACTGATTCAGTGATACTTATTCTCGGAGTTTGGGGCACAGATTGTCATTACAAGCAGTCCCTCTGTCCTACTAATAGTTACAAATGCAAGGTGAATACTCTTTTCTCTCTTAGATGAGCAAGTAAGTAAAATGAAGGACAAAAAAAAAAAAAGACAGAGAAGAGTCCTAAAGATCCAAGTCTAAGGCCTCTGCCAGTGCCTGCGATTGCAGCTACACTGGTTTTCACAGAATGCCCCCTATTTACATGAGCTGTTGGCCCCACTAGCAACCTTTTTATTTTGGATTAGACTATCAATACTGTAAATCAACATAACTCCACTGCTGCAAAGTTTCAGGTAGATTTGGAAATAGAGTGCCAGGTCCTGTCACTTTTCTCCAGTGGGGTGTGTTTATATCCACTGAAGATGTGGTGATTTGTTTTAAACATGCGTGAAGCGTTCTTGGAAATAATTCCCTTTGACTTTGGGCCTCTCAAAGTATAAGAACCCTCAAAAGATAAAAGAAAACAGAAGGGTTGAAGGAAAAGTGATTTAATTTAATGATATTTGAGATAGACATAACGATAAAAGAAAACTTCAAAAAGGCTCGAGTGGAATTTAAGATAAATACGTTAATTAAGATATAGTTAACACAGTAATCTAAAATTTCCTGGACACTTAATGAGTTTGGAGCCACTAAAGCTGCACTAAGCACTGGAGACATAATCAGAATCAGAACTGATACATAGCTGAAAATCATTTCAATTATCTCTCTCACTTACTTTGGCCAGAAAAACAGTAAACAAGCCAATGGGCTACAGAAAGCATGGGCAGGCAACGGCAGTGGGCAGCAGATGAAGGCCGGGCCATACAGTACCCTGTGACAAGAGTCTGACCTTTGGAATTGAAATATAGGCATTTTAAGCTCCAGTGGAATGCATCAGAATGGCCTTTTTCAACTTAAACATGTAAAAGGTCGAGGGGAGGTCATATTTGGCTTTGGGTTCCTCAGCACAGAGCATATCCCAACCCCTTCTTTATTCATTCACATTAAAAAAAAAAAAGGCTTTTCAAACCTCTCGGGCGCAGCATAAATATTCATTCTCCACAGCTGGATTTTCAGCTGGTGCACAAGTTGGGCAGGAGACTGAGTAGATAGCAGGTGCCTCCGCCAATTTAAACCACGTCAGCAGCTGGCCATCCTGGTCACATTCTCCCATGATACAGAGATGGCAGGTTAGAAATTTTTCCTGGAGCACGGCCTTTCCAACAACAAAGATGCATGTTGAAATGTGCCGCTTGACACTGAAGCTGCCTTGGTTTCCTGCGAGAGGCATGGCAGGCAGCTTGTCCGTGTGAGCAAGCGCGCACAGCAGCGCCTGCTCGACCGCCTCTCCCCACATGCACCTTTCAATAGCTGTTTTACAAGTTTCTCTGTATTCCAGCAATTCTTTTCAGATGGGAAAGAATGTTTCGGCTTCCTTATGAATTGCTTTGAAAGCAGAGAAAGAAAAAAAAAAATTAAAGGGGCACTCACAGAACAATGTTGTCCCACTAGCACCACCAGGCTGGAGCCAGTAGCCTAGAAGGGGACTAGGCGTCGAGTAGGGCCCTGTCCTGCCTGACGCTCCCAAACTGGAAACGTGGCCACCTCAACGAAACAAGAATCTCCAGCTACTGAACTTGCCGATCAGTTATTCTCCTTTCTGAGGGCAAGGATGAATCAAAACTTCCCATTCAGTGACTATTTATGACAGACCACAAATTGTGTGTCCTACTGCCTGAACCCTGATATTTTACATCCTGGGTTCTCAGTGCTCTAATATAATTTCTAGAATGCTGGTGAAGTAAAAGTGTATTTTTTTTTAAAGGATAGAGAAACCATCTGAAGAAATAAAATACCACTGAATTTCTGGTGTCCTGGATAACTGTTATTTCCTAAAGTACATGATATATAGGAGTTTTTCTTCTTTTTCCGTAGGGATCCCTACTACAGTATTCAACAATTTTGAGGGACTCCTGGGGAAAAAAAAAAAATACACAGGCCACCCCAGGCAGCACTGTTTTTCATATGTCATTTCCTAGTCCTTGTCTAGTTCCACTTCTGTCCCTCAGCATGCAGGACAATCAACACAAAATAGTCACTATTTCTCCATATTGACAGTCAATTCCAAGGAACAGAATTTCATTTTATTATTTGTAATATGCTTATCCTTAAATGAACATTTTAGACACAGATTCCAAATTATGCATTCATTGGAAAGATTAACTCTGATTAACAAATTCATGCTAAACAACTGTGTTTAATTGGATTTCTGTAAGTAGCTGAATGTGGATGCTTCACTCAGTTCTTATACGTGCACAAGAAAAAAAAATGTAATTTTAAAATATTTAATAGGGAGCAAACTCTGTGTTGCTGACCTATCTTCCCTGGCAATGTACTCTTCTTCCCTGCATTCCAAGTTCCCATAATCTAGTCCTAATAATGGTTAAAGTTATCTGTCTAATCAAACTAATTAGCACTGGTGAACGGAGACATAATCATAATAGAAAGCAAATGCCAGTTTTACAAAATGAAAACGCCATATGTGCAGTAATTAGTGAACCACAGGCACTTTTTATAAATCATATTTATTAGTTCGTAAACAAATCAAATCCTAAATGAAATGAAAGTTACCATTAGCAAACACCAATGAATAAACAGCTCTGCTGACTAGCCCTGCTGGGCACATTGTGCAAGGAGCTGGGTAATGGCAGCCCCCCCAGCCCCTTTTCTGAGAGGTCCCTTCGAGGTGTTCAAGGTTTTTAACGGAGCACTCCTCTGTCATCTCCAAGGCACAGCATGGATACATTTGCTGATCTAGGGAAGATGCAGTTTGCTCATATGGGCTGTTCCTGTCTGGCGACCAGATGGTCATAAATTAGGATATTCAGGTTATGTCCATGATGAAAAATGTAGTACTAATAAGTACTCAAATAGTGTCCTACAGCAGGCCAGGTTTCACCAGAAACTTACCGCGGATTTTGTCACCTCACATAAATGACGATATACTATGAAATACATTTAATGGCAAAATCCCCCAGAAAATTGCCAAATTGAAGGAACCTCTGCTTGGCTTTAAAACCCAAATCTTCCTCCTTTACTGATGGTGGTCAGCTCATTCCTTAAGGGCAATTATAAAAGAAGACAAAAAAATGATTTGTAATGAGAATATTTTTGCCGGTTATAAATTCTCCTAAGTTTTTAGCTTAAAGGAGTTTGAATTACACGTTGATCATTTCTCAGTAAGCAGCTCAGTATCTCTTTGATAAACCTTGCCAGCAGGGGCATACTTTCAGCTGGCCTCAGACTGAACTTAAAAGGGGATGTTTTGCACCTCAGACACACAGCTGAAATATGCGATATGAGAGGCTCAAGCTGAAAAATCTGCCTCCATATACACCAAAGAACTTAGCTAAAATTAAAAAGGTGTCTAATAAATAGCACGCATCACTACATATTTGATCACAATTTTCAGCATGAAATATTAGCAGCAAAAAAATGATGAATAGCAATATTTT
>JAYECN010000013.1:8466732-8478671 GCA_035222435.1 Microcambeva ribeirae | reverse complement strand
AAGCAACCCCCCCCCCCCCCAATCCTGTTGCACAGAAATGAACACTAATCTCATGCTCAATGTTTAGGTTCCCCAGGCAATAGTGTGGATTTTTGCACGGCTATGTGGTAAAACTACCTAGTGCTGTTCATAACGCTGTTTGCCCGTGTAAAACATATTGGTCTAATCGTGATGAATTAGGGTTGTCTGAAGACGTTTTGAGCCCCGTTGCCACTTTATCTGGAAAAATATAAACCAAAATAAAGCAAGCAGCAGGCAAGGAAGAAGCTCGGAGAAGTGAAGCCCGCAGCAGGCGCGAGGGGTCACGCCGCTGCCGCGGAGCTGCGCGGGAGGCAGAGCAGCCCGAGCGAGCGGCCGGCTCGCGCGTGTCCGCGCTGAGCCGCACCCGCCTCGCGCGGGGCTCGCACGCATGCAGCCCGCACCCCTCTGCCCGTGCAGGCTGCTGCGCGCCACTACTAAATACAGCCCAAATCTGCTCCGAAATTGATTTCTAGGCAACTTCCAGCTCCTGGGATTTTCAGAGGTGCAGCTTACTGTTTGAAAGTGCAGACAGAGTGCTTACCAAGTCGAGAAGCAAACAATATAATTAAATATTCACTTGTTTTACTGTCAAACTTTCCTCCCAGTCTCTGGTCACGCTGACTTCTCTTAAAATTTAAAAGAGAAAACACCTTTACGAAGTTTTCCTGTTTTTTTTTTTTTTTTTTTTTTTTTTTCTCGTACTTCAAATGCTCTTGTCTCTGCTTTTAGCACTGTCAGTACCAGCGTCTCTCAGTATCTGAGGATTATGTCCTGCCTCTCTGTCTCCCTTTTTTTTTCTTGATGTTCTTTTTTTTTGTTTTTGGTGAGAAATGGGGATCAGCCTAGTAAATAAATCCACGAACTATTAAAAAGCATTTCAAATATTCAGATGAACAACTAATGAAGCTTGGGCTAGTTTGCATACCTTCTGAAATGTTTTTAATTAGCTGTTCTTTAATTACTCCTCCCTGTTATGACATCACCAATTTTCCCTTGTGTGACTGAACCATCATTATAGGATGTGATCCTGAAGTAACCTGATTGCTTTTAAAGCCAGAGAGAAAATATAGATGACATTCTCCGATCTGGCAAGTACTGTTATTCCTGTCTCCATTATGAAGTAATGATGCTCTAGTCCCCAGGAAGCTGCAGCTCCAGGGTCCAGTTCACACCCATGGAGATGCAATCTGAAACAAGTCCATCTTTCATAGATTCTTTGAAGATCCTCATTTGGGGAATCTCTTTTAAAGTTTCTTAATCACCATTGGGTTGTTTATAAAATATTCTAAGAGCTCACCGGGATTGAGATTGCAGGTACCGAATCCAGACACCCTTGATGCAGCTGCCTTCTAGAGATGTTATATCGAGGAAGGTCTTTGAGCGGTTTATATAAAATCCCAGGCAGAGTCTAAATGCATTTATTTTATCAACAAAAAGCATCTAGATTTTATGCTTTCCTGATCAGCTGTCAGAACAAACTTTCTTGCTGTACATCTTTTTCTATAGGTGCTTGTGATCTGGGGAAAAACCTGGGAACATTCAAAATGCTGGTTTGACCTTCATTCTTCTCTCAAGCTAAGAGTGTTTCAATGAGTGTGATTTCAAAATCTGAATGAAATTTCAAATGACTCCTTGAACGCTTAAAGCAAAACCATCACCACAGGGAGAAGACCTGTTTGAAAATAAATGCCAAAAGAGGGATAACTTTCTAAGCCTGCCCTGAGTAGGTATGGGCCCAGGGACATAGCATGCTTTAAGAACAGGGACAGGTCATCTTCTGGGTCTTTTTTGTCTCATTTAATTATCACATCTGTACTTATTCTTTCACCATCTTAGTCCTTGCCTGCTTTCTTCCTCCCTTCCGAACAGTATGTGAGGGAGGACTTTTGCCCTGATTTGTTTGTCCTGCATGGTGCATGGTCACTAACTCCTCTTTGTGTTTTCTTGATGGCTCAGGTTGTAATGAGAATGAGGCAGATCACCTGGACAGAGATCAGCAGCCTTATCCCCCATCCCAGAAGACCAAGCGCATGCGCACCTCCTTCAAACACCACCAGCTTCGTACCATGAAGTCCTACTTTGCTATCAACCACAATCCAGATGCCAAGGACCTCAAGCAGCTTGCCCAGAAAACGGGCCTGACCAAGCGAGTTTTGCAGGTAAGAAGCCACCATCACAGGTTTATCGGAGTTTCCCCCTACCCCCGTCAGTCAACAGTACTTCCCTTTTGTGTATAAACAGTGAAATATCCTGATAAACTTTTGCTAGCTGAGTCCCTAGTGGGTGTGCAGAGGGGTATGGTGTTACATGTCGGAACGCCAAATGTCAGGAATGCTTTACCACCCAAAGGCAGCCAAACACTAAAATATATTTTGTAACTGTTCCCATCATTGAAGGGACGAAGATATCTCCAGAGGCCACTGACCCAGTAGATCTCATGATGCACCCTGGGATCTGTACTCTCTCTGTGGTGATCTCCCTGCTCCATTTGGTACATGTGGGTGCAGCCTTTTGGCTCCCAAGAAGTTGTTAATGTGGCCCCTTAATAAGCAGATCTCCCAATATAGAGAAGTTTGGGCTGATTTGATCATCCAGAACCAGCCTGCTCCCTTTCTCAATGCCTGCTAGACAATTATCATTATGGGCTTCCACAGTAAAAGATCCCTTCCCAGGGAAAGACAGCGCAGAAAATTACGTTTAATAAGTCCCTGTATGTGTGCTAGTTCATTTACGTTAAGGTGAGGTATGTGTGAAAGAAGGGCAAAGATCAAGGTAGAAGGAGAATTGATTAGCCTCAATTGCTTAACATGTTACATGCCACCTAAAACATTTCCAGTGAGCCTTATCAAACAGAAAGACTAGGTGACACATATCAACAATTACATAATAGGGATAGTATAATTACTGCAGTGTTTTCAATTGATTAAGACAAAATTTCAGGCTCAGCAAAAATCTGCTCACTCACCCTTTGCCCTAGTACCATTTACCAGGGTTCTTGAGCTAGAAAACCCAAACCTATCCAACTCCCTTGGCCATCAGATCAACTGGTTTCCTTGGATGAGTGAGTGAGCAGATTTCCGTCCAGGTTGCTCTGCGAGGTCTGCACGCTGGGCTGCAAAGTCCCAGCGAGCACCTGCAGTGGTGGCCTTGTGTATTGGGACCTTTGTATGACAGAAGCAGGATAAACAGCAGCAAATGAAGCCGTAGTGACCTAGGTGATTTGCCAAACAAAAGCAAACATCAAAAATTACGTAGGAGCAAGAACAAAGACAAAAAAAACAACCACGACAAACATTGGTAAAGCAATCAATTGGGATTGGTTTGCAGGTTTGGTTTCAAAACGCGAGAGCCAAATTCAGAAGGAACCTTTTGCGGCAGGAGAATGGGGGTGTCGATAAAGCTGATGGCCCGTCGCTTCCGGCAGCGCCCTCAGCAGACAGCGGCGCTCTCACTCCACCCGGCACTGCGACCACTTTAACAGACCTGACCAATCCCACTATCACTGTAGTGACATCAGTGACCTCTAACTTGGACAGCCACGAACCCGGGAGCCCCTCACAAACTACCTTAACGAACCTTTTCTAACATTTTTTTTTATTCTTACTCTTCTTCTTCTTTATTATTATTATTATTATTTTCAAGCCTTTTTTTTTTAAACAAACAAACAAACAAACAAACAAACCCACAAAATATTTGGGAAAATAAACAGCTTGATGTGTAGCATCTGCAGCCACTTGGCAAATGAGTTTGAAGTAATATGTCGCTATAATAAATGGACATTTATTGTTGAAAATTGTATTCACATTTTTTTAATTCATCAGATAACTGAAGAGAAGGTTATGAATCATTCTAATAAGTGCCTCTTAAAATTGTATGTTACTTATTTCCAGAATCTTGAAAAAAAAAAAAAAAAAAAAGAATTCTACCACAGAAAGACAGAAATCTCTTTTCTCACTCTAACAACCAGACAAAAAATGACTTAAATTAAAACCAAAAGAATGTTGCTTCAGGACTGTATGCTCACAATATTTAAGAACTCTAACTTTCTTTTTATTTTGATAACGCATCTTTTTTTTTTTTTTTAAAGAAATACTAATTGAATTGTATAAATAATTAAAATAGACCAGTAGACTGCAAACGCCACAGCTTTTTTTTTTTTTTTTTTAATTACTAATGTATCCGTAATCCCAACCTGACTCTTCCTGTGCCCTGGGAATTGCCACTGGGCTAGATAAATGCTTCTTGGCCTGTTGTGCTCCTAGCTGGAACGTCCTTGGACACCACTGAAAACTGTGTCTGGAGAGGGGTCCTGTGGGAGAGGCACGTGAGCAAGGACTGCAGGATCAGGCTGCTGCCCTGAGAATTCTCCTCTTGTAGGTTAAGGAGGCAAGATGGGCAAAACACCTTCCCAAAAGAAATAAATCCTAGAAGAGTATTATGAAAGTAATAATAACAGAAAAAAAACTCCAGTGGGGAGTCTAACTGATTCAAAATCTTGCACATAAAGAGCTTTTCATTTTTCTCTGCCAAACAACACTGATTTGAATTAAAAGCCAAGCCAAACAAAAACCAATCGAGTTCACTAAACAGTCCTGATCCTGAACCATTACAGCAAAAAGGAAGTTGGCCACCTACATTAGTGAGCACCAAAATCATTTCTAAGGACATACACTCACATGGATTTTTCAAATGAGTTTTTGGTGAATCGTACTTTTTTTCAGGGAAGATGGAAATAAGCAAAATATGATTTATTAAGATGTTTAAGTAAAATGATTTTAGTACAATTTATTCATTACCATTTTATTTTACTTTAGATGTTTCCTGAGATTGTATCAGATGCTTCACTTAATACATGATTTAAAAACTTCAATTCATTAATATTTCTAATATATACATTAGCCTTTTAAACTTTGTATATAAGAAAAAAAGTGCTAGTAAAAATTCTTACAAAATTGCAAATTGGCAGTGGTTAATTTTAAAGCAGATAAACTCAGAAGCCTTGTGGATGCTGATCTGAATACATTTCTTAGTTTACAGTAATGACCTTTCTTTTTTAATTTTATTTAAGCTAAAAGTCTGAATGGTCTGGGCAGTGGTGAATGTTCATTTGTATCCTTTTATTGTAGTTAAACATCAATTAGATTGTGGAGAGTCTCAGAAACAAAAACAAACAAAAATCAGTCAAGATCTATGTCTTGCTTTTAGTGGATTGTTAAGAATAACTTTGCACATATACCCCACTTTTTTAGACACCATCAAATCTCTTCTTTGGTGGTCAAAGTGGCTATTTAATATATTTTAAAGGTGTCCTTTCTGGCTGTATAAATGTGTGGTTACATATTGACAGTTCACTGCCCACATTAAAGTGCATTATTGTAATTTTTGCTCAGGGTTTTTAGAAAATTAGCACAGAAAAGTAGCTTATTTTTAAAGAAAAAAAAAAGATGATGGGAGAGATGTTAACACTGTAATAGAAGAAAGGTGTGTTTGCCATTATATATTTAGCAAGTATGGTTATCATCTTCTACGGATATTAAATCTTGACTTTTCCTATTTCTATTACCTTATGGGCATTTACCACTAACCAGACCAAACAACCTTGGTAAGGCTGAGATCTTTATTAATACACTTCTACAGGTAAAAATATTGAAACTTATAAATTTTGTTCTTTGACAGAACAATATATGGTACTAGAGATCTACTTTATTAAGTAGACTAATTAAAACTCAGTTCTACTATGTGCCTTATGATATACCTTGGGAGTAAGTTTGTGAAAAATCAGGATATATGTGTTGTTTGTTAAATTAACTGTTTTAAGCCCTTTTGACACCTCACTAGTTTTGTACTGTTTTACCTCTTATTTCTGAAACTCTTTTTATGGTGTATCCTGTTAGAGGGGACAAACATGTCATAGAAAGCAGTTGTGCACTCTTTCAGATATAGTTGATAAATCCAATAATCTTATATATTGAGCTTCGTGTTTATAGTACAGTAAGTGGTCTAGCAAAATTGTCCATGTTTCTTTGTTTATTGATAAATGCATTGTATAGAAACTATTTCCCCTAAATATTTATGGACCAAACAATTGTGATATATCCTATTAAATTTGTGTGAATAAACCATTTTGAATCTAAGGAGTTTTATTTCCCATCAGTTTTTTTATTATTATTATCTTTAATTTAAAGTCTACATGTACCAGTGTGTCTCTTTGCTTTTACGGTATCTGTGAACAATTGGTACTATACACAGAAACACAGCCTTATAAATATTTTAAAATATGATTTCCTCTTAGGTTTTCAGTTTCTTCATATTAAATGTATATGCTACTGCTGGTGCAATTTAGATTTTAGTCTTTTTAACCCCTTTACTAAACATGCAAAATAATGCCCCACTGATTTGATATTGAAACCCTGTTTTAGATTTCTAAAACTCACAGGAAACTAGGAGCTAAAGTAATTGCATGACAAATATAACCTAAATAATATGATGAAATGAATCAGGATTTAATGCTAGGTATATTGAACACAAAATAGAATTGCAGACCCCTAAAAGCCAGGTTGCTCTGTAGTTTAATAAATTGTCACTATGATTTCTTTCAGGGAGAACAAATCATGGGGCATTACAGCCAAACATCCCGACGTTTGAAAATTCCCTAAAGTATTAAAAGAAGGGGAAAGTTTGATCGGAAATCCACTGCAGTGAAGACAAAGACAATATTAGGTTATGATAATCATACATTTAAAAAATCTATTGAGCCAAAAAAATAAAAATAAAAGACTTGATGTCATTTCCTGAATGTTAACAAAGCATATGTTATTTTATGGTGTCTAATTAACAGAACTGAAGGCTTCAACAAATTGTGTGATATTAAAAACAAATTTAGATAAACTATGTATAAAACCAGAGCAACCTGGCAGCAATTTACCCAGCCCATATTTGAAGAAAACTTTTCTTAAAAAAAAAAATCACATTTGTCAAGCACAAGTATTTGTAAAATAAAATCCGAGTGCATCCATTCCACTTGCTTGCTAATGTATATTAGTCTTATCTGTTAAATGGATTTTTGTAAATTCAATGAGAACTTTTCACTCATTCAAGATCCTAGGAATCAAAACCCAGTAATTTTAGTACTATTGTTTCTGACTTCTTTTTTTTTTTTTTTTTTTTTAAAAAATTAGACAAATCTTCATGCACTTTTCCATCTGTCACATATAGTGTACATTTCTGTATGATGAATTTCTCTTTGATGTTTCTTGTATAATAGCTTTCATTAATAAACATTTTATTTGATGCAAACATAGTTAACTTTATGTAAACACACAGCTAATTGCCACAATTAATTTAGACTTTCCTTTTGAAAAGCAGCAGTAAGCGCAGTTCTAAAACTTTACATATAGAAAATCAAAAAGAGGATGTAATAATACAGCTGCACTCTGTAAAACTATTTCCCGTGGTATCTACTTCTTAATTTTTTATCTTGTATAAAACTGACATGTTTAAAAAAAAATCCATCATCACCAACAATAAAACAACTCCTAAATTCTTCATCAAAATAAGTAGTCATAAGCATAAACTCATAAATGACTTTTAGAGTACTAGGATATAATTTGTAGATCACTGAACTGTTTACATGGTCACTATGCAATGAACAAGCATGTCACAAAAAGTCAGTCCTACGATTCCCAGTCCAAATCACAGATGATTTTTATAAGCCAACAAACAAGCGTAACAATAACCAATTCTTAGTAATGAGGTTTTGTAACTGTTAAGCAATTATTTGCAGAAAGGTTTTAAAAAATATATTCCTATTTAGCTGTATAGCCAAAGCGTATGTTAAACAAATTAACATATAAAAGACTTGCCAGAAAATCTTTCATTAAGATGACATTTTTATTATATACTAATGAACCCTATGTAAACAATGTAACTTTTATGAATGATGGACATTAAATATTTCACTTACATGTACCTCAGCATTTTGCATGTTTTCTTAAACTCTTCAGTTTCTGAATTCTAAAAAGAAAACCATACAATTATTAGCAACATAACACAAGGTTACGTACAGATTACTGCAGTGATCTCTGGAAACCGGTAACCAAGAGCGCTCTAACTGCAATAAAAAGGTATCATTTATTGGTGGCAATTATGGGGAGTATTGTTTAAACAACAGTTTTATGGCACGTTGTAAAGTTCTATTGAAAAAGGTTAGCATGGAGGATTTAATTCAAATCAGCTTGATCAGAAATTTAAGCATATTGTGAAGTGCTTAAACTAAGCCTTATGTGTATTTATTATTGCAGAAAGTTAAATGAATGTAGGAAAGCAATTATTCATATCACATCTATAGTGCGATTTCCTCCTGTTATCCATAGGAAAACATTACAAACACTACAACGCTATTCAGATCAGTCAAGAACTTGGTGGTGGTATTTATGGCCAAGAGAAAATCTATATACTATAACTGATTTTCAAAAATCACTACATTCTAGAATACATTGGTTTCCTGCTCCTCCTAATTCTTAAATTCTTAAATACTTATTTCTAGTCTAAATTATTGCTGATGCACTGTTATCTCTCACCTGATTTAAAACAGAAAAAGACCTTAACTAAATATTCTTGCTAAAATACTAGCCCCACTGAAGACAATGGCAAAACCATAATTGATTTAGGTAAAATCAGGACTACTTTGTTTCTTCTTGGCAGATTAGTGATATAAAATTTTGATTCTTTCCTTAACAGTGCTATTTTTGCTTTGGTGATAATCCCACACACAGTGCTCTGCTTGGCCTGACTAGTTACACTAGCCAATTCAAGGTTTTTGCAAGATAAGGGTATCTGTCCCTTGCATTAAGAGAGGCAATATTTTACTATAAAAAAGGGGAAGGAATAATTTCAAACAAGATTTGAAAGAATGCAAGACAAATTATGTTTTCAAAATTGTCACAAATAAGAAATGTGTCGGGGGTTCTTCCTCTATTTCTAGTGGATACATATCCGCATCTAGAGCACTAAATGCAGCATATATTTGAACTTCTGGTCTCTTTTTTTAAAAAAGAAAAAGATCAAAGTGTGCAATCCTAAAATGTCTTACTCAGAATTATTCACCAGAGAAATGATTTGCAGGACCTGGTCAAATGACAGAAGGCTGACACCACAGCCTACTGAAAATAGTGAATATTCTCTCCCTGATTCAGTAGGCTATGAGCCCAGTCTGAATGAACATAGAGAATAAGTTACCCTCTTGTCTCTAAAGAAGGCATAACTTTCAGAATGAGACAGAACATACAGGACAGCCATGCCATTCTGTGCATTGGACTTCATTCTTCAGAGCTGCTAATCTAAGCACCTGGCACATGCATTAAATTGACTTCAAAATATTTCTTCCTCCTTCACCCAAATGCAGGACACAAATTATACTGTTGGAATTTCCAGAAGCTACTACAGTGTTGAAGACTTTATTCAGTTATTCTGCAATGCTGAACAATTCTTCTGCACTTCTCATTTGATGTAGACTTATCTTGACAGATACCTATACACATATCCTTGTCTTGCCTTCAGATAACCAGTACTTTCATATTTATTTAAGTCATTCAAACCTATAGAAAGCTACTCTCTATGGTTACACACTCAAGCAAAAGCAGTTGTCATAATTTTTGCTTTCATTCTCCTTTACAGTAAAACATTTATCTATCTGGATTAGTTTTTGTTATGAATTTGTACCTTTGCATGCTTGTAGTAGCAAAAATTGTATTGCTTGAAACTCATAAGAGTGTGGATTATTTTGCCTATTGTTCTTCTAATGTCCAAAACAACAAACTTACTGCAACAACTGAAGTCATGGCTTGCATATTACTGTAAGGATATTTTGCTCTACAAAATGATTTTATCATAACAAATGATATCAAACACATTTGATCCCAATTTGCACTGATATGACTAGTATTAAAAATGGCAGCTTCTTGCATTCAGCATTCAATCCTGGACCAAGTGTGCTTCTGATTTGGGAAATGGGATTGCTATCGACCATTCTTTGAAATACGTGATATTTGTTACTGCAAGGAGCAGAGGGCTAGACAAAAAGTCTGATTTGATTTGACAGAAATCAGTTTTATTGTCTGGTTTGACATCTTTTCAAATTGGACTTTAACAGAGGGTAAAAATATTGTCAATAATTATTTTACTGCCGGAAAATAGAAATTAGATATACTCCCCTTTTGCACTTCAATCACACAGCTCAATACAGATTTCTGAGTCAGAACAGAAGCAGTGTTTTGCATCTGTGACATTGTTGCATACAGCAAATAAATGATGAGGGAAGGAACAAACTAAGAAACGGTTATCAAACTGTAAATGTAAGCAGTCACTGTGAGATAGGTGACAGTTTTGTATTTTTGACTTCATGAATATTTATTTAACCCTTTTTCTTCAGGAAATTTGACTTACCTGAGAGTAAATGACCAAATAGCTTGCTGTGGCCACATGTAACCTGATTATACCACAGAGGTGCAATAGTGAACAATGTATAACAAGATTTTTTTTTTTTGAATAATTATACAGTGAACTGCCAGAATCTTTCCCAATATCCTAATATAAAATGTTACATATAAAAACCATACAGCACAAATTAGTGTCCCCTATTAACACATAAACAAATACTTGCTCATGATTTCTGTTTAATTCAGAGCAGATAATTAACTTGATCAAATAAATACACACATATCCTGTTACAAGGAGGAGCCATGTTGTCTCAGTAGAGAAGGCAAGAATAAATTTAGAAACGAACTGACTTTGAAGCTCAGAGGTGAATATTTTTTAACTGCAAAGATACTTGCAGAATTACCGCTTAGGCTGCAGTTCTAAATAGTAGACAATACTTGTCATTTGACTTTTTGTTCTTTAGCAAAATTAAAAGATTGAACCTGACTTATATTTTTAAAAATCATTGATACTATGTATTACTTTAAGTCAGGTTTAACTCACAGTAGTCACAGAAATACCTCTCCCCCACCACCCTTTTTTTTTTTTTTTAATGACAGAATAGTAACGGAAAAAGCCATTTTTTTTAATGTGGATTCCCCAGTAACTATTTTCTATAGGGTTTCTCTTTTATCCTCTGAAAATATGTGCTATTAGGTTAAATAAAGTTTCATTACAAGAGCCTTTCAATAAAAATACGCTGAATCCTCCATTTTATGTTACTTTTTTCCAGCATCTTTGAACTTTTGTTTTTCCCATAATATTTTTACATGTGTAAAGCCAGTCTGTGCAGTAACCCAAAGACAATCTTACTAGCATAGCATACATTTCTTTATAAGAGATCTTTCATTATATATAAAGCCAAGAACTGACCATGTCTTATTCTCAGCAGTTTTTCTCCATTAACTTTTAATCATTTTACTAGCTTTTTTTTTTTTTTTTTTTTTTTTTTTTTTTTTTTTTTTAATGCAAAGCACCCCTTCCTAAGGAACGAAGATGCTACACCAGGAAAACAGAGAAGGAAGCACTCCCAAGTTATCACTGACTCACCTATCTCTGGCTCTTTGACCGACTCCTGTCACTGTCTCTCATGCTGTTGCTCATGTTTAATACTTCTTCTCTAAAGGCTGCAGTGAGGGGTAACTACGTAACATGCCAAAATTCATATGTGAGGAGAGGTGACTGTCTCCTCTCAGGCCATTTGTACCTTTAGTCAAGGCTCTCTATGCACTCAGGTTAGCTGTACGAACAGCTTGCCCACACTGACAATTCCTGATTTATTAGAAAAGGAAAAGGCTGCGCACACCGCATCACACCACGAGTCACCCGCCTGAGGGGCCTGAGGGCGCTCGTGAGCCTCAACGGCCCTAACGGTCCTAACGGCCCTAACGGGCGCGCCGGCCCGGCCCCGCCCCCCCCCCCCCCCCCCCCCCCCGCCCCCC
>JAYECN010000013.1:8330441-8381606 GCA_035222435.1 Microcambeva ribeirae | reverse complement strand
CGGAATAGTATGTTTAGTCTCTTGTACCCTAGACCTCTGTCCTTAAATTATCACAGCTGTTGCAAAGCACTGATCGTATAATGATCAGCTGAGCGTCATGATGAAGACAAGTCCCTGCACTGCCACATCACCAAATAAATTTTTGTCGGTGTGAACTGTGAAATTAGTGTTAACCTAAACACGTATGAATGGAAATGGTTTATTTTTAGAATGTAACATGGGAATTGCAAATATCCAAGGTCAGTAAGGGTACAGGAGTTCACTTCAAATTGTGTGTATTGTTCTTTTTGTTTTTAAATAAGCCTTTGCCACTCACAATATTTTGTGAAAGTGCCTATTTTCATCAAATTCCAGACTCATTTTATATTTACCTGGCATTATTCTGTGCTTCCTTGCCTTTCATTCCAGAACTGGAGCCCCTGTGTGAGAGGATCAAACAAGGAGCCCTTTTATCTCATGCTTTGCATTCATTATTCATTGTGCATTGTCAGTGGATTGTTACTTGGGGCTTGAATTACAGATAATTAATTGTAGGAAAGCACTTGTAATTTCACACTTTGTGAAACACCCTTGTCTCAGTATAGCAGGGCTGTAGTGGCAAAATACCTTAATGCTGATTTTTTTGCCATTCAGCATCACAATTCTTAATATTTATGTTCTGTTGGTATTTATTTTGCTTATTTGTATGCAGGCTTATCTTGCAACAGTCATGTTCATATTTTGCTGTTGAAATACTTTTTGTTAAGCTACTTTTATACAGAATTTCAAACAAATACTTTTGTTTTATGGGTTGAATTGCCATTCAAATAGTGAGATTAAAAAGCCCTTTATCCCTGTAATATCAAAGAGACAACCTTGGAAAAGTGCTGGGCTTAAGAGCATGAGGAATCAGGCTGACTCCTAGCTTGGCTTGTTTTGAAAATGATAGTTTGAAGTTAACACCGCTGCGTTCATTTGACTTCGGGAGTTACATTAAATTGGTAGAAATCCCTGAGTTGCATTGAGAAACAAGCACTGTGAGGATATTTTTTGGAGATGTACCAATGTTTGCTTATCCTTCTCATCCTCCTTGGTATTTGCTATTAATTACAGGGGGAGGCAGAATACTAAGCTAAACAGACATTCTGTTTCACCTAGTTGACTGTTTCTGCATCCCTCTGGAAACAGGAAACACACTTGATGTATATCCTGGCTTATTGTATGTCTGGGGAAAAAAAAAATTGTTTGGTGAGGACCTTTAAAGGTCCCCTTGAGCTCTGTAGCTCTGTTTT
Organism: Microcambeva ribeirae; assembly: GCA_035222435.1. Taxonomy (NCBI): domain Eukaryota; kingdom Metazoa; phylum Chordata; class Actinopteri; order Siluriformes; family Trichomycteridae; genus Microcambeva; species Microcambeva ribeirae. Next base: position 8,380,335 of record JAYECN010000013.1, on the reverse strand, counting down.
GGATAGTTGTTTTAGCAATTTTGCAGTACAAGCCAAGAAGAGTATGGTGCCAGCAAAGACATTCTTATTATACTCTGTGAAGGCTGACACACACAAATGTTTACTATCACTTCTACTCATGTTTTCTACAGAAAATGTAATTACTCTGTAGAAAAGTTAATCTTACCTTAGCCCTCACATTTTGGGGCAGCAATTACCATTAAATTTAAAGCCATAGTATTGTGCTGTGCAATTTGTGTGGGCTAGAGAGGCACCCCCCAACCTGAACTACCCTCTGATCCTGACCTTATAAGCAGAGCCACAGATTAGATTTAGTTTGCGCCAGGCTGAGCTGTGGAGCGAGGAGTGGGTGAGACACGAGACACCTGCCTGTAGTAGCCCTGGTGCGGCCGAGTCATGCACATGCCAGCCGTGTGATGCCACGGCTAAAAACCAGGTAAAAAAGCACGAGTTTGGGCCACGGCAAGTTGAGACCAAAGCCGATGTGTCCTCAGGCGCTGGCGGCTGTGCCGGGATGAGGCCCCGAGGGCTGTGAGCGGGGCTCTCGCCGTGGCTTTCCTGTCACCTGCAAAGGGAGCCAGCCTTTCGGCAAAGCTGCCGGGCTGCTAACGTGGGCCTGGAAATACTGACGTGACGCGATGTCCGTGTGTCTGCGGAAAGTCTGCATTTCTGGGAAGTATTTACATTCTTTCCAGGTCAGGTTTTGGTCAAAATCTAGCTGGGAAACTGCAGAATTGTATACCTTGGATCTTTGGAGCGTCTTGCTTAGTGCTTGTAAGCATCAAAAAGACTCTGTTTTCCATGTTGCATTATTTTATTCAAACATTGTTTGAAATGTTCAGTATGGCCGAGTCAGTGACAGGTTTGTGATGAAGAACAGCAAAAATCTGGAGAAGCAGGTTTATAAAGCTTAAGCCTGGCCTTTCCTGAGCGCAGCCATAGTCGTGGCCTGGCGGAGCCTCTCGCACCGTGTAATAACAGACGAGCGGTACCGAGAGCACCAGTGCTCGGTGCCCTCAAACAACGCGGTGTCTTTTTCTTTCCTGCGGTCCCTTGATGCTAGATCTTGCTCAGTCCCGACTGCAGGGCCTTCTCAAAGGAACAGAAGGGGTGGAGGAGCAAAAAAAAAAAAAAATATTTCTGTCCTTAATTAAAATGTCCTTAATTTCTGTCCTTAATTGGAGGCAGAGCATATGAGAAATTTGCTACCACGTTGGCTTGTTCAGGTGTGTTGGTAAATACTCCCAACACAGATGCAGTCAGTAGGCCTTTTTCCCTCCCCTCTCCAATAAGGCAGAGTAATTTAAGTGTAATAGGCTGCAGCTCCTGGCACTCAGAAGCTGTTTTTTTGTGCCTGTTTCCATGTCCCCATCCAGCCGGGGCTCAGGACAGGCACCTTGTTCATTTTGGGGACTGTGATTCAAGGGGCTTCATAAAAATCATACATGTTAATTGCACAAGTCAAATGGACTTCTTGTTATTTCTTGCAGAGTGCTTATGTTTTCTTCTTTCTTTGCCTACTCTTCTTTTTTTGTCATCATCTTTTCTACGAAGAGGAGGGTCGTGTCCAGTGAAATCCTCACAGGTTTTGAGAGGACAAGGAACCTGAACTGGGGGAAAAAAGAAAAGATTTACAGGGATTAACTTTTTAGAGGAGACAAGGATGGGTGTATTGCAGTGCCCTTTTGAGCAATTGGGAGGTTGGAGGAAAAAAAAAAAAACGGATGTCGTGAGCATAAAAAGCATGAATAAAGGCAACAGATTAGAAATGTGGGCTCAGGTAAACAGGTTGTGGAACCCAAATTGTTGCTTGGCTCACTAAAGAGAAAGAAGTGGAAAAGTGAGGGAATTGGGGATGACGACAAAGTTTTCGTTCTGAGGGAATGCAAAAATATAGTTGTTAAAAAAGGAAGACAGCAGCGATAAAGTGAGAAAGAAGCGTCTGCTCAGAATTAAAACTGCTTCATCTGTGATAGAGATACGGCAGGAAAAGGAGAAGAAGCTGTGGCATTTGTGCTGGAGCTAACCCGGGGAGTGATGAGGAGGACTGTGTTGCTGTGTATGTGAGCAGGTCCTCGGAGTTACCTCCTTGGGAAGCTGGTGCTCCTTGTCTGGGACGGAGCTGATGCAGCGAGTCAGTGCTTGAAGGTCTGTAGCGTTTACAAATGTGCTCGGAACATCAGGAGTTCTTTTTTATTGCAACGTTGTGTTTTCTCCAGGAAGTGCATAACTCAAGCTGCTTTATAGATGCTGTGAAATAGTAATGGCGGTTACTCAGTTTGCTATTATCACTTAATAAAAAAAGTTCTTATCTCTTTTGTGCAGATATTTGATTTAATGGATGCCAAAGCCCGTGCTGACTGCATCAAAGAAATAGATCTTCTTAAGGTAAAAAAGAGTTGTTCAAGAAATGTGCAGCCTTCATCAAAAACTTTTTTTCTTCCTCGTAAACATATTTGAAGAACGTCCAGTGTTGGCTAGAGCTTTTATAAGCCTCACAAAAGGTATTTTGCAAGTCTTAATTCCTTCAAAAATTAACACTGAAGAGTACTGAGAGATATGTAACTTGTCAAGTAGAAGTTCTTCTGAATACAGTGTTGCAGATTAACTCAACATGTACTGTTTAAAGTAAAATAGTGATTTTTAAAAACTGACTTCATTGTTTCAGGTAACAAAAATTTGTTGTCTGATGACAGAAGTTGCACATGAACGTGATTCTATCTCATAGAATTACTGAAACAAAATTCCAATAAGACTAATTTCTCATCGCCACGATCCTAAATTATCATCTTTTTCTGGCAGTTTTAATATGCTTAACTAAAAGATTCTCGTAAGCACACACTTTTATACTGTGATAGATTTTTAGGGGGTTCTTTTTTGTCTAAACAAGAATGTTTCATTTGTCAGTTGTAAAAGATAAAGACACCATGTACACTAAAATGTGCTTTATTCTTCTGTCCTCTCAGCAACTGAATCATCCAAATGTAATTAAATATTATGCCTCATTCATTGAAGACAATGAACTGAACATAGTGTTGGAGTTGGCTGATGCCGGAGATCTCTCTAGAATGATAAAGGTAGGAAATACTATTTTTAATATTAAGAGTTTGTAATCACTTGTTTGAATGGCTTTTTATTCTCTTGCCCGTAACTGGGTTGAATGAAATTACAATGGGAGGATTTGTAAAGGAGAGTGGAGTGTTTACATCCAGATGTTTTTTTGTATGCCTGATGCTGCTGCATTATATAAATATTTTCTAATGGCATTGCCCAGAGTACAAGTGCAGGTGGGAGCATAGTTAGATTCAGTTTGTTAGCATCAGGCAGAGCAGAAGCTGCAGCTGCTGTAAAGAAGGGCACCGTTACCACCTTGTGAATGGGTCTGTTTTGTCTGCTTTCCTGATCCTGGTACAACTGCCTTTTGTGTTAAAATATTCTCTTCCCTCTGTTAGCACTGAAAACAGAGAAAGCTGGAGACATAAGGCAGAAAAAGTATTTCTTCTATAATCTTGGGTTCAAACCGCTAACTGCTTTAGCGAACAAGATGATTAAAATGCAGATAACTGCATCATTTTCTAGATTTAATTGAACACCACAATGTATTTAGACTATCATGCTAAATCTTCTGAAAATACAGTTTTTGATTTCATTGAAATCATGTGTAGTGAGCTGGTTTAGCAGTTACACATCTTTAGAAAAGTGCTTTTTAATGTCCTTTAAATACATGTTCTTTAACTAATCAGAGGAATTTATCCAAGAGTTGTTGTACAGACTTCATATTCTGGAGTTGCTGAACTTTTAAGCAACGTTTTTACCTTTTGCATTATTTTCTGACAAACACTTTCCCATCTGCTCCTACCATTTCTTGCGGTTTTAGCATGGCTCGTTTTGTTCAGGACCTGTGTGAGCAGAGCCTGTGAATTTCTTAATTACTTCTATGCTGATTTTTTATTTTTATTTTTTTCTCTTTTCCTCCTTTGAGCTTTTGAAGATTGATAACTGTAAGGCAGGACAGCCAGAACTCGCTTCTAAACAGATTGACAGCGCGCCGTTAATATTTATATCCAAATTTGATGTTTTTCTTCAGCTCATGAGTTATTAATTCTGTGGGCTTACATTCCATAAAACATAAAGGAAGGTTTGTCTCTTCTTCCGAGTGTTCAGCCTTGACACGACGTTATTAATCGGCGTGCTCCGTGACAGGTTGCCTTATGGCGTGCCGGCGCTGCGACCTGCTCCAGCCTTTTCTTGCCTTCCCAGCTTTGTTTTGGGGTTTGTTTTAATCCGGCCTGTGACTCGTGGCTCCTTCGGAGCTCCCGGCCTCGTTGCACCTTGCCCGAGCTGGTGGGCATTCCTTGCAGGCTCCGTCTCGGAGGCAGCTTGTGGTGGTTGTCCCCTTAACACAGGGATCATGTTTAATGTAGCAAACTGGGGTTGCTGTTTGATGTTAATGACGGCCTATCGGGCTGCCATGAAATATGTATGAGGTGTCAGGAGGCGCCCGCTCTCCTGCCGCTCGCGGCTTGATGGACTGCTCGGCTGCTGCGAGCTGGGGGGGTAGCGCTTGCACGGTGTCTTCGGAAGTAAATATTTTTAAAATTGCCTGAAAAATAAATGATACGTAATGGTGTGAAAACTTCCTAGCAAAACATCTGCCTGTCACGTTACTGGGGTAAATAGCTATGTTGTGCTAGGGAGGAAGAAAAATGATCCTGGGGTTTCTGGTGTTTTTCACAGGGTGTCTCTGCGAGTTTGTTGGAGGCAAACGCAGGGGAGCGCTTGGATATCGGGTCACGGTGTGATTTGTAGGATCAGGCATGTTTTTGGAATTTTTAAATGGACATAGATTGAACGGCCCTAAAACCAGTGTTAATGTCAAAGAAAAACTACTGTAAGAGTAGTCTGTCTAAAACCAGTTTACTGTGGTGTTTCTTAAGACATTAGCAGAGCTGCTGTGCCTCGAGTTCACCTTAGGGAATTTGTTGGTTCTTCCCTTAATGAAGCAAGTTCTGGATCTTCAGCTTTTGAACAGGACTTCGCTTGTCACCGTTGAGCAGACAGCTGAGGGAAATCACTTGCATTTAGATTGAAGAGTGATAGCGGATGCTAATCAGCCTTCATCAAACTTGCTGTATGTAAATAAATAAGTAAAAGTGCATAATGAAATAATGCAAATGTGTGTTTGTATAGCAAGACTCATGCATGTAGTTCAGTTGATTGAGCAATATATAGTGATTCACCTCAAAATGTTCTCCAAGGCGTTGGGGTCATAGATAACAAAAAAACCCTACTAATTGCATTAATCAAGAAGATATATTTGGATGATTCAGTTAAATAAAATAACGTGTGCAGGTTGAAACAATACAATTTGAGCTATTTTGCAGAACAGTTAAGGTGCTAAATTAAGGAAGTTACTAGTAAGGCTTGTAAGAAGGAATCTCATCAAGATTTTTAGGTACAAATGCAATAAACTTCTAGATCTGTTTCATTTCTATAGTTATTTTTAGTTTTTCCCTTGCAAATTATCTCAGTACAGAAAAAAAACTTTAAACTGAATATGTCATGTAAGATCTTAAGTTAAAATCATGTTTTGGAAACAAGCATGAAAGCTTTCATCTACAAAGTAGAAAATATGTTAGTGCCTATCTCAAGATGGAAAATCATTTGAATTCCCCAAAATGTCACCTAGAACTCTGTCTTCAGAGAATACTTTGGTGTGTGTGTTTTTTCCAATAGGGAAAAACTTGGGAGCAGGCTGGTTTTTTTTGTCCTTAACCACAGGCACCTATTGCACAATTAAAATGTAGTTACCTCCTTCCAAGTGGCTGATGTGTGGCTGAATTGCTGGTTGCAACAGCAACTTTTTTTTTCAGTCCTGTTTAAAATCCCTCTGGTCATCGTTGTGACGTCTCATCCTCAGTGGGTGTTTTGGGCATCAACTTGTGAAATCGAGTCAGGCAAGTTCTCCTCTCCGCGTGGCCTGGGGTGCGGAACTCCTTCCTTTCCCATGCAAAAATACGTCTTCAGTTTGTCAAGACACAACCGTTTCTCATTAGAGTGCTTGACGCCGGCCGCTTGCGTCAAGGTACGTGTCTCGGAGAACGCTGTGTGGTTTGGTGCGCGGGCGAGGAGGAGCTCAGCGCTCTTCGACCAGGCTCGGGAGTGCTTTTTCTCTTTAAACCGAGCGAGCGTTGTGTGGGAAATGCTCTAACCCATGGCGCCTTGAAGCAGCGGCCTGCAATTTGGAAAGAGGGTTTTGGGGGCTATGAAAAACAGCCTCAATGTGTGAACTCTTCTGCCGCAAGGGTTCACGAGTGCCGGACATGAGTTGGAGCAAAGCAGCTGCACTGATGCATTTCCATCCGTGTGGAGCCGCATAAAGCTGAGCGGTGAGGAGCGTCCCAGCCCTGGGCGCGGGAGCTGAAGCTGTTCCCCGCGGCGCTTTGGAGGGGCCGAGCGGCGAGCGGGAGCGCTGCCCTCCCGCCCCGCCGCCCTCGCTCTCCCGAGCAGCGCAGGCAAAGAAGTAATCTGGGATGAGCAAGGAGAAGGGAAAGTCCAGGTAAGGAAGAGAGTAGCATGTGCCGAGCAGGTAAATAATGCTGAAGGAAGAGAGGATCCGTCTGGGAACAGGGAAGCTGCCCTCATGGAGATGAGCTGGGCAGGGAGAGGAGCCACTTTGGGAAGAAGTTGGGCTGCGAGGTGGCTCTGCGGGGCTGGAGGGACTGAGGGGCTTCAGAGCGGGGGCCTGGCAGGGCCCTGCAGCCAGCTGCAGCGTCCTCTCTTCGAGATGTGTTTAGGGTTGTTGCCAAACTTAATCATCCCTCTATCTTAATTGACTGCTCCCTGTTCTCATCTGTAGAATGGGCTGGTATGCCTGTTCTGGAGATGAAAGGATACGTGCTTCGTTTCTAAAGCTGTTTGTGCTGATGAGCTTCACAGAGTTCGTTTAGTTAATGTGGTGTTCCAGTGATGGATGCCAGGAGCACCCTACACATACTCCCTGCAGAAATGTAGTTATGATAAAAGATATTGAACCAAACACAGCAAGTAAATCCTAGAGACTTTTCCAATACTTGCTTCTGAGTTGGAGTGTCTTGAATGAATGGGGAAAGGGAGTTACAAACCCTCAAGAGGGGAAAAATTAAGGTGGCTTTAATTCTTTAAATCTGAAATTTTATTTATATGCTTGACACTTGCATCTGAATGCTTGGCATTACGGGTTTGGAAAAGGTGTTTATCCATGATAATAAAATGTTTGTAACTGGTATACGAATGTGTTTTTGTTTTCATGACCATTATCGAGGTCATTAATAGAGGAAGATTGCTTAAAGATAAATATATGGAGTCATCAGGAAGTGAACTTGCAATCAGCTGTAAAGGATTTTTGGGGGAAGCAAAGATAGATAGAATAATATATATATTTACCAGTGTGTTTGTACAGTTACATGCAAGTCAGCTTGTCATTGGCCAAGTGCTAGTTGCTGTACGTTCAGCTGAGAGATGGCATTTTTCTTTTCTTAGTATTTGATGTATTGTTTCCGCTGAGCGTTGCTGCTGCCCTTGACACGAGCTGCTCGTGTTGCCAGGCTGAAGGAGGCAAGGTGTGGGAGGAAGAGCAAAACGCGAAGCTACGCAGAAGACGCAGCCTGAAGAGGTGGGCAGCTGAACTGGGGAGAGATCAGAGCCAGGCGGACTCCTGGGATGCTGTTTTCCTGGTGGAATTACATAACCTTTTAAAGCAGGAAGGAAGGCTCATGTCTGAGCTCCGTTTCTGTGCGCGTGGCGCGTGTGACCTCGTGTAGATGGTGGGATCAGCCTGCCCTGACCTGGCCCTGCGACGCCTCCTCTCCTGCGGGTGCCCTGCTTTTGTGGTCATGCAGCTAAAACTGGCCCCGACTTCTGCAGTTTCCTCTTGCGGCTGCTCAGCCTGCACGTCCTCTTGCTGTTAAAGAATCCTTTTGCTTCCTTAGTAGAAGTCGCTAAGAGCGTCATTACCCATCACGCAGGTAACAGTCCTTCCAGTCTGCATCCTCTTCCTCTTCACATTCAGATTTCTTTCCACAAGGATTGTGTCGGTAACTCATTGTGCTCTCATAAGGCTATTTATTAAAATTATTAAAAAAATTGCTTTATCTCTTGGTGGGCCAGAGTGCAGTCGTGAGGCACAGAGCTTTTGGTTGCTCTCAGGGTTCTCAAAATGTGTAAGAAGGGAAATGCTTAGTGGCATTTATTTAAAGCAAGGGAATGATCATCTTTGCTCATCTCCCGTTTACTTTTCCAAGTGGTCTTTCTCAGAGGGTAACTCTAGCCTAAAAAATGCACACCAATAAATTCAGGTGATCAAAGTGCTGCTTGTGGGATTGTTCAACAGTCAGTTTAGGACTACATATGTAGTTTAGGTTATGAGTTTATCACCTTTTGCAGGATATGTCCATAACCCTCTGTGCTGAAGATGCTGAGGACCCCTCTTGTAAGAAGAGCGAGGTGCAAGGGGGGGATGTTGACTTTCTCCACCGGGTGAGGAAGACTTTTATCCTGGGCTCCCAAGCTCCGGGAGCTCCCTCTGTGAGCTCCTTCAGGCTGTAGTGCCTGTCATGGTCCTGCACGTTCCTTGCCTTAGAGATACTGAAAATTATTTATGAATTTAAGAGTGATTATATTTCCCATAGGGCATTGTACAGTGTGTTTTGCTGAAGTCTGGCAGGATTTGTCCGGATGTGTTCTCCTTTATTCAAATCCGTTGCTTAATTTGGTGGTAGAGGTTAGATACCAGGTGAGGCTGGGCTGCTTCTCCAATGTTTCTCCAATGCACTTTGCTTTTCTTCTTCCCCCTACTCTGAAGGCTTCCTTTAAGACTGTTTGCCAAACTGCCCTTGTAAAGCCTGGATAAGATGATTTGCTACTTGCTGTCACTTTTGCTTTCAGAATCTGATTTTTAAAGCGCCGTCTGAAGAAACTCAGTATAACTGCATGCTTTAATATAGATGCTAAATTTTTTTCATCCATCTATCTTTCACACAATTTTTTTCCATCTCCAAGAACCTGAATGGCTTGTGCTGTTTATGTGCAAGGCAACTAGATTCAGCTTGACTAGGGCAGAAACATTTGCGGGCTGCTTTTAGCCATTCGTTAGGGAAAACCAGAAGGGTTCTGCTTTCCCGTCAGGAAACTGCTGGGTTGCTGGTTCCTGTAGAACCTGCCTTGATTCCTTGATTATTCCTTTCTATTCACGCATGCAGATGGAAATTTCATGGAATTCAATGGGTCTTAACTTATCAAGGGCTTTTTCATTAGAAACCTACACCGTGTTTGGGGGCCTAATTCTGTACAAACTCGGTCTTTTTAATAGCTGATTCTTTTTGTTGCTCTTTTCCTTGCTGGTGGACAGCATCCTGAGAAAAGATTGAGAAAATCCATTTTGAAAAGAGGCAGTGAAATTAATAACTGTATAAAACAGTATTCATTGAATTTATTTGGAAGTATTGAGCCTCATTCTTTGTCAAGCTTAAACATTCTTAGCAAATCTAACAGCTCTCTTCCTCTTTTGATGGCTAAATACTCAAAATCTGTAGGGTTAATAACTTTTCATGGTGAAAGCATCAAGAATATTAACTTGTTACAATCACACTTGATTTAAATGCCTTCAGTAGAATGAGAGGGCATCTTCAGTACTGTTGTGTGGCACTGCAAGAACTGAAGGAGATTTTGTCATCTGCTCTGGTGTTATAGATGGAAAAATGAATAAAATGCTAAAAGAGTTTTTATACTTAAAACCCACATTGTACTTTTATAGTATGTAACTGAAAATCTTTGTTTTAGCCATTCTGTGAACACTATTTCATTATTGCTTGTACTTAAGTCTGAAATAAAAAAAAAAAAAAAAAGGCCTTCAGAATGTTTAGCTCAAGTGCCTGGTTACAATTATGATAATTTCAGAATGCATTTTAAATGGAGAAACGGTACTTTCATGTACACACACTTACATGTACTGTGTATTTGTTTTAAAATGAAAAGAAACCTGCTCTCCATCTTCCTGTTGACATCAAACAATCCTCTGATATGCAAATCCAGCTATGGGGAGAGCAGATACACGGGGCTTGTTTGGATTCGGTCCAAGACTGAGCAAAAATATATTTAAATAAGATACTTGCATGTTTTGCCTCATTAAAATAAAAATGCATTTTCAAATAATCCCTATAACTGGAAACATTTTGGGTGGAATTTTATGATTCTTTGTGTAAATGATGCATTTCACTATAGCTGAACATCTTTCTCATGCTCTTGCGCATCTTTGCCAACTTCATGGTGGCACATTTTATGATATTAACTATATAAAACTTCCTTCTTTAACTTCCTCCTTTTTTTTTTTCCCCCCCAGAGTGATAAATGTTTGTTTTATAAAAGTTGGTGTGTGTAAATATATACACTGTTAAAGTAGTTTTCTAGGTAAACTGCTTTACATGTAATCATTGTGCTAGTACTAGTGGTGTTCATAATGTTTTCTTTGTCTGTTTCAAGTCTGTTTAAAATAACAATTCTTTCAAGAAAAGCAACTGACTTTTGAGCAACAACTTTTATGTTTAGTCTTTAGCTGAAAATTTTGTAATGATTAAACTTGGACATTTTGGAATTGGCTGAACTCCAGGTTTTCAGTACATATTTTTTGAGAACTGTGTTATTCAAATGCTGAGTATAATGTTTGAAGGAATTGTGTGTAGCAGAGCGTAATTATGTTTCACATAAGCTTTAACAGGCCATCAAACTGTTACCCATGATGAGTAAGAGCTGTTAATGTTGTTTAAACAGAATGGAAAATATTTGAACAGCAGGAGATGGATCAGTATGAAATTGTCTAAAGTAAATAATACTTTTATTCCAGTTTCAAGTATTTGAAAAAATTTAATCCAATCTATTTTTCTTGTATGATCCTGTATGATCTTTGTATGTAAATGTGTGCAGCTGCTATTTGTGTTTTTCTGTCTCAAAGATGAGGATATGGAAATTAGTATTGGTGCAAAGACTTTTCCTCGAGGACACTCTGGTAGCCATCTTGCATACCTGGGTTATCTGTTTCTTTTTCCAGTCCTTTTATGCATATTTTAAGTTTCTGTCCTTTTATTTATTCTTTTTTTTTTTTTTTCTTTCTTTTAAGCATTTTAAGAAGCAGAAGAGGTTGATACCCGAGAGGACAGTCTGGAAGTACTTTGTTCAGCTTTGCAGTGCCTTGGAGCACATGCACTCCCGCCGGGTCATGCATCGAGGTAACGCGTGCGTCGCAGATTGCTCATCTTTAATGACCTTTTTACTGTATGAGAATTGAGCTGGTTGGGTGCACATGGCACCAAATAATCATCATGGGGTCAGTTTTGCCAACGCCTAACACAATGTTTCTGTAGTACCCTGCGAGCAGCAGGGGAGGGTGACAGAAGTTTGTGCCTGCGGATGTGCTCTGCTGTGGCAAGCATTTGCTTGCTGCACTGCCTTGTGCTACTGGCTGGCAAAATAAGGGATGGTTTTACAAGTGATGGAACCTCTGCTGCTGCCTCTCTTCATTTTGCCAAAATTTGCCATTTATGCAAAATAAAATGACTTCTGTCTTTTGTGTTATTTTGGGAACCTGAAAATGCCAGCATGTGAAGGATTTTTGGCCATGCATTTTAGCATATCCGTGTCTTATGCAGACTGTAATCTCTTCTGTTCAAACTTCTGTGAAACCCCTTTTAAGTTCTGAGCCACAGTATGTTGCTCTTGAGCTCAGTGAGAGCCGGGGACATTTGCCTTGTGAAAAATCAGGTCAGTTTGTTTTGAAGACTTACAGGTACCTTGTTAAAAATCATAAAATAAATCTTTTGCTTTTGTCTCTGAAGGATTGAATTAAAACTGAAATTGGATATTACTTGTGAGAAATAACTGTCAGGGGTATACATCATTATTTTGCTTTGTTTCTACTTGATTAGCCCGATTCTACTGACGAGTTCAAATAGCCATTCTCCTGAGTAAAACTTCCTTTTTTTATTTTTCAATGCCTAATGTGGAAGAGAATCAGTTTGCTAATTCAAGTAGCATCATGACACTGGAAGTGCTGAAATATAAGGTTTAGGATTTAGTGTACCTAAATATTTTGGTCTGCTATTTAAAGTAATAAGAGGTTTCCTAGTTAGAGCGTGAGCACTTAAGTGTAGTTTATAAAGTAATAAAGAAGTCTCTCTGTGTGTATTTTTTTTTTTTTTTCTTTTTAACTTTTCGTGGCCTTTTATTTTTGCTATTCAGGTTGCTTGCATGGTGTTGATGCCATTACAAACTTTGAACCCCAGTTTCACTCCTGCTGAACAGCACTGTCAAGTTTCATTAATATTATCCATAATTAAAAACCTCTTTCTGTGTGTATTATTCATAGAGTGATAGCTTTTTTTTTTTTTTTATACAATCTCACTGTGACTTTTTTTTTTTCTAGATATAAAACCAGCAAATGTGTTTATTACCGCGACAGGGGTTGTAAAGCTTGGAGACCTTGGGCTGGGACGATTTTTCAGCTCCAAAACCACAGCTGCACATTCTCTAGGTGAGTGTTAGTTGTGGGTGGGAGGGATGCAGATTTTACATGCTGGTAATATTGTACTCACTCACTTCGAAATTAAAAACAAACCAAGAGACCTTTAGCTGGCAGGGTGTTTTTTCTTGAAAGTGGCCTGGTCAGCACCATGGACAAATACAAAAAGCTGCAATGCTGAGGTGGTCTCACAACTAGACCTCCTTGTTCCTTTGTTTGACTTCAGAAGTCTTTAATATGGTAGCATTTTTTAGAAATTCTAGGAAAAAATAATGTCAATAATACTGACTCTTTTTTGGTAGCATTTAAATTTTAGTCAATGTTGAAAATAAGATGGTAGTTTCATGTGCTTATGTATCTTTGGGGATGTGGTTCGAAAGGGCCAAAGGAGAAGCTTTTCTACTTTAGAAAAGAAAAAAGGACATCTTATAGATTAACCTTAAAAAGATGGACTAATTATTAATTAGCTTGGGAAAATTGACTATGCTGCAATGACTCTTTCCCCCCACACCGTAAGATTGGAAGGAGGAAAAGAATCCCATAATTCTTTCACAGCGATTATACAGTATCATTGCAGTCATTCCCTACAAGTATATTGAGGTGAAATTTCTCTCTATAAGATAAATAGATTGAGGAGAGATCAGGCTTAAGCTGTATGGACTATAAAAGTATCTATGTGTGTATGTGTTATATATGAGAGTGTATCTGCATGTCCAAATTTTTGCTACCACATTTTAAAAATCTTTTCCAAAAACATTTTCACAGAACTTGTAGCTGTTGAGCATCATCTGAGAATTTGTGGAATCTATACTGATTAAGAAACCTTCAAAGTAAAGGAAGAAGGTATCTGTCTGGTAATGAGGTTTGACTGCAGGGAACTGACGAACTGTAGGATCTCAGTGGAAGTAAAAGAGAAAGTCCTTGCAACTAGAGCAATATCTGCTTTAAAGGGAAATAGAAGGTTTAGTGTTTATAGTAGGGTGATGCAATTTTTAGTTAGGAAAAACAACCCTTTTTCCCCCCTAAAATGACTGCTTTTAATGCTTGCTGAATCCAGTCTTGGTCATTGATGCAAAGGGTGTGAATTTGAGACCTCTCAAGCCCAGCACTCTGAATGGCAGCAGGACCGAGCTGATGGTTAAAACTGACTTGCGTACTGCTCAGAGACAATTTTTGAGAAAAGAGTGACCATACTGTGAGCAGTGACTTTTAGATATTTTTATAGGCTTGGCAAAAGCGTGTTATGAAAAACAACCCTTCTTGTGACCTTTTCTTTAAAGATATTAAATAGTATTTGCAGTTCTTATTTTGGGGTCATAGGAGGGCTCACAGAGAAAGGCATTTGCAGATACTGATGGTCCCAGTTAGACAGTGAAACATTAGACTTGCTGGATAAAAATGTGCAATGTTTATCCTCACATTTTAATTAAAACTATTCATATTGTTCCAGTTATCAGTACACCATTGAAAAGGAGAGGGTATTGATGTTCGCTGTGTTTATAACATTTAAGATGTGGGTGATACCTGCATTAACAGCCAAAATAACGTTTTCTTTCGTTGAAACGGGGCCGAAAGCCAGCGGCGAGGAGCGGGAGCTCTGGATCCCAGCCCAGCTTTCAGTAGGGTCCAAGCCCACGGAGAAAGCCCAAGTCAGTGGTGAGGAAAGGAGAGCTGGACTTTTCTGAGGTACAAATCAGAAGGTTAAGATGGGGGGAAAAGCTGTTTCCACATTAAGTTATTTTGTCTTGTTGCAGGAAATAGTTGCAAGGGACTGAAGACTGACCCAGGGTTAAAGACAAACAACCAAAGACATTTTCTGTGTAGCAGTTTATACTTGTTTAGAGGCTTTATCAAAATGTAAGCGGTAAACTAGGTTAAGGCTTTCAGAGATAAAGAAATGTACTAAAAATTTTCATTAGCCGCTGCTTGTAACTGCTACTTATGAGTAATACTGATTAAAATGCTTGATGATGGTCCATTTAAAACAACGGGAAATACTTCACTGGATAGGGTTGTTAAATGTTTTTAATGCTTTCCATACAGCCTTATCAGAGCAGCGGTTTTCTATTACAGAATACATACACCTTTTCAAAGATAGAAAATATTTCTTACAAAAATCCAAGTGAAATGGAGGTATTTCGTATTGTTGATCTGGGCAAATTTCTTAGCTTCACAAGACGTTATTGGGAAGGTGTGTCGAGAAGAGCATCCAAGAAAGGCTTCCTATGATTTTGTCCCATGTTGTTGTTTTTTTGATAGCTGAATGCCTTATGTTCTTTAATGAAATGGCAATGCTGGAGTCAGCTTTATGGCACTGCTATTAAAACATCTATCTATGCTTCGTATTTAAGTGTTTCCTTAAGGTAAAAGATGTTGATTTTTCCTCTTTGAGTTAGACCTATACACTTTTTTTTTTTTTTTTCCAAACTTCAGTAGTCATTCGATGTAATGAATTTGAGTATTGCCTGTATTTCAGTAATCCTCTAGAAAAAGCAAACAACACTACTTCTCCGGTGACGTTGTGGCCGTGGCGTGAATTCCTCCTCTGCGTTCGCTTTGCTCGTGGGCAGAGCAGCAGAAACGCGGAGGGTTCTGTGTTGAGCCGTGGTGATTCACTGGGGCTCGACACAAGAAGCATCCCAACAGCGTTTTCAAAAGAGAAACTGAGACCTGTTCTGCTAAATCACTACTGATTTTTTTTTTTTTAATAGTCTATTAATGTAATGGCTGACTCATCTGATGTTTATTTTGCATAAGTGGTATTAACATTTACGGGGCGGACTCCTCTGTCAGTTTACAAAATGTTTCATAGTGTTTAGTTAGCTACTGTTTCCTGAAACTCCTCTGTGCATTGCCACTTTTCACACAAACTCTCTTCTTTTTCTCAGCAGCAGTGCAAGTTACACGCGTATGCAGGTAATAAAAGGGAATGTTCACATCCTTACACCCTTTTCTTCATCCTAGTTTTCATCATTTCTGTGACTTCTGTCCCTTCCCTACGAAACCAGAAAGCTTCTATAAAGAAGCAGCATTTTCCAGCTCCCTCTAAAAGGGAGGGAGCTGCAGCAGCCCCTGAGGAAGCAGATTTGGCCATTTTCAAGAAGACTACTAAAACCTGCAGATGTGGAAATGCAGGAAATAGTGCTGAAGCTGCAAATGCTGTTCCTGAAAATAGAGCTACCTTAATGTGTTACATCTTTGTCTGTCCTACCGCACGTCATTGTTTTCACAGATAGTTAAAGAAAGCAACACATTCTTATCGTCCTGTGATGTGCATCTCACTTAACAGTAAAAATATGGGCGTGGGAAGAGGCGGGAGTGCAGCTGACCCTGGGCCGGGGGATTCAGCGCTCGGCACCAGCGCTCCGCGCTCCTCTGAGCTCGCTCTGCTGTTAACGAACCCTTGCAGCGCCTTCGGTCCGAGTAACGAGTCCTTCCCGTCGCGTCGCGTTACCAACAGCCCAGGAGTAATACTGAGGTCTAGATCTGGAGGCCGTATCTGTGTTTTCGGTGGCTGCATGCTGTAATTTCTGTTGTTGTTCACTTGTTGGTCACTGGGGGCTTCAGGCTGTATTGCAGGCAAGGTGTTACACTAGGCTAAACTCTGGAAAACGAGGGCATTTGTTCTGCTTTTTCACTATCGTCAATCTTGCACCGTCGCGTCCGACACCTGATGTATCGGCAGCTTTCCCAGGGCTCCCGCTTAAGGTTTCCTTGGCTTGGGTAGGCGCTGAGCCCTGCCGCCGCCGTGCGCGTGGAGCCGCTCCGGGCACCTCCTCGTGCCCTTCGTGTCCTCGGAGAGAAGGGCAGCCAGCTCCTAGCCCGTTTGTTGTTACTCGTAGAGCCAGTTTTTGTTACTTTTAGAGCTGTTTTTGTGTTGCTAAATGGATTCTGCCAATAGAGTGTTTGAATATCCTCAGTGAGTATGTGAATTCACAGATGCAAAATACAACAGAAAGCCTCCAAAGGAATCCCAGCTTACAAGTCCCAGGAAGAAAAATTAAAAAAAAAAAAACTTGAGCAGAGAAGTACTACAAGCATAGTAAAAATCTTAAAGCTATATCAAGGGAAATGTTGTTTAGTTGCAGCTTCCACTTTTAGACAGCTGTTGTTAAATGTACATTAAAACATTGCTGTTGGTATTGATATGCTAAAGCATTCAAGCAGGGGCACCCAAAAGAGGGGTGCCATCCTTTGAGATGCCAGCCTTTGGAAAGTGTGGGAAGGCCGTGTTGGCAAAGCAAAGCCTTTAAGTTTGGGAAGTAACCAGATCAAAATCATTAATCTCATTATTAAGAGTTGGAATAATATACATATTTGTTGTATCTCCATTTACAGAATCCATATGGAGATGAATTCTGAATAGCTGAAACTAAAACAGAAATGCAGAAGTGCCTATGATAGCCTCCAAATTCCTGTGAAAATAAGATTGTGAGGTTTATTCTTGGATTTTTGTGCAAATATTGATTTTTAAACTCCAGCAGTGTTACGAGAGTTTTAGTTTGGCAATACGGTCAATTGCAATGAAGTGACTTTAATTTGTCTGGATTTCATTGCAGGAGGAAATGTTTAAGATGTGTTCCCCTATCTCTCTAGGAGGGGGTGGAAAAAAAAGATGATTTTGGAGATCTTTCTGAGCAGCTTTAAAAGCAAAAGCTGGAAATATTTTATAACTTGTTTTGAACTGCATATCAGCAGTGAAAATACACATTTCATCCAATGCAGCTTTATCTAATTCATACCCATTTCTGTCAAACTGCAGACTGCAAAGTACGGGTTCAAATTATGCATCAGGAAATGCCAGTACGAGAGAGAAAAACTGTTTTTTGGGGGCCAGGAACACGGCATTTTTTTTTTTACTACTTCATAACAGCGTTTTTCATTCAAAAATTCTTGTGTGTTTGTTGCAGTGGGTACCCCTTATTACATGTCTCCGGAGAGAATACACGAAAACGGTTACAACTTCAAGTCTGACATCTGGTCCCTCGGCTGCCTGCTGTACGAGGTAACGCGGCGCGCGAAGCACCAGCCGCCCGTTGCCCCCGCGGCTCGTTCAGGGCCTGCTTCTGTGTTCTGCTGCTTAGAAGAGCATGCAGCTTTGTGGAAAAGCTGCTTTTCAGCCCTCCACGTGTTTCAGAAAATACATTTAGTGATGAGAGAAGTCTTAAGGAATTTCAGCATATAAAATGCTTTACTTGTGAGTTAGTAGATGCTTGCCTTTTACTAGGATTGCCAGAAAAAAAAAAAATTACAGAAATTTGCTGAGATTGCGCACAACTGAAGGATTAATAAGTCAATAATGATGGGCACATCGAAAAATTATTCGAGGTATTTTAAAAGGCCTGTGCTTTTTGTATGATTTTGGTAATAGGTGAGTTGAGGAGAGTTAGGACTGCCTTGAGTATGCAACTAATGCTCGCTAAACCTGTGATATACTCCAGTACAAGCCTAGTTATCTAAAACTGAAATAAGCAATGAACTGGGCTGCTGTGTACTTATAACTACCAGCTTGGATTAACTTTCAAAAAATAATAGCTTTGTTGCAGAGACCTTGAGTATTTTTCTCCTTCCTCTCCCCCTGCTAGCTCAACTAAGATAGTTTGTTAAGCTCTGTGTTAGGTGTTCTTAGGGTGCGGTACCTAAGGGTGAATGACCTTATATTGCTAAAGGGGGAAAAAGATGTAGGGCCAGTTCAAACAGAGGCTCGTAGTGAAGGGGTATGGGATAGGAGGCAGCAGCATCTCCCAGCTTCTGTGTCATGTGTGAAGGAAACACTGAATGCTGGATGGGAAGGCTGCTGGGAACCAGGTTCTGTGCCCCGGAGTGCTGGCAGAGAGAGCTTCCCGGTCATCTCCCAGATAAAAGCTGATATATCCAATGTGCTTTTCCATCTGCCTCGGTGGAAAAACGAGCCACCTGCCTCAGTGTAACTTGAGCACCCTAGTAACGTTGTCCACTGCAAGTTGGTCACCCTAAATACGGGAAGGGCCGGTAGCCCTATGCCATTCTGAAGAGTTGGCTGACCTGTGTCCTGCCTCTTCTAAGCCTTTGGAATAATCCATAGGAATTAAGGGTGATATCTGATAGCAAGTATTTACAAGTTTAAAGCCTTCAGTGAGACCTAATTTTGGGATTCCTTTATACCAACCATGGCAATTGCCATCAATTTCCATGTTCTACTTTATGTGTTTGTGCAAGGAGAAGCCTGGAGACAGCAAATTTCACCAGTGGGTGAGGGTATTTTCAATACCCTTCCCCCTACACCCCTGCTCATTTTCTTGAGTATTGTTCTTACCACAAAAACAATCAAAAACCTTAAATAACTAATTAATGTATGAAATAAAGACTGTGTTTTAAGGTTAACACTTCTTCAGTGTTAAGGATTCAGATTGCCCAGTGGATCAGTAATAGTTACTTTTCTTCTAATTTTTTTTTAGCTTGCTACTTTGCTGCTGCATGCATTACATTAAAATTTTATCTGATTTTTTTTTAAACGTGTGCAAAAATTTAAGCAGCTAATTTTTTTTTTTTTTTTCCGGTGATTACGACAGCATCTCTAGATACTTTTTCTTTAATATATTTTACCAGGATGCTGTTGAAGTTGACTTTTTTTTTTTTAACCTGTATTGTTGTATGAATAGAACAATTATTCTGCATAGTTAATTTGCTAATTTACTAGTCCTTTGTGATCACTGAGATGTAATTTTGAAATTTTAGGTTTAATTTAAAAAAAAAGTAGAAATAAATATATACTTAACATTTTTCTTACTTTTAAAAAATTATTTCAGAAAACTTGCTTAAGGTTGTGCAAGCCATGCCTGAACTGTGACATTGGTGTGGTTATTATCAGTGCTGTTTTGTGCTGGGTGTCTTTTTGTGATACGTGTTATGTGCATTACCTGCATTTTAACACATTTTATTGTGTTGATTCCATGCTAATGTGTGCTCTGGATTCTCTCCAGCTTAATTGGGGAAAAGCTGTGGCATGTTTATCACTTTTCAATGCACGCTTAATTGCCATTAAGCTCTTCTCAGTTATGTTTTAATTAAAGTTTAAAGTAATTAGCTATAGCTTACGTTTATTTAAAAATATTATTTCTAACCTATTCTACAGATTATTGTTCAGTGCTTAGTGACATGGTCGTTGGGATTTTTTTAAAAAATATGTTTTAAAGTCTACTTCCCGGAGCCTCGGATATTTCTGCAACCTATTGGAAAAAAAAAAAAAAAAAAAAGCCCCACTACTGCAGGAGTTTTTAATTGATATGCAACAAGGTAGACTTTGCTAATTAAAACCAAGATGCTGTGCTTTTGCTACACGGACCTTTACAAGGAAACGTAGGTTTTACACATTTCCTTTTATTGTTCAGCGTAGCAATTGCATCCTTACAGGGTTGTAGGTTGGTGGCTTACAGTTCAAAAAAAAAGAGGAGGAGGAGAAGAGGAGGAGGGAGCTGGAGCTGCCACCAGCCCCGCAGACAGACAGTGGGCTCCCGTCCCGCAGACACCCCCGGAATACTAATCAGCAAAGTCAGACCCTGGAGGTCAGGGAGCAAGTCAATCATTCCAGCGATCGTCTCAGTGTGGAGGATCAAATTAGCCTGAAAAATTCAGCTGCTGGGAGGAGAGGGCGAGCAGCTGTCAGGGGCAGCAGCGAGATGCACTAATGAACCAGATGAATAGTGCAAAAGCTTGAAAATAAAAACAGGACAGTTGACATTTTTCATCTGTCAAAGCAGGAGATGCATGAAAATATAGGATTCCTGTTTTAACTCCTTAGGGGACATTCGGAATTTCTTTTAACACTCTGCAGCATTCAAACAAAAGTGCTTTTTAATGAACACCTAGAGTATGTATCTGTGCATTTATTTGAATTTTTGCATGCATGCAGATTCTGTAGCTGATTTTTATTTTTATTTTTTTGGTCATTAGCCTGCATTTTTAGCATTCTTCTCAAGGTAGAGCCAGTGTCACGTACATCAAAAAAACTAACATTATTTTGTTAGTACGGTTCCAGAATTAGTGGTGGGGAATGGAGGACAGAACTCTGTAGTATTAATCTGGGACCTTTAAAATCATTCTTATTCGAAGTTAATATAAAAATTAGTACTGAACCATTTGAGAGCATTTTATCAGGTATAAAGTAAATGCACATTGGAATGTTGGTAATTTTTTTTTTCTCCCCGTTTTTTTCCGTATCATGTCAGTGCTTGCCACGAAGGAGTTAAAGGCATATCCGGAGGACCACAAGACAGATGAGAGCCATTTTCAGCTTGTCCTGTCCCTGTTGAAGCTCACTGAGTAGCACAGCATGGACCAGCGTGTTTCACACACGCTCTGCCTGTCTGGGGAATGTACACATTGTCCTTCCAAAATCAAACTTATTAGCACATGTAGAAAAGGGTGACTGACTTTGGGGCAGCTCTGCACTCAAAGCAGCAGTCGTGCTGCTGCGGTTCAAAGCCTCAGAAAGCCTTTGAGCAGAATGGAGAGACTTTAAAATGAATTTTTAGATTCGTAATCCTGCTAACTATAGCATTTGTCTCTACCAGAAGTGTCAACCTAGAAATGCTTGCAACGTCACCTAGAAATAAAGCGTGGGCTTACTAATACTATTTTTAGGTTGATCGTTTATTTAATGTTCTCCACCAGCTAATTTTTAATACGGTTCAGTATTAGTTACGAGTGTCAGCTGAATTTTGCACTTCTAATGAAGTTTCAGGATACAACATTATTTTTTGTTGAAGCATTTTGGAGTAGCGTACTGAATCATGAGTATTTTTTTGGAAGTACTGATGAGCTTACATTCCTTAAAGCTTTCCTTATTTAAAACAACCCAAAAAAAACCACAATAGCAGAAGTAGGCTGCAAAGTTGCTTTTATCCAGCATCTTCACCATAGGCTGTTGCTTTAGATCAAATAATTTTTTCAGGTAAATGATATACTTTTTTCCAAGTGCTCTTTAGAGAAATTTTGTGGGTGTGTTTTGATTTTCCTTAGTGGTACAACTCCCACACTCACGGCAACAGCTGAAACTATTAAAACAGAATGAGGAAAAAACAGGTGAAACTGTTCCGGTGTACAACTGAAATGCTGCGGTACGAGGATGCTGCCAGTACCGCTGTGCCCCGTCCAAACTGCTCATATTAATTGCTTCAGACCTAGCATTTTAGCCCTTGGACCAAACTGAACAGAAGTCATTAAAAGTCCCTTTGACTTACTAGTACAATAGATTTTATGGCAGAACAGGTCTGTTTAAAAGCACAAAGTAAAAGTGTATGTTTTCTTTCAAACAGATGGCTGCACTGCAGAGTCCCTTCTATGGCGATAAAATGAACTTGTATTCCCTGTGCAAGAAGATCGAGCAGTGCGACTATCCGCCTCTGCCCTCGGATCACTACTCGGAGGAAGTAAGGAGTGCTGTGTTCACAGGCCAGCATCTTTTGGGGGATAAGCTGGGACTTTTTCAGGCAAACGAACCAGGGTGATTTCATGTGATCCGAAGATTATTCCCCTAAGTGTTTGCTTGACCTTGTTCAAATGTTTATTTCCAAACAGCTCTTTGATTCAATGTAATTTTTTTTTTTTTTTTTTAATACTGCTGGTAACCGCACACCATTGCTGCTTAATTTCATGGCTCTTCCTTGCGAGCCTCCCAACACAGCGTCGCTCCCAGAGTGCACGACGGCGCGTGGCGCGGCGGCTTTCGTGCGCGTTACGGCTTTCTAAAAGCGCAACTGCGCAGGGCTGTGCGCGCGATAAAGCAGCACGCTAGCCTCGCTTCTCCAGAGACTGCCATTAAGAGAGAGCTAATGTAACTCAGTAGTAAAAATGAGTTGTTAATCCCCATTTGCCCGCATTACGAAGCTGCCTGTGCTGCTCTGTGTGACTCAACAACAGCCGTGGCTTGGCAGAAGAGCGGTTTGTGACCACGTTAATAAGAAATTTCAGAGAAATATAGAAGAACCTAATACAGACGAATTAGAGTAGTATTGTGTGTGTGTGTGTGTGTGTGTGTGTGTGTGTGTGTAGCCCAATAGCATTTGTTTTAAGCTGGTACCTAATAGCTCTTTGCTGTCAAGACTGTGACTGTGTGCGTGGGGAAGGGATTTTTTTTTTCTTTCTTTTAAACTATAAAATGAGAGGGAACAAGATAGTAGAAACTAAATGTTTTTCTTAGCCGGTATGGCAGGGTGAGGAAATATAAATGCTTGCTGTTTCATGTCCTGAAATGCCAGTTTTGAAATACTTTCCCACTTAGAACAGGGCAAACTGCTAGGAGCTGTAAAGCAAACAACAGGCTCTAGTAACCAATTCTAACTGAATTTGGTCTGCATGAATTAAAGATCAGGTTGGAAACATAAGAGTTACGATCACGGAAATACTTCCAATCACACAAGGTGTTGCACAATTTTTGCTCCCAGATTAGGAGGTTGCAGTTCTGAATCTTTTTGCATTCGGGGCAAGGATGGGGCTGTTAGTAAAAGAAACTGCCCTGTGTTTTGTTGTGTTTGCAGTGCCAGTTCTTCCCCTTTATGAAGCCAAAACGCTGGGCTCGGGAAGGTAACGGGGCGGCCCTGCGGAAGGCACGACGCTGAGCCGTGGCTGGTTTGTGCTGCGCGGCCCGCGGCGGCTGTTGCGGTTCATCATTTCAGCCGGTTCCTCAGAGTTGTTCGCGTCAGGCGGCGGCGCGCACAGGCGGCGGCGCGCTCCTGCAGGCCGCGTGCGCCGGTGCCGAGTGACGGCGGCGGTGCCAGGGGCTGCTCTTTGTGGTGTCACTCAGCCGCCGAGGCCATGAATATTTCACGTGGCTGCGCCCTCGGCCTCCCTCCTCCTCCTCGGGCTGATTTTCCGACCGTCCGCGTTTGCACTTCACGTGGCGGCGGCCGAGGCGGGCTCGGGCGGTTGCCATGGCGACCCGCGGCGGGATTTGAGCGGTGACGGGGATGCGCGGGGTCCCCTCGGCCCCCGTCGCGGGCCCTGGGTGGGAAGAGGGATGCGGCAGCTACACCTCCGCCTGGCACAAACCCGCTGTTTCCGAAACAGCCGGCGCCGTGGGGTGTTTTGCAGCATGATGAGAGCTGTGATACAACTTAATGACCACAGGTGTAGTCTCTTAAGAGGAGAAATCACATGGGTTTTCTACAGGATTAGTAGATATGCATTAGTAACTTTCTTCTGAAATGGATTTATATTGACCAAATACACAGGAAATATAGGGTGTGTTCACTAATCACTTCATCAAAACATTCTTTTTCACTTCAAAAAGTACTGTGCTCACTTTAAAAAAAAAAAAAAAAAAAAAGACCTAGAGAAGCATTATATGTCATATTACAATAACATCCTAAATGTTTCATCTCTATATATGTACACCATATATATGTATCCCGTGTTAGGCTTATATATGAAACCTGAAAGCAGGATGGAAGTACACTCAGTGAGCAGTAAAGTTCAGGGAACCGCCAACAGTAAAACCCACCTTATATTCTGTAGCAGCAAATTTGCTGAAGGAATAACTACGCTGAGGAGTGATCTGTGCCCTCAGCTAAGGGCTTTGATTGCAAAATAGAAGACGTGCGTCTCGGGTAAACTCTCTGTATCAAGAGAACTGGCATTTGAAGCTATATCATTTTGGAAGTCCCTCTAAGACTAACTTTTTATTAGTGCATCGTGTTCGTGGTGTTCCACAACAATGTGATGGAAAGATGTGGCTTAAGACACACGGAGGGATACCTTTTATTATTATTATTTTAATATGTGCCTTTGACCTGAAGTCCTAATTTTGAGAGGCGCTGCCTGTCGCAGTAGCAAGCAGACCTGCTTCAGCAGCACACTGCCAGGCTGAGATTTTCCAAGCCCTTGACCACCGTGAGGATCTCCATTTCCAAATGTGCCTTAGGAAGGCCTGGTGCTCGGAGCGAGCACTTGGCATTTGCTGAAAACTGTTCTCACTTAGGACATTTGCCAGCCCTACTGTAGTCCTTGGGCATCACTAACGTTGGCCACCGTCAGCAGCACGTGGCTCGTGTCCCGCTGCTTCCGCGTC
Source organism: Microcambeva ribeirae (assembly GCA_035222435.1). Classification (NCBI taxonomy): domain Eukaryota; kingdom Metazoa; phylum Chordata; class Actinopteri; order Siluriformes; family Trichomycteridae; genus Microcambeva; species Microcambeva ribeirae. The sequence goes on along the minus strand of JAYECN010000013.1, from coordinate 8,355,739 downwards.
GGGCTGAACTCCAGCCCGGGGACACTTAATGTGCCAAGTGTCCGACCGCTTCCCATGAGCGTGGAAAATTCCCCTGATCGTCGGAAGTTTTATGAATAGTAGTGAGGTTGACAAAGACTTAGATTTATTTAGACAGATGTTCCTGGAAGGCGCATGAAGAAATAGGGCTCTAACGAAGCATTAGCATCCAGGATGGTCCCAGTCTTGGTCCAGGAAAATTTCTGTGTTCCTATGTAACTGTTGTTTTCCTCCTGGATAGAAAAATTGCTTCATTTAATCCCAAAGGTTTGCTGTTCAGTAACAAGGCTCCAAAGAGCTCCAGGATTTCGAAGTTGTTGAGGGATCTGCCCCCCTCGTTGCCCTCTCTTTCAGGCATCCTCAGCGGCTCTTTCTTGCCCTATGGCAGGAATTCTGGGGATTGGGAGGGAGAGGCAGGTTTAGCAGCATCTACAGCGACCAGCATTTAGTTGTTGTTGGCCAAAAGAGGTCTGTGGCTGTATTGCTCATTTAATTAAAATATTAGTGCAGGTTCATGAGCAACTGAGCTCACCTCTTGCATTATGTCAAGAGTTCTCAAGTGCATCAGATCGGCGATTGTCCCTTATTGTTAACGTGCTCTTGTAACCCCTTTCTTCTCTCCGAACAGTACCAGCTTGTTAGAGTAAAAACAAAACACACAAACATAAAAAAAACCAAAAACCTGCAAAATGCGACCAGTCGTAATGCCACATAGCTGCTTTTTCCACTCTAAATGTGCTAACAAGAATGGCCCAAATCCCTGTGTGCACTTTTGACTATTGGTGCTGTTTTTCCTAAAGCGCCTTCCTAAGAAATGAGTCTCCATTGCCATTTCTAAAGCTTTGACTATGCTGTAACATAAACAACAAAAGCAACTCTGGGAGAAGACATTGTTCAATAACTTCAAACAGTTTGACTCTAAAAATGATTTTTGAATGAAAAAGTTTGGCTTGGAAAAACAAAACCAGTCAACTGCAAGCCAGCACTGGAAAGCCATGGAGTACCTGTTGGAGGCAAAAAGTGTGTCTTGGGCTTTTCACAGATAAATCTCCTGAAGATCTAATTTTATTGCATTACCTATATATATGCGCAAGCATATACATTTATACACACACACACACACACACACACACCCAACCCCCCAACAAACTCCTTGCTAAAAAGGAAGAGTGTTGTAGGGACATAATTTTTGTATTGTAAATGTGAGAGATCTGCACGCTGTGTACCATTCAGAAGGTTTTTGCGAGGGTCGATGCACAAGGCTTTAGCCAGTGGTGTGTAATTTTATTTCTTAACTCTTGAATTTCATATTCCAGTGCATTTAAATTCTTCTGGAAAAAAAAAAAAAAAGTGTAGCTAGCTTTAAAAGCATATTGGTCTTTTAATAGAAAGCAGGAAGTGAACTCTCTGATAGCAGACTTGAACTGTTTTGCCTTTGAATAGCCATGGTGATGAGATTGCTCTGTTAGTTGCAGTAAGAACAGCTTTTTTCAATACCCCTACCTATGAGTGCTAGGAGGGAAGCTGAACCAGATTTGGCACCTTGCCAGAGAAGTATAGATTGCAAGCTTCAATATTATTTTTTTAAATGCTCTAAGGACATTTAGGCGGTCAGAGCAAAGCTATTACCACAGAGGCAGAGCTCCGTGCGGTCGGTAGGGCCTCGCGCGGTGGCAGACGTCTTGGCGAGCTCCGAGAGCGCACGCCGTGCAACCTGGACGTGGAGGCTGCCCCGCCAGGACGTCCCGCAGCGCGCGGGGAGCTCCGGGGCCGCCTGCAGCGCCGCCCGTGGCGGCTCCCAGCGGGTCCGGGAGGTGGTGACGAGTGGCTGAAGGGTGGCTGCTGGTCTCCCGCTGCTCAGTGTGGCAACTGTGAAAGACCCAGTAAACTACGGTGTTTGCAGAAATACGGTACTTTCTCCTCACAGTGATTGCTTTTTCCCAGATAAGGGTTTTCTTCAACATGTGTGTTAATTATGCGTGTTTTTTTTAATAAGGGGGAAAAAAAAATAAGGGCTTAATCCTGTGAACAGATACTAGAACATAAACTAAAGACTGTTTTGTCCAGTATCCTGTCTTTGATAGTGGGCAAATGGAAGAACAGGGCCAACATCATGCAATATTTCAGAATCACACAGGATATTTCCCCCAAATACTTGTCCACAGTTCTAGCACTTTGAAATTCAGCAATTTCCCAAGTCAGAGGTGGAATCTTCCTATTAAAGAGCCACCAGCACGTTCAACTTGTCTGCTTCCTTGTCGCACGTGTCCGTGTTTAGGCTCCCGGCGGCAGGAGGATCTGCAGGGTCTCCTCACACTGTGTGAGCATTCACTCCTTCCCTGGACGTGTCACACAGGAACTTCACTCCTGAGTTTGTGTTTACCTTGTATTTACCTGTTTGCCTTCTCCATGCTCACTGCAGCCTTCTAGGCTGAAAAGACCTAGGCTAGGGTTTGAAGTCATGGATGCCCACAGAACATGGCAATCGTCACAGAAGTGGTTTGTTGCCAATATCTGTGGAGCTGTGTATTGAAAGCGTTGGAACCTCAGTCTCCTCCTCTGCTTTTCTAGAGAGCAGCATAAAAATGCAGAGGCCGCAGGAGTGCGTTGCACACGTGCTTGTATAAAACCCGTGCGGGGGTGTGTGCTGAGAGGGTGCTGGGTTTGCGTGCGGGTGCAGAGTTGCTCTGTTGAGCTAATTTTGGCCAGTCTTACTACTTCGAAGCTGGGAATACCCAAATGCCACTCGACAGCACTGCCGGCTTCCTTACACGTATTTTCTTTCCCTAGCTGCGACAATTAGTGAACATGTGCATCAACCCGGACCCAGAGAAGCGGCCAGACGTAACCTACGTGTACGACGTAGCGAAACGCATGCACGCGCACACGGCGAGCAGCTGAACGGCCCGCGGGCTGGACGGCCGAGAAAGCAACAGAAATGTTCAAGTGTTCTAAATAGATCATCACACTTTTTTCTGTGTGTGTTACGGAAATGTAATTATTTGAAGCTTATTGTCATGCTCTGAATTGTAAACCAATTTATATACCTGCTTTCTTTTTTCTTTCTTTTTGTATTTTTTTTCCCCAACTTGGAGTTTTAAAACAGGTTGAAATATGTAAAGCATAATTACCAGGAACCACTGTTTTCCGTGTAAAGAGAGTTGAAGTGTATTTTTCTTTAATAACAAAACTGTATTCAGTTGGACCTTGGTTCTAAAACACAGTTGCACTTTTGCACATGATAGAGATATTAGGCTTATTATTCAGAAACAAATTTCTGAATCTCACATTTTTAAGTTATAAAAGTTAGCACAGTTAAATTTATTATTTTAATCTTTCTTCTAAAAGGGGCATAGTTGTTATAGAAGATTATTGTATTTTATACTGAATTGTAGGTGCAGCTCTTGGCTTGGGAGGAGCCTGATGAGCTGAGCTGTTCCAGGCCCGCCAAGTGTGATGGGAAAAGAGTTGCAAGGAAAACTGTCACATGCCAAAATTTCTGTAACATCCCTTTTCTTTCTGTTTTTCTGGCATAATGCACATAAAAAGTTTGTTGGAGGTTTTGGGGCAAGGTTTAAGGTTAATTCCGCAGTCGGATCATTTTCAAGAGACTCATGCAACGCTGCTCTGCAGCAATAGGAGGCTACACAGGTGGTTTTTGCAGCAAATGAGGAATCTGGGATGGTAGCACATATGAGAAGGTCCTGTCTAAAAGATGCAATGCTTAATTTACAACTTCCCAACTATTTATGTATATGTCACTGTAGATTATTGTATTTAAAATTAAATGACCTTGCTGCACTATATTTAAAATCGAAGAATGCTGTTTTTTTTTTTTTTTTTTTTTAAATCCACAAATCTTTTGGTATTTTGTGTACAATAATACAAATGTATTCTTCCTGAATATTTGATTTTATATACTGTATGTATCCTGAGAAGTAGTTTTATATTTAGCATAAGTAAATACTAGCTTTACTTTTTAAATGAAAGGTGCCACTCTGTCATTTGGAAAGTAAGTATATATGCAGAATATTTTACGGATACTTTACTGGTTGAAAACGAAATTCACAATATTTTGGGTAAAGCCTAACACCTTTTTGGATATGCTTTAGTAATATTTTTACAGTTAAGAACAAGACTTTTTTTTTTTCTCCCTTAAGAATATGCTGTAATTGAGTTTGAACTGAAATTCTTGAGTTTGAAGACAATTGTTTGGAGAATATACAAAGTTTCAGAACAGAGTTGAATGAAACTACTGAGAAGCTATTAATGTAAGTTAAATCCTTATATAGGTAAGATGAGATTGAATCAAAGAATCTGCAGTATGTACTTGTACATAAGGGTTCTGTATACGGTTAGTCTCTGCACACCCATTTTTTTTCTGTGTGACTTTAATTTTTAAGTATAAATAGTAGTGTATAATGAGCATAATACAGCCACGTGTCTTTGTCCTAGACCAATTCTTTTGATTTGACATAATGCTTAAAAAAGCCCAAAACATCCAACTGTGGGTTTTATGGACAAATTTCAAGCTCAGTCAGGCTTTTGTTTGCTTGTTTCTTACTAGAAGTAGTAAGGAAATTCTGCTGGGTAAAATACAGGAGTTTTAAAATTGTGAATATGCCAGAACCTATTTTTGTTTGTTTGTTTTTCCCCCTCTCTCTCTTTTATTTTTGTTTCAAAATTGTGTAAAATGAGTCCTTAGTTTTCTCTCTGGCTGCTTGCTGTATGTACTCAGTTGTTCTCTTAAGGCTTCAGTGGGACAGCTTATGGGAATGAAGTATTTAAGAGACCTGTCAGAATTCGTGTCTTCGTTTGTGTCCAGCAACCCCTGTCTCTCTCTCTTACTACTTCCCCACCACCACCACTGATTTTAAAAACTGACAGTTATATTTTATAACAACAGTTTGTATAATAAAGTCAAATGGGTTTTGTTGGAAAAGACAACGGTGCAGTTCTTGCTTGACTGTCGGACTTAGCTCTTAATACGCACGTGTGCTCAAGCCATTTGTTTCCGAAATGAACTCGAACACCTAATCTCTGAAGAAAAAATCCATGCCCCACTGTACTCCCAGCATCTGCCATTATGCATCGATTATTAGCGTTTTTCCTGAAAGAAACTAAGAGCAGTTTCCCTTCCACGCTCCCGTGTTTGGAAGGGCGGCTCAAGTATAGGCATCACGATGAGTTAGGAGTTCCTGCTTCAGTGCTTAAGTCTTGATGATTAATCTTTTGTTGGGTAAAACTAGTAGTTATTCCTATTTAAAAGCAGTTTCAAAGAAGTGGTACAGATGCCTCTGGTCACTGAGCACCTGGCAAGGTTAACAGAGCTGCCTGGGGACTCCAAGCCACCTCTCAAGTAAGTTACTTTGAATGTATGAAAAACATATCGTTTGTTATAACGCTTCCTTTTATCCTATGCTTCTGTAAAGTGTTTTCTTTGCAAAACACCGTTCTAATTTTCCTATACTGATGATGGCATTTGGCACTATGTATTTTGTGTTTATGGCATTACATGTTTTTTTCTTCAAAATGAATGTTACATTTCTAACATAAATGTCTGCCCAGCTTCTCCTTTTATTTCAGTAGTACTGCAGTATTAACGTGCTTCGTAAAACAGTGAACTTTGTGCTTTGAATGGCATTACTTAAAACATTTGTCTTGAGACTTAAAGGCTCCCCTGGTGTGCAGTAGTCTAATAGAACATATAGATATTAAAATGTAAAAATGGTAGTGTTTCTATGATATTTTCTCAACTTTTATTATTGCAGATGTATGTGTTACAGTAGATGCTACCTATCTTGTGGACAGTTTACTGCTTCCAGTAGTTGATTATAGGTGAGTTTTATTGCCTGTCACAGAAGAAAATATGTTTAAAAAAGTTTCATACTGTATGTTAGAATGATATTCAAAAAGACCAGATCTATGCTATGAATGGTTAACCCAATAAAGTTTTTATCTATAATATTTAAAAAGAAAATCTAACATTATTTTTAAGCAATATAAAAATAACCTGAAAAATGTTTAAAAAATGATAATAAAAAAACCTCACAAACCTGCCTTTTTTGCCCCCCTCCCATGGGCCCGTGACCCTCGTGCTTTTTATGGGATTCTGATAATTCCTAGCGAACCTGTCTTACATGCAGTGAACGAACAGGAGCAGCAGGTGTGTGGTATAAAGGAGGACTCTGCCCAGCTCCCTTTGCAGAGTTTGTGCTTTACTGTTTTGGTAGCACAGGCTGCCGTTTGTGTTTGTGTTATCTCTTCTGTATGTTGCAATGACCCAGGGCCGGCTGTGTGACCAGGGAGTAGAAGTCTGTGCTCTGTCGGCAATGAGCCCAAGCTGTGAAGATCAGAGCGGGATTGGGAGCGCTGGAGAGCCCGTTGCTGTATTGGTGCTCGGGATTGAGAAAGAGTGGAATTCCCGGCAGAGGCTCGGAAGCGGAGCAGACCGCCTTGCTAGGCCGGTGCTGCTCGGGGGTCTCTGAATGGCACCCAGAGCTGCAGTTCGTTCACGACCCCAGCGGCGCCGGCGCGGGGCCCTCGCGGCCGGCGTGGGGAGGGCTCGGTGAAGGCCTTTGGCTCTGGAGCTGTGGAGAGTTCCTTGGTTTGGGAAGTAAAGGAGCGGGACAGCAGAGCACAAATCACCGCTTTAACAGTCCAAAGCTTTTTCCAGGGCCTCCGGGTCCCCACACCACCCAGTAAGTGAGTGTTGGTCCCTTGAATATCTGACGTGTGGTTTGACCTGGATGAACTGCTAACCCTCTGTGCCAGGGTTGTCCAGCAAGAGTAGCAACCTAGGAAAGTGGGAAATGCAGGCATTGGCCATGCCTGATGATTAGATCCTTATGTTTCCAAACATCATTTAGACGTGGATTTTAAGGTTCTCTTCCAAGCTTTACACCTTTTCCTGAACTCTCTTTTAATCTCTTCTTATTCACCCCTGCATCCTGCCGTTCCTGTCTCCTGCTGCTTGCGCTTCATCCTCTGCTGTCTGTTCCGCAGCCCTCCTGCTTTGACACCTTCCGTGTCTGGTTTTCCTTCCCATGACCTTTTCCTGGTGACTGTTACTTTGCATTACTGACTGCTCTGGGACTTGGCTACGCTCTGCACACTTCTACCTCTCAAATTTTATTTCTCATCACCAGTACATCCTATATTTTTTGTTTGTTTTGTTCTGATAACTACTGCATCGTCCTTCACTCTTTTTCCAACTCCCTTCTTTGATTCCTAGTTTGAGACAGACTTTCTTGCTGCCTCGATCACTTCCATGACCTTGTCTTCACTAAATACTGTTCTCTTTATTATCTCTCATTTCTAAATTCCCTCTCTCTGATCACTACCTGCTCTCTCTCAGCATATCTGTCTGTCTCTCTCCTCCACCCTGTCACTCACCCCTTTTGGGATCTCCAGTCTATTAACCTTTCTGACTCCTTTACTCTTCTCTGCTGCCTTCTTCCTTCACTGGTCTCGCTTCTTCTGACTCCGTGATCTTTATTTTCATCTCCATCTTCTTCTCTATCTGTGGTTTCTGTGGTCACTTCTTGCGCTGTCCTGTCTCCATTCTCTCCCCGGACATTTTTTTTTCTTGTAACTTTGGAATTTTCATTCCTTCCTTTCTGAATAACTCGAGAGCTACAGCGACGCGGTGCTGCTGCCCGGAAGCCGATGACGTCCCTGGGAAATGGAGCTTTTTATAGGCGCCCTGTTCTTGCCTTCTGTCCTCTTTAAACAGCATTGGGAGTGCTCAAACTTCTGCAAGGTTTTATAAGGGCAACTTAGCCTGTGCCGGTACTGTGTGCAATTACGGATCGTGGCATATATTTTGCAGTTAATGATTTATGTCTCCTTTAGTAAGGTGTGTAAATTGGGTATGTGAGGACTCTGTTACTGCAGGAGCATCCAGGTGCTGCAGTAGTTACCAGAATCCCTTTGTGCGCAGGGCTGTGTCTGCGTGTGGCCGTGGCGGTTTGGGTCACGGGGGGAGATTTGCCTGCCGTAAATGGGCAACTTCCAGGCTGGGACGTTGGCCAGCGCCGTGTTGCTCCTGCTGCAGCTTGGGTTCTTCTGTTGCCCCTGATTTTTAATCTTTTTGTGTAGGGTCCTGGAGCTATCTCGGTCAGAAATAGAGAGCGTAACTGTGTTTGCTTCCGCAGTAACGGAGGGTTAAGTTCTGGGTAGTCCTAGAACAAAATTTCTTTTCAGAATGGAAATTCTATAATTCTTCCATGTTTTTAAAATATAATCAGTGTTATGACTCTTCATAAATTTACAATTTATATAATGATAATTTAAAATATAAATTCCTTCTATCCAACTGCCCAAAGTGTCTCAGCATTGAAACTGCAGTAAAATCAATTGCATTTTTCAGACCTCTCAATAATCGTCCTTACGTTCATTCTTTAGTTCTAGCTAAGTTGAAATGCAATATTTCATTCTTGACATGTAATCCATGAAAATTCCCTTGGAGATCTCTTAATCCCTTAAAATAATTTACATGTACCCCACAATGACTGTGCTCTGGAGGTATATCAGAATTATTTTTCTTTGCTACAGGACATAAAGAAGAAACATCCACTTGCCTTGGGTGAAAATGCTTTTAAATGATTGTCATATTATGAAAATATTATAATAGTATAGAGGGTATTTTTGTTTAAAACACATATTTATTTCAAAAAAAAAAAAGCTGACATGAATGCATGTGGTCTATTTACTAATATGAGTGTTTCTGTTTTTTTGATGAAACTTGTGTTTTTTGATAAAACCTGTATTATTTTCAATTTCAATCAAATTGCTGCTTTTGATTGCTGGGCCTTGTCGGGCCCCTGTCACTGGCAGGTAGTGGGATGACACAGTGCAATGGGATGTGCCAAAGTAGCCGGGCATCACTTGTCATCTTGTAGACAAGTGAGGCAGAGGAAGTGAGCGAATACAGGAGTCTCTCAAATACGTAGCAGGAAAAAAAGAAAAAAGAAGAAAAAAAAAAAAAAAAAAGACGTTTTCTATTACACGGAAAACTTTTCCTGTAACTGCTTCCTTGCATCTTTGTCCCCAGAGCTGTTCTGTTTCTTTTGCTCTTTTATCTACTCCATGGTTGGGGTATTAAGAGCAAGTACTGTACGTGAAACATGTTACCTGCAATATATTGCTCCAAGTGTAACTTCCCATCTCTTCATATTCCTGCTTGCTCTCTGTAGTGCAAATAACAACCTGTTAAAGGTAGCACAGCTGTAACGGATGCGCTCTAGTGCTATGACCTATCCTATGTGCCAAGTACCTGAGCATGTATTTTACCATAAATAACTGCTCTTTACCGTGATTTCGTAGATTGCTGGGTTTTGACCACAGACAATTATTCTCTTCTTAGTTGCAAGCACAGACGTGTCTAATCAATATTTTGTGGGGTTGTTCGAAAACACAAATGCCTGGATTTAGGTGGGCGATGATGATCTCCGTGGCACAATTTTGTTCCCTGCAGGTCTCCAGGAGCTTCCCGGAGCCCACGGCAGGATGTCCTTGCAGGCGGAACGCTCCTCCGGGAGCAGCCCCGGAGCGGCTCCTTCCCACCGCGGCGCCCCGAGGAGCTGCGGCAGGGCGCCCGCGCCTGCCGCGGGCTGCGTGCGCGTGCTCTGTAAGGCCGCTGCTCGGCAGTATTGGCAAGTTTTTCACCCCGCTTTTATTACAGTAGTAATTACAAAAGCCTAGCATTTGTTCCAGTTTTGCTGTAAAATAGATGTTAATTAGTCGTAGCTGGAACCAAGAATGTTGCATTTTTGGGTCGTGGTAGTTTGTGGATCACATTTTTCTTACAACTGCGCACTGTTCTGTGCTTGGGAATGGTGCTGGTTTAGAGGCTGGTAAATGCAGTATCCGTTGCCACGGGAATTACTTAGTGTTCATGAAGTCAGTCCCACCTAATCACATATTTTACTTTTTTAAAAAATAATCTTTCCCAGAAGCAGCAGATTTTTGAGTCGGGTATTTGGGACAGCCACCATGCACAACCTTGTGTATGTGTGTAAGAGGGAGTAGCCCTTTAAAAGGGTTTTAAAGGGATTGTATGTGTGTGTGAGTGTGTGTGTTGGGGTGGTTTAATTTTTTTTTTTTTTTTTTTTTTTTTTATTAAGTGAAACTTGGTTGCAGTTCCCGCAACACTCCCAGTGGCGTGTGGGGTCTTTGGGCCTTACTCTTCAAGCAAGCTGCCTGCGCACTGGCAGTGGTGGAGCTGCTTTATAGCTTGTGCAATGTCAAACCAAACATCCTTGCTGGTTTCATGCAACTCCAGGTCCGTCGTCCAGGAAAGCTTCAGCTGTTGCTCTTTGTAGACAGCGAGGGAGGAATGAGCACGCGGTGCTCCCTGCTGTGTTCGGCGGGCTTGCGCCCAAGGGGAGACGGAGGGGAGGTTTCTTCCTCACCATCCCGCATCTGCATCTGCCTCGCAGCTGGACGGACTTGCCTGTCTAATGAGGACATGGAAGATGCAACCTTTCTATATAGGGGCATATTAAGGCCGCTGAGGATTGATGCTAAAAATACTCTCAAAGAGCTGTAAGTAAATGGAGGAGTTCTAAGGTGTCCTTGAAGGAAGCTACGCCTTAAGGATTAGAAAACCCTATGGCCCAGTAAGAAATGAACTTTGTGGTCTCTTTGTACTGTTAAAGTTTCTTCTGGAAACGAACTCCCACTGTCTAAAATACTATAACATTTTACAAGTTTGCAAAAGATGAAAATGCTACCAGATGTGAAGTTCAAGGAGCAAGTTAACTACTGTTGTCAGATGGAGCTGCTTTTGCTGTTTGATAACTTCTTCACCTTTTCTCCCTCTGCCTTCCCCCTCTCCTTTTGCTTAGTCCCAGTTCACTATGACTGCTAAAAACTGCTCTCCTGCAAATCCTATTGCAGTCACATAAGTGAGCAGAGAAGTATATGTGTCGTACAGTGCAATTAAGAGAATGTTTGGCTTGCTAAACTCCATTAATAAAATGGATTAGCAAACCATTACTGCTTAATTAACAGTAGTTTACTATTAAATGTGCATGCAGTGAGAAAAGTAACTGATTTTGACATACTAAAAAATCTGTCAAGGTCACATGAAAAGGGCGGCTGTTATCAGGCAGTCTCACCTCGGTGCTATTACAATACTGCTATTTTTGCCTTAACGCTCTTTTTCATGACATGGTTCAAGTGTATAAAAGGTTTATGGATTTGAAGCCCATCAGAGGTCATTTCTTCCCATGACTCGTTAATCAGCGCCGCTACTTTCATGTGTGCACCAGGAACTTGCGGACAACAGCAAGATTAGCAGGAAGCAGACAAAGGGAAAGTGGGGGAAAATAATAGTAGTGGCAAGTCCATGCATCAAGTGAGGGTGGCCCGGTGTTTTTATGGCCTCTTTGATAGATTGCTTTGGATACTTCTGGGCAACAGTGAATGCAACATTTTTTATCTCTATCCCAGAAGGAAGGATTATTCCAATGGTTCACCTTAGATTCTGCCGAGAATATTACTTTGATAATGTAATCGCTTTGGAAAAGCTCTCCTTTGATGTCGAGAGCGGTATGGGACTGTTCTTTTGATTAAGAAATACTTACACGCTTGAAAAACCTAATAATAGATGAAAAAGAAAAAAAAGTGACTGTGGATGGTGCTTTAACAGAGTGTATCTATAGGAGAGATGCAGAATGTGCGTGCATCTGTATCTCTGGTGGTGCTCTGTTATCTTTCTGTTGGAAGCCTTCACAGTAGGTCTGTCTGTCGCTGCCCTCAATAGCTCAGGAGGCTGTTTTTTTTTTTTTTTTTTTTTTTACCCCCCCCTCCATCATTCCAGGCCTTTCCTCCTTTCTTCTTCCATTGAACACGTGCAGATTGGACAACCTGTCCAGTCTGGTGGTTATTTCCTCTTTTCCCTCTTCCCACGTTGATGGTCCAAGGTGACCGTGTAGAGTTACCATGCAAACCCCCGCCTGGTCTATACTGGGGAAGCAGTGGGTGCCGGTGGCAAACGTTTAACTTCATCTGCCGCTGCAATCAGGGCCACTGCAGAGTGTGAGTCGGTCAGTGGCAGCGCTCCTTAGGCTCCGAGACCCCCGGGCTTGCCATGGAAAGCCTGGGGTAATGGGCAAGTCAGAGCATCGTCCAAGTGCTTGGGAAGCTCAGGAGGCAGCGGAGAAGGTGCCGTTGATTGACTGTTAATCCCCAAACACGCACCAGGAAAAGAACCAGACACAAGCCTAAACGACCGAGGTGGGAGATCTCTGCAGCAGATAGCTTGGCGGCTGTGGAGGAGGAATGAGAAGCAGCCGCTGATGGGCTGCTGCTTCATTTACTGATATTCTTCCATACAAAACCATCGGGATCTAAAGTATGTAGGTCTGAGAGATCCCCTGCAGCTTCACAGTGCTGGTGGGTGCGCGTTCAGCCGTGAACGAGGGTGCTCCTGCTGACAGGAGTGCCTCTCCCGCCAAGGGGAGAGGCACAGACGTCCCTCTCCCTGTGCCCTGGGTCCACCGGAGGCGCGAGCAGGCCGAGCGGAGCCTTTCCGGCCGCTCGGCAGCGCAGAGCTGTCCCTCCCCGTGCCTGTTGCTCGCGTTGGGCGCCGCTGGGCGCGCGGGGTGAAGCGCCGCATCCCGCTGTGTCCACGCGGCCCCTGCGCGTGAGCCCTGGGTTTCAGAAGGCGCCTGGTATTACGCGTGCGAGGGGAAGGCTGTGAGCAGCGTCGATGGCAGGCCCGAGGGCCTTCTCCTCGCTCCGGGGCCGGTGCTGCGCCCGGGCGCTCCGTGCAGAGCTGCCGCCGCCTGCGGCGCGGCGCAGCAGGCCTCGGCGGCCGGCGGGAGCCGGGGCCCGCCCGGCGCGAGCTGCTCCGGCCGGAGAAGGCGCCTCGCCCGGGCTCGCCTCCTGGAAGCGGCGGCTGCGCCTCGGGGGTTGCCGCTGCCGCGGAGCGGCCGCAGCGCTGGCGAGCGGTGCCCCCGCGCCCTCCGGCGCCGCCGGCTGCTCGGGTGGCGCCCGGTGTAGCCGGAGTCCCCGTTTGCTCCGCGCGTTCAGGCTCACGCTTGCGTTCCCTTTGCCCCCGCGCGCTGACGCAGCCCTGCCCTCCTCTGCCTCCCCGTGCGGGGCCGTGTAAGCACGCTGTAAAGCTGCCCGCTCCCTGACGGCGGGCGCAGCTAGCTGAGCAGCACTTTGTCAGCACAATACATTTACGGAATGCATATTTATGAACCTTTGAGCCTTTATTGTTCCAGAGGGCAAATAAAAAACATGAAAAGTAGCAATATAGTGTTTCAAAGGTCCCTCAAGGAAAACAAAAGTAGTTGGAAATAAATTTAGGGGAAAAAAAAAGTTCTTCTCCAGAACAGGACCTTGAATTAGTACGTACCGAGGATCGGCTGGTTACCGCTCTCCTCTTCCGCTGTCTATCCGGGTGCTCCTAGCGCACGGTGTAAGAAATTTTAAACCTGAAAAAAATGATTTTAAAAAGTTTAAAATAGAATAAATGAAGCGGGGAATTAGGCATATATAAAGATAAGCCGGGGATTGCTGGAACAGCATGTCGTGCTTGGTGATAGTAAAGTTAATACAGCTTTTAAATGGAAAAAGTCACTTTTCTCAGATGCCTCAAGATCACTGCATTATCTGCTGCAGAAATGGTTGACAAAGGAGGTTCAAAAATCAGTAAAATTCCCTAATTATTATTTTGTTTGACTGCACGATTTTATTTACTTTATAGTGTACACCTTAACTTCTAAAATGAATGGGTTGCTACCCTTTATTGCTGGCAATAAACTAAAGCCAGAGAGCCACTGCCTGCGTGCTTAGATGTGTTCATTAGCTCCATTACCAGTAAAGGGCCGTTATTCCCCCATTCCTCGATTAGGCAGCCTAAAATTAAAAAGAACATAGTGTTTTCTCCCTGCACAGACAGTCTCGTATTTCAAAAGGAGAGGTGCGAGTATGACTGCCTGTGGCTCTCCTACAGTTGAATTCACGGGAATTTTGCTAAAATAAAACTCGGAGTACTTGAGCAAGGGAAATAACTCAGCCCTAGGAGAAAATAGAGCAAGTTCCAGATGGTCAAAAAGAATTGCAGCCAATCCAGGGTTTTAGCTCTTCTAGAGCAGCGGAGCTGTTTGGATTTGTATGTTGTGCTTTTAGGATAAGAGTTCCCAGCTGTGCTTTCTTTTGAAAAGGCTTAAAAGACATATGAAGTGGGAAGCTCACCTAGCCTTGATGTCCATTGCTCCTTTTGCCCCAGATTAGGGGAAGAGATAGGAAAGCTGGCCCATGCCACCCTGCAGAATCCCAGTGAGAGGAAAAGCTGGCCTGTGGATAAGCCCTAAAGTGCTAAACTCCACCCAAAGCTCCTGGGTTGCTCGTGACGAGAGGGAAGTCCAGATGTGGCGTCACTAGTCAAAACTGTTTTCCAAAGGGCTGGTGGATGTGTGGCCACGTCCGTTGGCACCAGTGCTGCTGGTGGCTCAAACAGCGACGTGTTGTGAGACTTGTGCGTGTGCTTTTGGTGAGTTTACAGCGAGAAGTAGGTCTTCTGTCTGCCCCCTTCAATGTGCTTGTGGGCTCCTGTTTCAGATCGATGGAAAGCTTTGCTTCAACCCCAAATGGGATTTGCCAGGTCATCTTTGCTTTTGACAAATCTTAGCTTTTTTTTTTTTTTTTTTTTTTTTTAACAGAACTTTGTTTTAGAAAGAATAATACATGTATTGAATGTTGGTTTTAGCTAAAACAGTAATCAAAATGTGCCTGAACTCATGGGTCATTTCAGTGCCTCCAGAGCCATACTTTATTAACAAATTTCTCAATTTATTCCCTTCTTTCCTCATGACATGTCTTGTTCTGCTCAGCACGACCCTCGACACGGGGCACCCCAGACCAGCTTTGCTCCTGAATATTGTTTTCCAGCAAACTGTGGTAATCATTGTTTTTAACTACCCAGAAGAAAAAAAGTTATAATTACTCAGTAACAACTACATGCTTAACAGTCACCCACCACAGTGCAGTGATTTAAAAACTTTTAAAGAAAAACAAAAAGATGCATTTTTAATCGGTGTCAAAACAAGGATGCTTGCCGGGCTGCGCTTGCTCTGGCGCGAGGCTTCGCCCTAACCCTCTGCCAGCGTTTAAAGGACGTGGAGTTTTTTGTTTCATTTTCTTTTTTAACATATATGTGAACTGGGGGATTACAAAGCTCTAGCTGAAAGGTTGGTACCCCAAGCACCGCTTGTGCTTTTTGTCTTCCAGCAGGCCCAGCAAAGCGGTGAAGGTCCCTGCTGCAAGGACCCCAGTGCCTGTCCTTTAACACCGTTTTAGTGGAAACAGGTCCGGGCGTGTTATCTGTCCTGGAGTGCAAATGGGGTGTTAAGGAGGTTAGTGGGCAAAAAGAGGAAGAGGAAGGTACGCTGGAGGCAGGCGGCGAGCCGCACTGCTTCCCGCCTGGGTTATCGCTCGTGGGCATCTCGAGGGAGGCACCTCGCTCAAGACCCTCTGCTGTGGCTTGGGCAGGAAATTCAGGTGAGGTGAACGCCCGGTTCCTCTTCTAGTCCAGATTCACGTAGAATCCTTTAAAAATAATAATAATACTACTAATAATAGTCGTCATGCTTCAATTGAGAGCTCTTAGAGAAGTGGGAGCTCACTCTCTGCTCGTGCACTCGCTGCTGGTTCATCCAGGGCGGAACCGCATCCTTTTTGAGAAAAAGAGAGGCTCTTGGAGAAGTGCCTGGACATACGAAACTTCCTGCTACCATGGGAAACATCTAAACCCATAAATATTAATTAGTAGAAAACACGAGAGAAAGCTCAGTTTTCTTTTTGCAAGCTGTGGTTGTCTGTTCTAAATGTCTTTTCAGTGTGGGGTAGCACACACGGGTTATTTACACTCTTGGCGCGCCGTGAGGAACGCTGATGTATGAGGAGATCTGCAAGTGGAAAAACACGTGCACAGAGCACGCTGTCACTTTGAGCTCTCCTATACATAACAAAAGTGGCAGGATGCAAATATGAGGCATTCTAGATCAAGGCAGTAAAAATGTGAAGAAATCTTTATCCAAAAAACTTATAGTCAGTGATATTGATAAATATTTTAAATCCAGTGAATGGAAAAAAATCTATAGGAATCTTTCTGTTTCACTAGGAATGTTAGTGTTGCTTAAGAGCTTCATATTATTCTAATTTTTGCCAAGATTGGAGGCCTCTAACACTAAACCAATGGGAATGTCATACAATATTTATAGATATTTTAAAAATGAAAGGTTAACATCCTTGTCTCTATAATTCCATTAAAAACAAACAAACAAAAACCCGCAGGCGTATATACAAAATATTGCACTTACAATAGGAAAGGTACAATAAAGGAATTGTACTTGGAGTGAAAATACGGTAGTATCTGCTACCAGTCCTTGTTTCTTCATGTTTGCTTTACAGGACAAGATTTTTCTGGATGATGAAAGTGAAGAGTTGGTGAGCAGAGAGTGTCTTTGGTCCTCAACACATCAGGTGAAAACAGTAAGGAAATCTGGGCAATAACTTTGTTTTTGAAGAAAAGCCAAAAACCAATGCAGAACTGACATTTCCAAAGAAATCACATAGAGCTCCCTTTGTCGTAACTGGGGGGTCGGGAAGCACAGATTGTTTGGGCTCAAGAAGCTCCAGTTAGAGGAACAGAGACAAACTGGGTTTTGGAGAACTTTATAATCCTTTGTATGGATTAATTTAATACCTTAAGTCCCACGTCTTGGGGAAGTGGTGACTTTTCATTTATGGTTATAGAGGTCACACTACAAAATTCAGTAGTGAAGTTGCTGTGCTAATGGATTGAGGGGAATCGCTCAGCCAAGGCGATGGGAAGCGACACCTGCTTTTGAGTTCTACTTGGGCCCCAGCCTTCGTTTTGCCTGCCTGGGCTGGCTCTGAGTTTTACCTATAGGTGTAAATATATGAAATTAATCACTGCACTTCAAGGCCACACAGGCTTTGCCCGGGTGCTGCTTCTGCTCCTCTTCCGGAGGGAGAGGGAACTGGGGGATGAGCTGATTGACAAATGGAAACAGCCGGTGCCAGAGGAGTTGTCAGGAGGTGCGAGGGGGTCAAGCTCCCCGCAACTTTCAATTCCCTCCTGCCTGTCAGGGTAGTGTTAAAATATTTTGTACATAGCAGTCATGATAGCGGAGCATAGCCCAAGATCTTGAGAGAGACCTTGCAGTGCTGCGCGAGATTGATAGTATTTCAATAGGAGAGGGAGAAAATATACACTAGGGAAGACTGGGGATGGAAGGGATTAATTTTATGATTTAACTCTTAAGGTGATAAAGTTTGGGATTTTTTTGTTCTTTTGCAGAGCAGGGCATTCAGCCTACTTGTTGGTCCTGCATTCCCACATCCAGTTTGTTCCTGACTGGATGTTAGTTAACATTTTAATATTACTTAATGTTAAACTGTTAAGTAATGTTAAACATTATTTTTAATCAAAGAAAATAACAGTTTTAATATTGTACTGGAGAATGAGTCTCTGAGGGTCAAGTCCAAATTAGGGCCCGGAAGCAGAAACCGCAGCATTTTTGAATGTGTTAAATTGGGACAAGTCAAGGCTTTGTTATTTACCTAATATTTATTTTGCAGCTGCCATGTTATGACTGTATCTAAAAGTCTGTAAAGTTATCATTGTATTAAGATGATAATGTTAACAGCATTTTTTTAGTAGTAACTTCTTAAAACCTCCTTTAACACGGTTGCTTGTCGGGTTCCGATGCCACCGCAAAGCGCTGAAGCTGCTTTGCTCCCGCTCCCTAGCTCCAGAGGCTGCCTGCTGGCTGCCGTTCCGCCTGGCCTGCCGGTAGCTGCGGGTCGTGTTCACGCCGCCTTCCTGTCCTCCGCTTCCACGGGGGCGTGAGCAAGCTGAGAACGGAACCTCGGCAAACGGGCGCTCCTGCGCCCAGCCCCGGCCAAAACGTCCCGTTCCCGCCGAGCGGCTCAAGCTTCTCCCTGCTCGTAATTTGGCTGGCCGTTAGTAGCTCTCCTCTAAGGAAAAAGAAATCAGGGTCTGAGGGTTCGGGTTGGCCGCGTCCTCGCGCTGGCTGCCCGCGCGTGGGTCCGAAGTCGAGGGGCTCTTCCTGCGTGGCGTCTTTCTGTCCACGGGAGAGTTTGCTGCAAAGGCAGGCGCGGGGTTTGCCCCCTCCTTATTTAAAGATCTAAGATCCGGTCTAATAGTAGCAAGGATTTGCTTGGAGACTGTGTGCCAAACTGAGGTGGAAAAAGAGCAAATTTTGGAGAGAACATGTTTATGTGAAAGAGGCCGTGCAGTTCTTGTTTCTGCTGACGATGCAGTAATGTAAGACACCAAGAGTCTAACGTATTTATTAAAAATAAATACGAAGATTAACATTTATTGGCATTTTATTTGGGTGTTTTTCATTACTTCAGCTTCTGAAAAGCTGGATTAGTTTGGTTAGAGGATAAAAAGCCCTTTGTTGAGATCTTTCCACTGGCAGGCCGGTAACCCCAGCCATAGGCTACACCGGGAGCATCGTACTTCTGCCTAATAATTAAATGAGATCCTCATTTTAATCACAGCCTCTAACATGAGCTAAGCCCAGCGAGCCCACCAGCTGTGTGCCTGCTCTCTCAAAGTTGCTGCTATGATGTTGCACTGAATTTCTCCCAGTCATCCCAGTCTTATTAATGCCTCAGTGTGGCATAAAGCTTCATTCATTATTCATAATAATCCAGTCAGAGGGCACTCTGAGACCTGATAAATTCTCACCTAAATGACAACAGCTGACAGGGCCTAGGGTTTTATAGCCCTTCTCTTGCCATAGCAAGGTGCTGTGGGCAAAGGTCCAGAATGATCCTCTGCTAATGACCAACGTGATATATGAGCAGTTGCTGATTTTCTGACGTGAAGTCTACTCTGCTGAGCATCCGAACCCACCAGCAGTGAGCAGAGGAAGAATATCTGACAGGCGATATACTTCAAGAGCGGGTCGCGCAAAATCTGTCTCAGGTGGGAGGGAATAAAAGGGTTAATCCTGTGCTGGAGCACTGGCAACATCAACAACAGCAAAAAGTATCCTGGGGGGAGAAAAATCAGAAGTCTGTAAATTCTGGTCGTGCTGATGTGGAAATGAGCATGCAGTTCTTACTTCTGAAAGCTCTTCCTTTCTGGCACCCAGAGGGTTGAATAATCATGACTTTAGAAGCCTGTAAATTGCTTTATAAAAATCAATAATCATCCGCTGAAGGATATTAATTGCACTTTTTCACAAAGAAAAAAGCTTCATAATATTTTATTGTTTTTTAATGGGCTCTTTGATACCACAGGAGGTAAGTGAAAAGCCTCTTTCTTTTGTTCACACGCAGACCTTGCTTTTCAAAGGAGCACATCTACCTATTTGCGTTTTAACTTTTCCCTTGTGCTGTGGGTTCAAATTAAAAGCAGGTGGAGTCCTTTTATTTTGCCCTTCTGTTTTGCTTTCAACAGTGATTGATACTCGATTATATCGTCTTACCTTTCCGAATTATATAGATAAATGTCCATCCTTTTGTGTGTTTCATTTGCCTTGCAAATCTAGGGCTTAATTCTGGCAGCTGACACTGAGACAGCTCATGAAACTGAAGCTCTGTGCACTTGTAAGGGGTTAGGATTGACAGTGCTGAGTAGCTTTTGCCTGTAAGTCCAGTGAGGGTCTGTTTCTGAGTGCCTCCTCCTTGGAAGAGTGAGCGTCAAGGAGCGTCAGCGGCTACTGTTTTCTGCATCCGTCTCGGGGCCAGGCGGCCGCGCGGCGGCTCTGTGGGTCAGCGCCGGTCAACGTGAGTTCTGTCCACCTGACCAAGCACTGCTCACGTGGCAAAACCCGGCTGCCCTGGCCTGGCAACACGGAGAGCTGGGGGTAAGATGGTGCTTGGATGACTGGAGTTGAAGGTGGGAAGTGATTTCTGTGACGTGGCGTTTGGACCCCGTTCTTTCCGTGCCACAGTAACAAGGAGAGCCCCAAGGTCAATGGGAATCTCCTCTCCCTTTCTTCTCCCACTGGTGCCTTCTTGCTGGTCAATGGAGAAACAAAATCTCTCTGGCTCTCCAGTGAAATCGGGGGAACTAACCATTCAGTAGATAAGATATTAACAGAAAAATAAAGTCAGGTTAATGGAGATGGGACAAGTCCTAGACTGATTCTCGCACTGTTATATGCAATGCGTTGGGCTGTCAGAATAATTTGGGATTCACCCATTGACTGTGAAGGAAAGTGGAATGTAGTGGGGATGAAGTATCCCTGTAAAAAGCAAAAATTAGAGCCTGCTAGCTTCTTAACTCTTAGACTCCTGTTTTCGGCTAGTGCTCCTTCCCAAGAGAGAAGGTTTCTCATTTTGCTCAGGGAGCAGGATTTCAGGGTGCATTATTTCCTTCTGTGTGTTGGATGGGCATCTTGACAAAATGAAAACGGGGCCATCTAAAACTGTCTGCTAAGAAACTCCTGAAACACGTGGAATGTTACGGAGCCCTAGACCCTTCCATCTTTCTGGCCTGTAACGCTGGGGTTGCTGTAGAGGCTGCTGCCTGTGAGCCAGCTGTGGGAGCTGAAGGCCACAGAAATTCACAGTCCACTGGAATTATGTGAAGACTTCATTTTCTTGACTTCATTCTTTCCAACAGCCTTATTTGGACTTGTCTTAAGAACAAGTATTTCTATTAAAACTGACACAAGACTATTTACAAGTGAGGTGTGCCTGAGCTATATGAAACTTAAACATATTCCAGACAAGTTTAGGCTTTGTTATTTGCAAGGGCTGTGGGTGAAAGTATCCCTGGAATCTCCCATGGTTGCCAGAGCGACCTGTGACTACAACCAAAACATGAGTCATTCTTGCTAGTTTCCTCTGTCAGCTTCCTCAGACGCTTTTTCTTTCTTTCTGTTACTATTTTTTTCTGTAGAAATAAACAGAACTTCAACATTCTCGTTGGGTGACCTGTACCAGTTGGAATACGGTCCTGTTGCCCATGACCTGGCATGTCATTTGTCAGGCCACGCGGTTGGATTTAGTGACCCTCTGCTGATATCTTGACTGGGATCTCCTTTTGGTTTCTTCTCATTGCTCCTCCCCTGGATGAACACAGAGGAGGCTGATGAGTTGGTTGCTTGCACATTAGGAAAGGTGATGGGAAAACAGTCTAGTGGGTGTGGTAAACCAAGACAGAATATTATTAATTATTATTAATTTCTGAGGTAGCACTTCCGAAGTAGATATGTCTTTGATGCTCACGGTCTTTGATGCCCCTCTAGCTTCTGTTCATTGTGCAGGTCAGATGGCCTCTGACCGAGCAATCTCTTGCTCAGGCAGATTTCACTTGGTAAGAGGTCCAATAACCCCCTTTCTTTACCCTCTCTCACTTGCCCCTTTTTGTTGTGGAGTTTCAGTTACAGTTTTTCAAGTGTTTTTCTACCTAAGTGTGAAAACTGTGTTTTGGGGATTTTTTTCTGTTGTTTGATAGTCCCTGGGGGTATTTTGGTGTGTTCATTTTTGTGCGTTTTTTTTTTTTTTTTTTTAAAAAAAAAAAAACTTAAAATATTTTTTGATAGAACATCTAGGTTTCCTTCTATCTGTCTGAAAGACCTGTAAGTCTTTCTTACCTGTAAGTTCTTACAAAACTTCCTGCTCCCTGCCTTGTATGCTTTCCTTTCCAGGAAAGAAAAAAACATCAAAAATATAGACTTATCTTATAACATTCTCTAAAAAGGAACTAAAGCTTTGCAAAATCTATTTTTTTTTAATCTGAGGCTGATGCTCTAAGTCCATTAATAATAATCTATCCTTTTGAAAATCAAGCTGCATAATGAAATGTGAACATTTGGTTTCCAGTCTTTAAAAACTTGTTCTAAGATCTAAAGTTTTCATATGTAAGGAAGTCATTTAATAAACATTAATGAAAGAGAGAAAAAGAAGAGAGAAAAGGTGTGTTCAGAAGAGAAGATACTTCCACCTTTAATGGCCTCTCTGCAGGGTTTTTGGCTTGCGGGCTTTCTGGGCACCCTGGTGCCAGAAGCAATTGCTTTTGTAACTCTTGTTCTTTAATTCCATCCAGGACATTATTTAGGGTGGAAGTCCCTGCAGAGACTTAATGGTAAATATTTAACAAGGGAATTCTCCTTTTCTTCTAGGATCTCAGATTCTGTAAACTTATTAATTTAAGACAGCAAACGTTTCCTTTTGGTTCAAGTCCTCGATTCTTTATGACTGGGAATTCTTTTCCTCAGCTGTTTCCATTCCAGGGCTCTCCTGGTAGGCGGTTTGGTTTGCTCTACTTGGAAAAGAAACAATTCACTTGACAGAAAACATGTCTAGCAACTTGTCCTCTCACAATTAAATGATCAAAAAGAGATCCAAAAAAAAAAAAAAAAAAAAAAAAGGGAGGCGGGGTTAGTTTTGGATAATATTTATTATTTTGGTCGGTCTTGGAGCTTCTTCAGGATTACCTGGTCATCTAAAGGATATCCACCAAGTGCCTACAGAATTCATTCAGCTGCACAATGTTCCCCCGTTGACCCGCTGGCAGTGGTAGGGAGCAAAGACGATGCAGCACCGCAGCACTGCTCGTACTTCTCTAAAATCAGTGCGCTGCAGTGGCACCGTTGTAGCAGGAAAGAAACCACGTGGAGCGAAGGCAGGCGCTGATTTTAGTGAGGCGTAGCCAAACGTAGGGTCTCCCTCAGTGGGATTTCTCTCTGCGTGCCTCTCGCGTTCCCATCCTGAGCTACGACGTCTGTTTCATTGCTCTTTTGCCGTGTCACGGCATGTACCTGGGCAATGGGATTGCTACAGAAATGTCCGCCTTTGGTGGTTTTCTGGGGCGGGTGTCTTATTTTCTGTAGCACAGTGCTGTGATACAGCTCTGCATGGTGGTTGCAAGCTTGTATTTTTTGTGTAGTGGGCGAGTGGGGAATTTTCAAATTCAAGATTCTGGGACATAAAAAGAAAAGTGTTTTTTTGACAGTTCTGTGGTTTGTCTCTAGGCACATTGGGTGCTGATTTTTCATTCCACTGCATCAAGGTAACTGTCTGAACTACGATCCAAAGAGAAATCCCTCTGACAACACACCACTAATATCGCTCGTAGTTCCAGTTGTTCGTGCTTTTGTGTGCCCTGCCTTTCCATGAGATCTCACTTCCCCATCCCACCGCCTTGGGCTAATAGGGGGTAGCAAAGCTCAATCTCTGCAACGTCCTGTATAAATGGAGAAGGGGTGATCACAAAGGAGAAAGATGAAAACATTTACCCCTGCACGTCCCGCGCTCCGCGTGTCTCCCGAGGCTCCCGATCGATGGGGCGGCCAGGAGGGCTCGCGCTCCCCGCGCGGCCCCCGTGCCAGTGCTCTCCTCGGGCCCATCCATCAGCACGGCTGCCTGGCGAGCACAGAGTCAATGCAGCCGATTGATCCGAGCAAACCTGCACATGTACAGCACTAAAGGCCTCCCCCCGCCGCTTTCTTCTTTTCCTTGTGAAAAAATGGAAAATGAACTCCTTTTGTTCTTTTTGGTTGAGATTGGAAGATTTAAGAGTGTGTTTGTGGTGGGGAAATCTGTGCTCATCCCATCCTTATGTCCTAATCTTTGTTTAAGGCTGTAAATTAGGGCAAAAAGAGTATTTGCTGCTTTCCAGCGTATTTGTCTTAGAAATAAGGTGATATATGGGGAATATGAGCTCTTAACAGTCTGTATTTACCTGATGATACCAAACAACCCGCGATACAAAGGAACACTTCCTCGAAACACAGTGTTTGTGTTTCGCACCACCAGGTACCTGCGTGCGTTGCACCGTGGGGCAAATCCCTGGCAATACATCTTGGTGCAGCGGAATATTCCCGTTCCAGATCAGTGATCCTGGGTGTAATTACTACACAATAATAATGCACTTTGCAGTAAGGCAACTCCATCGGATCTGTAAAGATAATCCTGAAGTAAGGTATTATTAAACAAGGCCTCAAAATCTGCCTGACTGCCTAGAAGTGCGTTTGAAAATCACCGGGGGTGAGGAGGGAGTCCTTAGTAATCTGGGGGAGGCAACAAGGAAGCAGACAGCCAACGAGGGCAGCTATTTCAGTCAACCATGTCCAAGTCAACCATATCCGTGCATGCTTAAGCATGTGCTTGTCTCCAAGTAATGTGCTGAATCAGGACTGTTATCAGTGCCCAGGCATTCCTCCTGTAAGGTAAAACACAACAGCAGGAAGTTAAGTAATTTTGAGAGGTTTTCTTTATGGAAAACTTTGCATTTTTATAGGGCCTTTTATTTAAAAATCTCAGCAAGCTAAGCTACAGCGATAAATTAACTTTACAGCTACCCTATGCCCTAAGTAAACACTGCATTATTATTTTTTGTTTTAATAAAGAGCAAATGTAGGATACAGAGAGAAAAATTTTGAAGTGTGTCCAGTCAGCTGAGATGGCTCCTTTTGCTCATTTTTAATTCCCCGTCTGACTCCCCACAGGATCAATATTATTCTCTTGATAACTAGAGTCAGATGGACAGTTTCATCTTAAGTGTGCTGTAAATCAGGAGTAAATTCCTGGAAGACAACTGAAACAGATTTAAAGTGCAGCCAGAGAAGAGTCAAGTCCCTTTGTAAATTTAGGGAAGTATTTGGTTCAGCTTTTTTTAGTCCCGGTTTCTCCAAACTGAGGGGATTCCAAGTCCTCGGTAATCGGCATGACTATTTGCCCCCCAGGACACAAGGCTGAGTAGCAGATGTTGGGGAAGCCGAGCTACAGCTCAGCAGGTTTGGGGTGTAGAGGCTCTGGAGTATAGTATGTTCCCCTCATCTCAGAAACGATGTGATGCGACTGAGGAAAAACAACTATGAAAGAAGGATGTTGTACATTTCCTAAGTGGAACTAATTTTTGAAATCCCTTTTTAACGAGACAAGCGCATAAGGTGAGAAATCTTGTAGTTGTGGGAGCAGTTCCTTGTTTTGTGCCATTTTGTTCAGCTCGTTGGCCGAACGGCGGCCGTTCTAGGGAAGCAGCGTGGCTGTCGCAGGGGTCGTTCTGTGCTGGCGGGTCCTAGGGGTGAGCACGGCTCGGGAAGTGGCCACGGGCGATGATGGAAGAAAACCTGGCTAGAGGCTCTTAAAGGCAAGAGGGTAAAGGGCACTTAACGAAAAAGAAAGGTCAGTTTTGTGCCCAGACGTGCTGGTTCTTTATGTACGTAGGTAGTCGCCTGTACTTTGCAAAGGCCTCCATGAGGAAAGAGCCGTAATTTTAACCGAGTCCGGGCGGCCGCCCG
>JAYECN010000013.1:8109850-8205461 GCA_035222435.1 Microcambeva ribeirae | reverse complement strand
CCCCCCGTGGCCCATTAACAATAGTCATTTGAAGCAACATTTGAGATATTCGTTTCCACTAACAGCCTAAGCACTTGTGTCAAATAGCACCATATTCCATCAGTTGCCTCATTTGAGAGCAGTTAATCCAACTAGCTGCATGTAAAGGTAGCAGAACTCGGAACTTAACTGGGAAAGAAAATTTAGAAAACAAAAGTCCAGTTACAAAATGGAAATACATAACTGCATTCACTTGAATGGGAAAAGTCTAGCCAAGTTAGTCATACCTGCTCCAATATCTTTTCTCTGAATGGGTCAAGAACAACAGAATATCTGCCAGTAAACATCTTCACATGGCCAGGTAGTGGCAGCAGCAATATAAATACAAAGTAAAAATCTTCTATTTGGGTATAGTGTGTTACAACTATAGTAAGTAAACAGGGGCAAAATTAAACAAAATTATGGGTTGCAGTACTGGGATATCTTCTTTGAATTCACTGAATTACTTCTAAAATGCCTTATGGACTGGCTATTTAGTATTCATCACCATCTTCCTAGACAGCAACAGCTGTTTATCTTCTAAAATGTATAGAAAAGGAAAAACATATTAGCTGCAAAAACAGGCTTATTTTCACCTATCTTGTCATTTTTAGTAGATCTGCTGTTGAGTTTTCCTCAGAAAAAAAAGGAAGAAAAAGAAATTTTAGTCCTAGTAGTTAACTGTAAATTAAACAGCTAAAGTAAGAATTTACTGCCCAGTATGCCTAAGGATCAGTGCAACCTTCACTGCTCTTGTCAAGGTCAGCTCTGAGATAACATGAAGACTGTATCACACAGTCATATAATGTAGTAGACACATCAGATGATGAACCTATAATTCAAGCAGCTCAAACTTCAGGTCCAGCACAGACACCCAGTTAAACAGGCTGCCTTGTGCTTTCCAATATCTGCCTAAGTCATTGGTTCTGCCTAGGAAAACAAAAACCTGCCACCCCCACAAGCCCCTCCTTTGCCTCCAAAGTTACAAACACATCAGGTGAGGGAGGATGAGATTGAATTTTTAGCACTACAAAGTGGAATTACTTAATTGATCTTAACTGAGTTAGGCAAATAGCCCTGCCCCTGTAAAACAGGGGCACCGAGGAGCTCGAAATTGCTCCCCTTGTTGTGCAGAAATCTAATGAGAAGAATTTGGGGGTTGGGAGGGGGGGGCCCTCTATACAGACACACACAAAGCCTTCTAAAAAGATGTCTTTGAAGGGACAATACTGTGTTCACAAAGAAAAAAAAATTAAAAGCTTTTCCTCAATTTCCTTTCATTTCTTATCTTCCTAAAATACATATATACAGCTTGTTCCAGGAAATGTCTGAAATGCCTTCTGGTAGCTTTTAAATAAACATGAAAATCTCCTTTCGAGTTCAAAGAGTTTCACATAATGACTCCTCATAAAGAAGGACGAGTTCTTGGGCTAGGAGGCTGATATAAACAAAGGGCAGGAATCGTTATCAATAATTAAAACACATTATCTTTACTCTTGGACTCCTAGTCTGACACCACATAAACGCACTAGGCTCCAGAAAAGCTCTGCTGTGCCTGCCCAGTAATCTTTTCCTGGGCGCTAATTCCAGCCGACCTCAGTACATGTCTCAGCTAGGAGCTAATGTTTCTGGGTAGGCAGCACTGCTCCTGTCTCATTTATGAGTAAAGCCTTATTTACTCACTTCCTGTTATTAATTATGGGAAACAGGATCTCTTCAAACTGTAGGAGAGGCTCTTTTAACTCCTGTCTAGACTTTCCAAGGCAAAAGTATTGATGGGCTCTTTAATGTTTGTGCAGAGGCACAAAGTGCGAAAAAACATCACTGCCTCAAACAGCTTAAGACTCCTTATCACACACTCACAAAAAAAAAAAATCCTTTAAATCTCTCATGCTCCCATCCTTATTGTGAGGCACTGAAGTAAGGTTTTCTTTCATAGTTGGATACTTGCTTCATCTGTCACATTGATTAATTAACAGCTCACAGTATGAGCCCTGAGCTTAAATAGCTGCCTGAAATGAAGAGGAGAGATCAGCGTTAATATTCCATAAAATGCTGAAGAGGAAAAATGCTTCCTCTAATATGAAGGGATCTATGATCTATTATAAAAAAACAGCGAGTTTTTGTTTGACTAACTCACATGGAGGCTGAATGCACATAGCCTAAGAAGGAAGGCTGTAATGCAGGATTAGAAGAAAAGACAGAGACAACTTTAAATGTTTTACATTCATCTTTGTTGGAAAGAATCCAATCTCACACACTACAGAAATAATTTTCATCAGGGTTAAAAAAATAACAGTTTTTGACACACAATAAGTAACACCTGTACAGATGCACAGGGAGAAAGTATGCAACCATACGAAAGGCAGTTTTCTAAAGCCTTAAATCTGTAGCTCTTGCTAGCCAGAGTGCCGTTGGCTTCCCCATGCACACAGGGCGCCTCCCGGGAGGGCGCGAGGCCGGCGCCATGGTGCAGCCGGGCACGCTGCCCCTTCTGCCCCTCCTCGCGGTGCCAGGGCAGGCCCACGCGGCAGGACGCCGCGCCGTGCCCTGAGCTGCGAGCACTGCAGCGCACGCAAGTCTGCGAGCTTTTGGGGCGGGCTTCCTGCTCTTGGCCTGTACCACCGCAGCGAGTGGCACTGCACACACAGGCAGACGAGCCGAGGGACAGGAAAAGCAGAGCAGGGCTTTCCCTTTGAAATCCCCTCATCAGGAAGTTAGGATAAAGCACAACTGATGATGGGAAAATTCAAGACCATTTGAGCTTCTCACTTTAAACATAGAAAGGATGTTTACAACAACAGCATCAAAGATAAAGCTATCAATTATTTTAGGCTTGGATAGAAGTGATTCCAATCTATTAAGACTCAGCATCAGAAATGGCTGCTTTTAGCAGTGACATGAGCTCCCATAGGACAGGGAATTTTAGGAGACAAAGACAAGGGCTGACTGATCCCAGCCCCGCAGCCGGGTAATCACTGCCCACTGACAGCGTGTTCTTCCAAAGCCTCCAACGGCAGCAGCCCTTTCCTCTCACACACGGCTGCCTCAGCACATTGGCAACAAGCAACGGAAGCCACCCAGGCTCCATCAAGACCCATCCGCTCCTTCCTGCCTCGGTATTAGCAGAAGACAGGTTTGACAACTAAAGGATAACAGAGAGGTGCCAAGAGCTCCTCAAGGCAATTCCCAGAGTCCCTGGGCCATACGTGCCATGCAGAGAGCGCCCTGCCAAGCTCTTCTTGTCCCATATAACATGAAGGGCCAGAGACATAAGACCAAACCCTGAACACTGCACATTAGCTTAGGTACAAGCTTACATTTTCTTTATTTGTTTTTAATTAGAAGTTTTTCCACAGTCCTTGGGCTGATCCCACCATCCTCCCACTTGCCCAGCCGTTTCTAAACCATCACAGCAAGAGCATTAGCTGCCTCTTCTGCAAAGTCACCCCGCAGGCATTGCGCAGCCCCTCCTCACAGAACAGCCCTACTACCACAGGCCCTCTCCTCTGCTCCCATCACTGCCACAGCGCCAGCACAGCCATTCCCAGGACCACAACAGAGGCTCTGCTTCCCCTCTCCCTCCACTTGGGCTTTGTGCTGCACCAGATGGAGAGCAGGATGTGCTCAGCTCCAGCCACGCTACCTGCTTCACCATGCTGGGGAAAAGGTCTGGTGCAGCCTTGCTACCCCTAACCCTCTCCAAAGGTGCCTGTAAAACTTCATGCCAACCCCAGCTGCTACTGGGGCCCCTTCCTTGGCACCTGCCCCAGCTGCAGGACACAGGGCTGCAGCAAAGGGAGCCTCCGAGGCACAGGGCAGCTTGAGCCCTGCTGAGGCACAGGAAAGCATCGCTATTGAGCGTTTGAGCCTCCTGCACTCAGGGGTGGGTGTGGTGGGGTCCTTTCATATTTCCATAAAGCTAAGACTAAGCCCCCCTGTTCTTCCCCCACACACACACACACACACAAAAAAAAGGAGGGCTGCTCCACTTACATAGATTAAAAAGAGGAAGCGATTTGAGTGCCTGGTTTCCTGGAGTCTTGCAAGAGAAGAGGATTTAGCTCTGTGGACAAACTCTGGCAGGAATATTAACAGTAGAGCTAGATGTAAAAAGAAAAGAGGAAAAAGTAGGGCTGCAGTTATTGACCAGGTGAAAGACACAGAACAGCAAATGAAGTAGGAAACCAGAGCAGATTTATGAACAGGGTGTAACAAGCAGGCTGCAGCACAGCTGCTAAACTCATTTCACAGACTCACCAGAGTCTTCTTGGAAGGAAAAGGACTATCAGATTGTAGAAACTGCAGTTGACAAATACTATCATTTAAGTTCATGCACATAGCTGAGCAAAAAAAAGAACCAAGTATCACTACTTCTATTTGGATGCCTTTAAAGATTGCTTAAATAATTTCAACATACAAAGCCACAAAACAGTCAAAATGAAACCCTGCATCTTTATCTAATTAATGCCTATCACTGCAAACAGGTTCATTTTAATGTCCAGTTGTCCCAGCAATACACCACACCGAATGAGGAGCAAGGGGACTTGTGTTTTAGTTGGCTTTGGTACAGTGTAGGCATTTAGCATAAAGTTTATTAGGATCAATAGCCATTATGTAATTAAAGCAACATGCCTTGCACTGAACATTCAGTTTATCATTTAAGCATTGAGGTTTAGGGTAATTTAATCCCCCAAGGCTTTTTTCCCCCCCACCCATGTCCTATAAAACAGGGAAATAACGAATGCAGAACTTTCAAAGTTACCCGGAGAGTTCAGCCTCACATATTCCTCCATTACGAGCACTGCAGAAGGTGTAACTGCACTTACAAGATGGATCCGAAAAAAATCTCAAAATGTCTTCTATGAAAAAGCATGAAGATTAACTGCACAAAACAGCCTTATTAAGCTCAAAGCTTTGCAATTATAATATTCTACAGACCACAAGCTCTTCAAAGTATCATGAGACCACTGAAAAGTACAGATTTGAAAAAAATGTCTTTTTAGATTTAACATGCCATACTTGTTCAATATTAGCCTTTATTCATTAATTGAGCTTAACAAAGCAACTTCAGTAACAAACCAAAGCATTTGTTAGGGGTTGCTGGCATTTTTATCCCAAATGCCCAGACACAGAAGGCCTTGGGGACACCATCACCGAAGGCTTTGCACTACAAGGGTAGGGGGCCATCAATTTGGTAGCCTCCCCCCATCCTTTGCGCATCACAGCCTGAGGACAGATCAGTTTATTGAAAACCCACATTATTTTTTTCTCCTTCCCTCAGATTTCAGCAGGATTAGCACATGGCACCAGTAAGGATCAGTCTATTACCTAGAGCTGTGTTTCTTTCCGAGCAAGATTTTTGAGTATTTAGAATATCTAAGCAGGGAGGAGTTGAGGGTATGTGCGCGTGCGTGCATACGTGCAAGCGGGCATGTTCTCATGAAGCAAAATAAACTGAAAGCTGCACTGTGGTAGAAGAACTGTGTGTACAGGTTTAATACTTGATTTTTTGGAGGATTTTATTAATACCGTTATCTACAGCACTGATAAGTATTATTTACTGACAAGTAAGCCTGAAGCTCACAAAACAAAGAATTCACCGGAAAGTACGTCTGAATAATCTTGCCAGAACAGCAAACTAGAAGAGCAAGAAAAAATACCACAGCCCTACTTGTGATTTTTAAGCTACTGAAAATAAGGGTTCCCCCCCCCCAATATTATGTCTCAGTTTAATACTCTGAATAATCTAGTTTCATTCGAGCAAACTTGAAGCACAGAATACCTGACTTGAAAAGCCAGAGAAAAGCATCTGTACAAAACCACTGACAAGCCTTTGTAGAGACACTAGCATTTTTCCCTTGGGTAATCCAAAGCAAAGCCAATTAGTAGCTGATTTATTGGGCACATCCTGAGCTACGGAACAAAACCCTCTTATTTCTTTGTCTTCTAGAGGCTTCACAACAGAGCTACAGACCAACAAATGAAGCTAAGCAAGGGCAATTTGACCAACATCATCTGTGTCAGCTCCCCAGCACCTGAATAATGTTATCGGGTCTCCAAGGTACGTCCTAGAGATTAGTTGGTTCTGCTATACAATTAGTAAGTGATTAAAACAGGCCATTTCCTTTGATTGCATTAAAGTACATACAGCAGGGAGAGCTATTACCCTCTGCAGTGGAGCGCATCTTCCCTAAGTGATCTTGTTTCCTAGTGTCTTATTAGCAACGTGTCACCTCAACCAAACAATCAGGCAGCACAGTCGTCTCAATGTGAGGGAAGAGAGGGTTAAAAGCTGCATCTCACCTGGGCAAATACAGCAAGCACATCTATAGCACAGAGTGTGCAAGGGGGGCTGAATGCAAGTTTTCATCCTAGTTCCCCCCTGGCTCCAGGCATGTAAGCCTTTTTTGCGGGAACTAACAACATGGTGTAGAAATTTAAAGACTAGAGTTTCTAAAAGGCTGTATTTTTTGCTGTTAAAGCAGGAGGACAGGTAAATGATGCCTTCTAAGACACAGGAAAATCCCAATTACAGAAATCATTATTTTTAGGCACCATGCACCATTTTATACCCCAGCAGGATGTTTTCCATCCCAAAAGTTTCCAAGGCTGTTTAGTATTTCTGTATAGGCAAAGCATATTTAAGGGCTCCCAAAAAAATCTGCTAATTAAAAAAGCCTTGTCAAGTGGTCAGACAGAGGGGAACTTGAGGATTATAGGTAAGAGGAATGAAATGAAGGCTCGGAAACTATAATTTCTTTCTGCAGTAGCAGCAGAAGCAGCTGTGACAGACCAGGCAAATGAAAGAGTGGGCAGCCCAGAAACAAGACATTGCAAACCATAAGGGCAAGTCATCTGCACTCCACTTAGGAGCCAGAACTGCTGACCATTTATTTTTCTCCCTCCCTCTCTGTTCTCTTCTCTTTCACAAATACCCTCCAGCTGGTACCCTTCCAGGCCTAGCTCTCCAGGTTTAATTTCCTACCTAGTCTTAGGGAGTTACTAGTAATTAATTCCCGGATCTTTAGACAAGTGTTCAAGTGGGAGTTGTCAAATAGAAAGTGACACTTCCAGAAGAAAAGCAGGTGAAATAACAGTCTCTATTCGACTCTTCTTTGCCCATGGAAGTTGTTAGACACATAAAAACAAACTTCCCATTTTGAACAATATTTACCAGACTTGCTGAGAGCAGCATCATCTGCCCAGTATACTCAGTGCAGAAAAAGAGTTTAAGATTAAAATAAAACCTCATTTTTCAGATATACTTAAGTTATTCTTTTGACTATATCTGGACAGAGACCAGGACCTTCGTTGCTTGTTGATCCAACTTCTATTTTGAAGTGGAGGGAAGAAGAGGGAGGAGGGTAGACAGACATTAATTGAGCCATGAACTAATGGGGCTACATACTACTTTCCATCTCCCAATGTGATAAAGGTTCTATGAATTAATGCAACAAAAAAATTTGAAATCACAACAAAACACACATGCACTACTTGAGTCTTAATCCTGTCCTCCACACCAGGTATGGACTTCTCAGAAACCTTTGTACCTTGCTTGGACAGCTTTTAGGTTAACGGGTGCTACCAACCTAGAATTTCTCTCAGTTTGCATTATTATAAACTTGGAGACTATTTTTGATCTCAGATTATGCATCAAGAATCTGTATCACCCAATCCATTTCCTTTGTGCATATTTGTAGTCAAAGCAAAACCACCAGCTCGGATTTGCTGCTGATGCATTTTAAGTGCTGCCTTTTCCATATTCATCTAACAGCATTAATAGTGTTGCTGCATAGAAACATTGCAGTGGATTTGAGAAGCTCAACCTCTGCAAACTGTACTTCTCTAAAGACATTTCACAAGCCTTAAGGAGATGCATGTAACATTTTTAACAACTACAAAACAGATCTAGAGAAATTAAGTGCCCTATTTCATACGAGGAATTAGAAGAATTTAGCATTTAAGGTGGGCAGAGGCCTCTGTCTGAAGCTTTTGCTTGAAACTAATAAATTGCCACGTGGATCTTCATACAAGTCTAAATTAAGACTATAAGAACAGCAAAAGAATTCTGAAGGTTAAACCCCATATTCAGTGCAGTCCTTCAACAGCAACAGTGGGTATTGCTCTCTTCTTTACATCTCTTCCCACACAGCTCTCTGCTTTGTAAGCAGAAACCAGCTGCTTGTTCTTTCAAGTCTAGCGGTTAGTTGACATTTACCATTAGTTTATGCTTTCCATTCTATCTTACCAAGGAAAATAGCTAGAAATTTAAAGAGTGGAGATTATATCTTTACATTTCTACTTCCCTAAAATTGGAGGGGGGTGCAGACAAGGTTTTGTGGTGGGTGTAAACATGGGACAAGATGACAATTTGAAGCAGCAAGAGAAAGGAGGACCCAGGAGCCCTGGCTTTACTCATAGTGGTCAGGTCACTGGTCAGCACTTGCTGCAGCTCGAGTAGCAGCACTCATTTTGTTACATCCCTCTCAAGCCCCATCTCCAAAGAATGCACTTCAGAGCAAGGATGACATCTGTGACTCAACAACTTGACAGCATTTCTTTAGCAAGCACCATGAGCACAGACAGCCCTGCATATACGCCCAGCATACAGTCACAGTAAAGAGGGGAGACGAGGAGAGTTCCTAGAGGACATCACAAAACACTTCCCTCAGAAAAGAGCAAACCAAACTCTACACAAGCTTGAATCCTGCACACCTCTTACTGCCTGCACAAACAGTACTAAGAGCTACAGTTTAACAGGAGGAAAAAAAAAGGGGGCCAAGGAAGATAGAGAAAAGTAAAAAGCAGACAGCTACCCATACACACTGTGTTATCGTCCTAACACCCAATTCAGATCACAGATTAAACAGACCTGTGTCCCTATGCTTTGAGTTTCCTTTGCCTTTCTGAAATTATCTTGAAAAGAAACTCAAGTTATGAATTGAATATATGGAAATGCAGATACTAAATGTATTAAATACCATAGTATATGTAGATACAATACAGTGGTGTCATGGATACTATTTCAACAATTATTTTGAACTTCTAACCAAAAACAGACAACAAACACCCAAAACATAATTAGAGACACATTTCCCATACAAGTCCAGACACGAAGGTGGCAGAAAAATAAAGGAGACAGAAGTGAGCCACTGAACAAAACTCCCCCAAACGAGGGAGTGAGGAGTCACTGTGTGTAGTTAACAGGTCAATGAAACTTCAGCAGGAAGCTTATCTCAGAGGTCAGTTGGCACAGACACAGATTCTGTGTACATGGAATGGGTGTCTCAGAATGGAAATCCAGAGTATGCAGCCATTTACCTGACAGTTTTTACCCCTCTTAGGGCTCTTTGGTAGTAAGAGCAACAAAATTGCTGTAGGTGTTACAAGGAACCTGGAATATACAATTACTCAAAGGCTCTGAACTTTATCTGATGTGCTCAGGGGCCACTCGGTGCAGAGAAGATCAGAAAATACCATATTGGGTTTCTTTCCCAGGTCTGGGCTAAGACATTTGCAGACATCCATGACCAGATACAATTCTTTCTACCTAAGTCAAGCCTCTGATTGCACATCATACCAGATCAAAATCAGACTAGCTCACATCATCCGTGTGACCTCAGTGCTGCAGCTGTTCACTGTACGTTAGGAAGGCAGCATTAAGGACTGCAAAAACAGGTTTAAAAAGAAAAGTAAAAACTGCAAAACCAAGGAGGACCTGAAATTAAGACTTTCACATAGACAACTTACAGATCCTGAAAACTTATTTCCAGTAAGCTGAAAGCATCAAGAGAAAAGCAGTCTGCAGCAACCCCACCACAATAGTTCTTGAACATTACTTCCTTTGTGTACCGCCCTTATAAGACACTAAGTTTTTCTAAACAGCACCTAAAGCACTTTCAAGTGCAGCCAACAAACTTCTGAATGTCACTGCAGCCTTGCAAAAGTAAGTTGCAGTTCTGTATTTAGAGAAAGACTGAAATGTTTTTTCAGTCTTCTGAAAGACCTCAACTGTACCTTGTGCTACCTCCTCTTGTTCCATTGCATTAAAAATAGCAGCTTAGTTGAACGTTAGGTAAAAATTCAGTAAACTGTTTTAAACAACAACAACAAAAAAAGAAACAATCTTTAAACAAGGTGGAAACCCATCTTGAGATGGATGACAGAGCCAGTTTCCTTTTGCAATGTAATGATTCAGAAATCCATGAAGATATGTTTTACTGATAAGTATGAGAAGAAAAATGTCAACTAAACATCATGTCCTAGTACACACACCATACCTTTTGGGATAGACCTCACCAATTTCTACTTAAACAGAGTTGCTTTAACATTCAATAACAAAATCAAGGCTTTGCATATTTTTTGTATGAATTAAGGGGAAATACATGTGATATTCAATATTACTTCCATCTCCATATAGGGTCATTTTGACCTTACAAAACAGATTTCTCCTCCCCCCCCCCCCCTTATACTGCAGGTTTTGTTTCTTGGAGCAGGTTTTACATTGACACTCATTCTAGTGTTCACTACATGTGGAAAAAGAACAAAATATCAAGTACACATATACACGTGCAGGACAGCAAGATGTTTTTGGGCAAGACTCAGTGGAATAAGTACAAGAATTTTCCACTGCTCCAAACAGAGCTCTTCAGCTACAACTACAGAGCCATCCTCTCTGCACATACACAGCTGCAGTACTTCATTGCTAAAAGGAAAGTCTAGGCCCAAGCCTGTTCTTTATGAGATACCATAAGCAACAGATCAGTTGTTACTCATAGGGCTGATTAGAAAGGAATATTGTTGTTTCACAAAGTGATAGAGAGGTTTGAAAAGCTTTTGTTTTGCATCAGATTTTTAAAAAAGGTACTCTTAAATTATTAAATATTTCTTTTGGGCAAAGCAGGCCATGGCCAAAGAAAGGGTGGAATAAAAAAAACCAAGCAGCTTCACCTCCTCCCAGCTGGAGAGTCATCTGACAGCTAAGACGTTCACACAGGCTATTGGAAACCCAGGTTTCCAGGCTCTTCTCCAAAAAAAGCAGCACTCTGACATTCCAGAGGCACACCATAAACACCAGGTTATCAACCACGCTGGGGCAGCAAGGGGGCTTTTTTCTTCTCCTCATGCAAAAAGTCTGGCCAGAAAAATGCTTATGGAAAAAATATATTCTTTTAAAACATCTTGGGTTATTCCCCCACAAGAGAGAAGGGGAAAAAAAACAGACTGTCAACTGGATGTACTTAACTCTATAGATTTTCTGAAAATGCAAGGCAACACTAACAGAATGAAAAAGCATCCCTTCTTCAAAGTTCTAATCCGCCTTTAATCACATTACAAGCATAATGCATTAACTTAACAAATTAATGTAACACAGTTGGACCTTTAGATCAAATAGGAGTGAAGATTTTGATCCAACAAAAGCATGTTATAGAGTATAAAAATACTGCTGCTCAAACCATGCCTAATATATTCTTGAGCTTGAACCCTAACAAAGCTTAAGACATGTATACTAATACTTTTTATTATTAAGTAGCTTTTTATTATTAAGTAACATATGGTTCCACTGCTTTAAATACATTATTTTGTTCTTAATTCTGCACATAGGGATTTTCTTAGACCACTTCTTTTGTATTAGTAATAGGTGAGAGAAAAAAGCAATCTCATTACAAGCTTGCGTTTTGCCAAAGACCACAAACCTCAGAAGAGCACTGTGTGGTGAAACACCCACTGGGCAAGCCTGTCATGTCAGTACTACACAAAGCACAACACAACTGGGCATTCTTTGTACTTTAAAAGAGTCTTGTGTGAGGTAGTGAAAGTCAAATCACCTATAAATCACTGAGTTACCTTTTTCAGCATCCTCTCTTATAGTGCCATCCATGTCC
Organism: Microcambeva ribeirae; assembly: GCA_035222435.1. Lineage (NCBI taxonomy): Eukaryota > Metazoa > Chordata > Actinopteri > Siluriformes > Trichomycteridae > Microcambeva > Microcambeva ribeirae. The sequence continues at coordinate 8,193,555 of JAYECN010000013.1, read as the reverse complement.
CCCTGTGCTGGACAGACAGGTGCACACAAAACACATGCAACCCCTGCACAAGATGGAATGAAGGGGCTGGCTATGGGGACCCCCACATCTGTCCCTCACTGAGCCACCCGAACACCACTCTGATTGCTGCAGGGTGCAAGAAGGAACAGAGGCCTAGTTGAGTTTAAGCTACGCAACACAGCCTCATCTAAGAGAGGCCTCGGGTTCACTTGGGCATTTAGCAACAACCCTAGACCAACAGACAAAGTGAGTGCCCAATTCCACAGACCCCGAAGGGAGAACAGATACTTTTCTCCCCCCTCCCAACCTGGTACCAGCCTCTTCCACCATGAAGCAGTGTATGCTGCTAGGAATGCATCTCGATTTTTCTTTCGAGACAGCTGAGCTGCATATACTGCTGACAGCTAGAGACATTATCTCTGTTACAAATTCCTATTTAAAATTTTTGAAGTTTTCAGGCTAAGGAGGTTAGGAGGTAAAAGAAACGGCCACAAAGTTTAGGAGGAAGAAAGAGAAGAAGAAAAAAAGAAAAAGGAAAAAGAAGAAAAAAGGCTTTCTAGCACCGCAGAGGCACAAGCTCTAGCTGCGTTTCCCGTGCAGTGCGAGGACTGCTCTGTGCCAGCAACCAACGTGCCACTGACACAGCAGGAACATGCACAATTCAAAATGCCCAAGCCTGGCAAGCCTAAGTGGATGGATGTCTCTTCCTCCTACCTCCAAGCTAGCTATTAAGTTATAAAAAAAAGTTTGTTTCCATATTATACATTCCTCAAGGGAGATGACAGTTTCATTAGCGCAACAGTTTAGCCCTTCTGAAGCTTTATTTGCTGTGTATAAAGTTAAAATAAATCATTATTCTTCTTTAAAGAGCCATGTTTTACTTTAGATTATAGTTCAGAACATACTGAACAAACTCTGCAGATGTATCAAACTCTGATAACCTGAAGGAAAAGAAAGTTTTTCCTTTAACACTTCTCTGAATTTTTCCATTTGCTGTGAGAAAAGTCAGGGTTATCACTCCTTCCCTCCCAACCCCCATTTAGTGTTGTGTATCCACAGGCAGGTCCTGGGAAGCTACTACTAATCTACATGCTGTTAGCAAGGAGCAGCCCCGTAAAACATGAGTGGAAGGAATCCAGGGTCAGTCCCCAACCCCGTCATGAACACATGAAGAACTGGAGCACACGTGCATTGAACCACAGTAGCTTCAAATGCTCCAAAGTGAGCAAAACCCCAGAAACCTCAAGGGCTTCAAGTTGTTTCTTTGTTTTTACTGAATCCAAACTTTATTAAGCTTTTCTTGTCCTGTAAGAACAGCCCCACTTGGCAGTAAGAGAATCACTAGTATTGAACATCTAGAAACACTCTCATAGACAGGTTTCCTTCTCTCCCTCTGTATTCACACCATAATTATGATTCATGCTAAGAAAATTTAAAAAAAAAAAGCACTAGCTCTAAGCACTAGACTAGCTCTAAGCACTAGCTAATTTCCCCCAATATGAGATTACAGATTCCATCATTATGTCTTCCTGTGTAATACACCTGAGTGCTCTGAAGGCTGTGCCCCATTTTATATTTTGCTGACTATTCTACATCCACACAACTGCAGCCACACCAAAGGGATTTCAAGGCATAGAGAGTCATTCCATAGAACACGAGGAACATCTGGAATTCCACCATGCCAGGAGCAGCCGGGGCTGCGCGGCTTGGCCAGGAAGGGGCCGTGCTCCCCGTGGGGCCCCACGGCCTGCACACAGTCAGTGCTGGGCTTTTAGCAAAACAGTAGCAGCAGTCCTAGTTACTGAGAGAATTATGTGAGAACCAACCATTCCTTAACAAAGCTACACAAGTGCGTGAGACACTTGTATGACAGAAGTTTTGGGCACATTCAATCCCATATTTAAATTAACTTAAAGAATAACTTCCATTTCAAAAGCTATTCCATCAGAACCAGTATAAAGTCAAAGAATTAATTTCATGAAATAAAAAAGAACTTGAAATTAACTGCTAGCATTTTCCCAGGTTTAAAGGAATAGCATAAAACCAGAGGACACAGGCTTTGTGGCAGTAAGCACAGTAAAAGTAACTTTCTCTTCTGAAACACTGCAACCTCTCACAGGTAAAAGCCATTTGGCTTGAGAATCTGTTGCAAGACCCAGAAGCTCTTCCAGACTCTCCTCCTCTTGCAAATGCTTCCACTGACTTGAAAACGATTCTAGCACAGATTCGTCTCCAGGCAAACTCTAGTTCTCCATGAGTTTCAATAAAGAAATTACCAACCTGCCAGCCAAGCCTTTTGTGACAACAGGAACAATGTGGGAGAAACCATGTCCTTTTTTCTAAAAGCAACAACTGGAAAAATTACCACAGTCCATAGTCCCCTTTGACAGTTTTCCACATGTGGCATATGTAAATTCTACTCTTACTGTAAATGTGCTTCAGCTCCTTTCATCTTTCATGAAATACAAACCACAGAAATTAAACAAGCAAATAAGTACTCCAATTTCACACCCACAGATTGCACACCTATGTAATATATGATGAATTGTAAACTCACATGCATGTATCTACAAAATACAGCATTTGGCAAGTTCAGTATGCAAAAATCAACCACCTAATTGAAATACTAGATTTTTCAGTACTAAGTATGCAACAGGCTATTTTAATTACTGACAAGCCCAAATAAGAAAGTACAATCATGCTGAGCCAAAGGATTTCATCAGTAACGATGCCTATGAGATAGCAAGGGAAAGGGGAAAAAAAAAAAAAAAAAAAAAGCTACAGTAGGAACCAGAAGTACAGGACAACTCATTTGTTTGTATGATGATGAGTTTCCTGACAAATTAACATTATTTAAAGCCAGTAAACATTTGCTTACAAGGGAAAAAAAAATAAAAAGCTCAAAATGACTCATGGCAGTAGTTGTGCATAATGAGCTCGCTCTTTACCCGAGTCCTTCCTTTGCTAGCGCCGAGATGGAAAGGAGCGCAGAGCACTTCCATTTGGCCACGCACCTCCTCTATTTCCCTGACTCCGGATCGAGATTCCTTCCCAAAGTGAAGCAGCCACGAGGGGTTTTCTGTGCCCATTCTGGCACTAAGCTCTGTATGAGCTTGAACAGTTTCATAAGTGCATGCACAGGATAAAAAAAAAAAATCTACCATTATGATGCTCAGCTTGTCATGTTTCAAAGCCTCTACTTAGAGGAGCTGCTACAGATGATTCATACAGGTAACAAATATAAGCAACTTCTAAGAGCAAAACTTTTTGAATATAACCACCTTATTTTTCTTTACTTCTCTTTATCCTAGAGATAAAGACTTCTTTCATATATTTTCCTAGCAGAGAAATACGCTGCGAACTTTAGTCGTGATTTGTTTTTTAAATGAGATGAGAAAGTCATACCTATATGTGCACACCTGAACTCCAAATTTGAGTTTTGTTCTAAAAAAATAGCTTTTCTAAAGCCACATCTCTTTAGCAACTATTAATGCTCAGTTTCAGTATATTCACAGAAGTTGGATTTAAAGGCAGCTAGTACGGCACAATGTTTTGAAAAGAGTTTAACTCAAATTGGTAACTACTAGCATACATCAACCAGCATAACAACTAGCACAAGACCTGCATATGGTGATCCACGGTAAAGAGGAGGGGAGGCTAAAGAAAGAGACTAAGAGGAATCCCTACAACTAACAACTGCCACATCCTTTTGCTTGGTTTCTAACAGCATGAAGCAGCAATGCATCCACTACCCCAGCCTCCTGCCAGAAATGCTGATGCACTTTAAAGTTTCACTTGCACAGCATTTCTTTTCTCTCTGAAATAATTACTAAAAAAGCAGGGGAGGGGGAAGGCTTCACAGTTAACCGTGTGGAGCTCTTGCAAGGTTCTCAGAACTCAGGGACTGTTTCTGGAAAGCCTCACTCCAAACATGACAAACAATTACCCCATACAGGATGCCCCAGCGCAGTGAGTGCCTGGCTTCTCTGCAGGAAAGGAAACACACTCACCTACAGTTAACTCCAACAAGCTGAACAGAGTCAGTTGTAAATAAAAAATACTTACATAAAGAGAACAAGAGAACGAACGTGCACATGAGCACACACAAGCATGAGCAAGCACAAGCGAGCAAGCGCATTAGATACACAAGTGAAGGAGAGGACAAGCCTAAAAACCAGAGCATTACAACAGCCTGGTGGAAACAAGTGAGATATTATGGCCAGGGCACAGTCACAGGACTGCTCCTTGCTCCGTGGCAGCTGAACACCAGTAGCTTCTGGGCAGATTAGCTCTGTGTGCAGCTTCAGGGGAGCATAAAGCAGCATATTCAAAGGCCAGCAGGCACAAAGAAAACAGTGATAACTATCCACACAAGCAACTTCTATACAAAATGCATGAACAGGCCATGGGTTAGTCAAAAATATAAGCTCTGCATTAGATCTTGGTAATGCTGCAAGCCCAGAAATGTGAGCAGAAAATGCCTGCCCATGCTAAGACAGCGGGCCACAGAAGATACCTATAGATGCCACTTATTCCTATAGAGGTCACAGAAATTTGTTACACGGACAGTCATAATTCATTCCTCAAGTAGTCAAGACTCCCATCTACATTAGTGAATTTTTTTTTAGAGCTACAAATAATACAGGGTCAGACAAAAGACATTGTGTGAGAATTTAAACTGAAAATACAGGTTATGGTTAGGAAGCTATAGAAGTTAGTGTAGTTAAACTATTAGCTAAACTAGATCAGGTATATTTTTGTTTTAACATTACACTTTTGTTTCTAGTTTTAGTAATATATCCCAGATATGAGCTAAATATCAGAAATCCATGAAGCTTTTGAGCAAACACCAAAGCCACCAAGATCATCAAAAGCAGCAGAACATTCAGTTAAACTCAATTTTTAAAACTGTTTCTAACAAAAAAAGCATACAGCTTTTCCCCTAAGTGTTAGTTTTTTGTCTTCATTTGTCCTAAACAAAAGTTGTGTGCTTTCCCCTTCAACGTTGTACTTCATATTTTAAGAGAGATCTAGCTTGTTTATTTTTTCTCCTGCAATTTAATGGTGAAGCATTCTATTTTAAACTTCATCCAAAACTACAACAATCTGGCATTGAATAGCTAAGTATAAAAGCAAGACAAAATAAAAAAAACACCACACTCCACTATTCCCTCAGCACTTCTGAGATTCAAACAGAACATTAAACACACACTGAAGTTTTCCACACACATGAAGAGACCAAATAAAATGGAGTTCTCTTGAAAATTTAAAGTGTCAGTAGTCAAAGAGATACATTCATTACTCCTGACCTTTAGAACAGAAAGCTCAGAGTGTCCTTCAGATATAAGGGTTTTTGTCAAGCAGCTGACAGACAAAAACATGTAGAAACAGATCTGCTTTTTTGAAGTCTTGTGAGGTTTAGTGCACTCTAGAACACATCAAAAATCCATTATTAGACCAGAAAAGGAATTTGATGCAAAAAAGGTCAGGAATACTTAATATTTTTTACTGAGTGGGAGACAAAATACAGATAACAATTAGAAAGTTGGCCACTTGCATACCCCCTTTGCTTCAGTATCAGCTTTTACATGACATTGCAAACAGATGCCAATGGTTACATACGTGTAAGCTTTGGAAACATAGCTGTTAATACTCCTGGGACAGAAGTGAATCCATAAATATAATTAATGAACCCTTAGATAACAATATAAAATTCTGAAACATCTTTACTAACCAAATTGTCTCTGGGCAGTGCCACCAAGTCTCCCCATCATACCCAACATGACTGACAACGAGACTCCTGGAAAAACTGAGGCTGAAAGCACATCTAGTCCAACATCCTGCTGATACTAGGGCTAGATCTGACATTACCCCTTGCAGAGCCTTGTCCCATTGGTTAAATATCTTAAGTTACAAACACCTCTTTGGACAAACTATTCCAGGGCTTGGCCATCTTACTCTTTTCTTAAGCCTAGTCAGAATTTCCCATGCTGTAGCTTGTTTCACATTTTACAATTTCACTGTGCTCCTCAGAGGAGTTTGGCTCCATCTTCTCTAATCCATTCACTGGGTTGTTGAACACCACTGTGAGTTCCCTCTTATTTTCTCCATCTCCTTCAGCTTCTGCTGGCATGTCAGTAATATTCTGAGACAAACTTCAAACACATAGTAAAGTTGCACTCAAGTCTATACATGAGCCTGCATCATCAGCCAATGAGGGAAATGGAAAATAACATTTCAGCTACAGCATTTAGTTTCCATACATTACTTAGCTGTCCTTTTACTAAGAAATAACTGTTGTATGTCAGATACTATACCATGGCAACTGCTGGTAAATGCTCTAAATATAGTCACAACCACTGTGGCAACAGGATATTAAGTGATTTGCTAATGATCACTGAGATCTAGATATGGACAATTATTTGAAGATACTTTTAGTATTTCATCATTTTAATCTGACCACATTCATCATTGCCTTACTAATATTTAGTTTCTTTTAAATTCATGTTGTTCATTAGAAGTGTTTCAAAGGCTATTCAGAAGTTAGTGCAGTCAGCCTAGACTGGATTAATTCCAAGTACTGATGGTTTGTTCTGATGATTTGATCTGAAAAAAATCCTCTTTGCAGAGAAGTAATTAGCCTTTCCTAAATTCAACTCTAATTAAAAGTCAGCATAAAATTCCCACATAATAGGCCCTTCGCAAAAAATTTACTCCGAAGACTTACTGTTTAGCCCAAAGCAACCCCTAGAAAAATTCACCCCTTTTAAGTTAAAATGACACTCTGTTCCAAGAAACTAGGTTTGATTTCCTGCCACTGCATATTCTGCATGGAGGTTGTTGGTTTGATAAAGGTGTGGATTACTAACCTTCAGATAATGATAAAAATACTAGATAGTCTCTTCAGACATTTGCTTGAGAAAAAGTGGTATTATATAATAAAGGAAAAGCAAAAGCACACATCAATTTAATTCATGTTGGATGCAACTTGTATTTCAGGGGTTAAAAAAAATTATATGGACCTGCTGAACTCAAAAGTGCCTCCCTGATTATTGTGGCAGAAGAATAGGGACAGGACTGCATTTCAATAGGAACCAAATGACAATAACCTGTGTTTGTTCCATTTCAGTCTACCATACGCACCTGACCATCACTTCCACATATGTGAATACACCTGGAATTAACACACACGCGTTCTTTATGAACAGTTATAAGATTTACCATGACTTTCAGTGCTTTATTCCAACTTGGATTTATTACAGCTTTTAAAGTATATCTTCACTTTTTTCTGATCTACTGTTGTACAGTACAAGCTGATTCCTTCCCTCCGCTTCCCCCCCCATTTCTTGAGAAACAAACTGCCTCCTGAATCCCCATCTTAAGAACAGAAGTCTCATGTCAGGCTACATATTTTCATGAGTCTCAGGAAATTAATACATTCCGTTTATACCTTGTTGTGCAATTATTTTCATATCTGCTTCCTTTCTAAGTTTAGGAAAAGAACACCACATTATTTTGATACATTCAAATTGAGTAAAACAAATATATTACTTTTCCAGTAATCAAGCTTCCAAGGAATCAAAATGCATAGAAATATCCATAACATAATGCCCTTTTACTCAACACAGGCCAAGCCTCGAGGTTGTTTTATTCCCTCACTTCATTGGGAAAGCAAAGTCGTTGTCAGGAGATGTGAATATTATACAATAAAAGAGCTAAGGAAACCTAATCACATCCCAAAGTGAGCATCAGTGACAAGTTCACCACCGACTCATAAACGGTGCATTGACTTATCTCCTAGGTATAATGACCAACTTGTCACGAGCCACAGACATGTAACACCTTGCAATGCAATCTATATTGCCACAGTTCACAAGAAAGCTGGCTCCTGAGGCTACTCTCTACCCATCTTGCCTTGCATTTTTGCAACATATTTCTGATTTTTATCATTAGACCCCAGCTGGAGGTACATGCTCATTGTCAGGCAGCATGCCCCCACAAACCCCAACTTGCCATGAAGAGAAAGTGCAGGACAGTGCTGCAGGGATGGGAAGAGAGGTATGAAAGGTAGAGAGAAGTGCACAGTCTGAAGGAGTAGCTCTACCAGAACTACTTTAGAAAGAACCTACCTTAGCCAGAATAGCTATTCAGTTGTGCCTCATCATTAGCTTTTGCACACTATACCACTCAAGACAGATTTATCATGTTTGCACACTTGCAGTCTCAATTTACATAAGCAACATTTGTTCTCCCTCATTGTCTCAAATTAACACAAAATCAAGTGAGAGACAACAAGGTTCATATTATTGCACATTTTAAAAACCAATTTTCCCAAGTATCCCCAGAGGCAGCTGGAGAAGAGTAACAAGGTTGTTTAAGACAAACTTATGAAAGAGCAGAAAGTGCCAAAAATATCAACATAAAGTTTTAGCAACAAATCAGTTTTGAAAGTAGGCTCTTAGTGGCTCTTGCTTACCTGCTAAGCCTCTTCCCAGAAGACAGTCCAGCTGGAGAAGATGCCTCCCAAATGCAGACCACTCAGCTGGGTTGTGTCATACAGCACTCAGGAACCCTCCCTTCAACATAAGGAGCTGTACCAAGCTAGGTCTAAAAGGGAAAGAGAATATCCAGCAAAGAAATATTAGCCTCTTAGTTGAGGACATGCTGAGTAAACCAAAAGTAAAGTATTTTTTTTAACGTGTGTGTGTGTGGGGGGGAACACCACACTCCAAAACCTGGATCAACAAAAAGATTTACAAAAATGGTAAATATTGCTGTTATCTTTCAAACATCTACCCCAAAAATATCTGTACAGATATTTATATCTAGTCAACTATACATATTTAATGCTCAGGGAGTTCTGTATGTAAAAGCACTCTCAGAAGTCAGCACAGTGAAGAGAGCTCCTACATTAGGCAGCGGAATAACAAGGAGAGTCACGAGCCTAAAACTGCAACCTAGGAAGTGAATTTTGTGCAGTTTCCTCTTGTCACTACAGCAGCAAGGCCAGGCCTCCTCTTTTTTGCAAGGAGCAATTTAATTGCAAGGAGCAATTAAACATTCATCTGGCTCCAAGAGAGGAGGCTAAGCTACAGCTTGTTAGGCAACCCAGAGGGAGAGGCTTCATTTCCCATTTGCTCCCACAGGCAGGAGAACTCTCTCCCCCATCTTCCATCCCAGACTCTTCACCCTACAGAAAAAAATAAAATTTTCTTCTAGTGCCATTTATGGTTGTGAAAAAGATTTGTTTGCACTGTAGATTCAGTATTACTTTTTTTCATTTTAATATTACACCATTCTAGCTTTCAATATGCCAAGCCCATGCAGATACCTGGCTGAGGCAAGCAAAGGATAGCTGAACAGCTTGATAGGTATTCTGCTGGCTGAAGTTTGGCACAAGAGCAAGGCATTTTGGCAGCAAAACAGTTGAAAATTACTTTTCTGCATCTCTTCCTAATAAAAGGACCAAAGTGATCCACTGTGGTGAATGAGTCTATTCCTTTTCATCTACTCTAGACCACTGTTTAAAAGTAGTCTTCAAACTGAACGTCGAGTCAACTGACTTGGGTTTTAAAATCTTATTTTGAAAGGTTTTGATTTTTTTGTTGTTGTTGTTGGTTTAAATTAGAAAAGTTTTTAAAATTTAAATTTCTTAAAACATAAGTGTGGAGCCCAATGGCAAATACAGTAGCTGGACATAAATGCCACATCCCATGCCACATAAGATACCAGACAGGAATCAACATAGGACCTTGCTACTATTGGAGACCAGTTTACTCCTCAGCCATAAAGGCTGGCAAGAAGAGTGTTACGTAACAACAGCCTGAGATGTCATTTTCTTTAAACCTTGCCATCTTTTCACTGAAAAGTAGAGCATTTAGACTTTTTACAGGCTCTGACAGACAGGAAAAGGAGCCAGCAGCCATATTTAGCACAAAGTGATTGATTTCTGGCACCACTTAACTCCTCTGCCTCTCGAATCTGGCAGCGTGGTAGGTACTTTTCAAAGATGCTGATTGAATAGTTGATACTAGTATTATACAAAAAGCTCAAAAAAAGAGAATGAGACAGAGTTGGTCCTAAGCCCCTAGACATTAAAAAAAGTGAAAAAAATATCCTGGGCAGAATGCCAAAGTTCAGGCAGTGTTGACCAGGTGCATTGTTCTGCTCCTTACTATGCACCTTTGACAAACATCTATAACTTAAATCAAACACATTAGGTACAAAGCCGCCACAATCCAAAAAAAATACTACTAGGTCTTCCCTTAGCTTTTGCAAGGGCATACACTACAAAGCCAATTTGCTTCTTAGTTTTGACCAATAAAAGTAGCCCTGTTTCCATTCCTTAAAAAAATAACAGCAGCAATAATTTATTCAGAGGTATAATATTCCAGCAATCCTTTGCAATTATAAAGAGGGTGAAGTCATACATGTTCACTACATTTACAAGGAGTTGAAATACAGAAATCCCAACTTGCTACCAAGTGCATGTGGAAATTGGTTATTGTTTGAAAAGAGCAGCCACATTTTGTTGCCAAATGTGAAAGTGGAATCAATTAGTAAAAACCTAAAAGCTTGGAAATAATTGAAATGTTAGAGAAACGTGTTTACTCATACACATAAAACTATGTTTATAGATCTGCAGCTTCCAGAGACTGGCAAGGAAAACAAATCAGGTTGGTTTGACAGCTGCAGGAGATGGCAGAAGGGGGAAAAGAGGACAAGACACAGACCGGACACCTATACCAGGCAAGCAAGCTTTCCCTCTCCTATCCAGAGCCTCTTTCAGTTACACAGTGAACCTTTCTTTCCATTTCTCTGAAGAAATCAAATGTCTGGAACACACTTTTCTACCTAATCCCTTCATATTTTGTCTACACAGCACATGCCCAAGCACAGGGCAGATTCTCCAAAGTGTGACCAAACCCCCTTCTTGTTTGGCCTTTTCCACTGCACGCACCCATAGAAAGTTAACTACATGCAACTGATATGAATGAGTTTTCTTAAAGGAGAGAATGCTACAGAATTACCTGCTTTTCCTATAATGCACTTAAGGTGATATTCTCTGCCTGTCCCTCATCAATACCTTGGCGCAGCACACATGGCCCATATAGATGCATTCCCTCAGTAAAGTAATGCAGGGTTTGCTCTGCTACCAACTCACTTGCAGTTGCACAACACTATCTAAACAAGCAATCCACGCTTTGCGATTTCAATCGGTTACCAAAGTTTGAATGTAAAGCAAACTTAGTTGCCTATTTGTTTGAATCATTTTTCTTAAAGCTTTTTTTTTTTTAATTAAACAAAGCAGTCTCACAGTCTCTTCTCCCTAGATACTTATTTCTTTTTAAAATACACATCTTCCACCTCATTTGAATATGCAAGACTAAGAAGGACCATGGATTTTCACAGCAGAGATAGCTGATATCTGAACATTAGCAAGGCAATAACTGGAATCTAACATGACTAAGAGTAGGAAAGAGCTTCAAGATTCAGATCTGATTAAGCACTCATATTTCTTGAGCCCTATCTGAACAACAGACAGAATTCCAAGCTGGAGTCTGAAACTGCTTTTAGGTGCAGAACCTGTAATTTGAAGGCACATTTAGCTCCTTGAACAGTCACAGATCAAAAATGGAGCAGATAAACCTGGAAGATGCAATGGGGAGAGGGCGGGAGAAGGCATTGGGTTGAGACATCTGTCAACAGTCTAACTTGGATGTTTGTGGATACATTTGTTGTTTGTGGATGGGTGTTACACATTACATCACCCAGCTGCAGTCACTGCAAGGCACATCTATATCGTTTAAATGAGCCACAGGTATTAGAACTGAAGAGCTTCAAATCATGTTATACAACAGTCTCAATTTAATGAACATGGGCACTATTCTGGCACTCAGAGTATGCTTTGCAGCGAAACAAAAGAGGAGGCTTGGAATCGCAGCAGAAATTCCACTGGGCGCCCCAGGAGCATGCAGCAGCAGCTGCACAGTAATGCACACTCTGCACAGGCTCGTAGGTGATTTTCAGCAGATAAGAACTTTCACTGCCCCTTTTGCCCTTTCTTCCAGCCCCTTTCTTTTGATATTCAGTAGGAATTTGTCATGGCTACAGAAGCCTGTTCTCTTTTTACCCCGAATAATTCCCAGCATGTCTGTGTCACCACAGCTGATATACACATACCGAAGACTTAACTTTCTAACCTTGCAAGTGGAGGTAGAGAGAAGGAAGGGGAGAGCAAGAACTATCAGTATACTTCTCAACCTCTTTGCCCTTCCATTACTGCACAATACTTCTCTCCCTTTCTCCAAATATTTGAGGAATTCACTTCCTCTGCAAGACAGGGAAGAGAATACAGAGATGAGAGAAGACTTACACATCTTTTGGTTGAAAGATTATTTTATAAATACACCTATTTCTCAAATAGCTGGGATGAAATTGTAGCTCCAGAGAAGTCAGTGACCAGGATTTCACTGGCCCTGTCAAGCTGTTTTTATGTACTAAGAGCCCAGATCTTGAAAGCCATTTGTCCTCAATTCCCCTTCAATTTTTATGCTGGAAGAGAAACAGATTGCTAGATATTTTGGCTATCCTTCACCCTCCTCCCTCACTTCACACTGTCTTACATTTCATTAGTGGTGCTGCTAGTGGCAAATGGGAGTAACACTGAGTTCATATGCAGTATATTCAGATAGACACCTCTCCCCCGCCCATTCCAACAAAGCAGGATCCTCACTTAACCACAGATCCAGAGACTTGACCAGCCTAGTGACATCTTTTCTTTGGTTATATCCTTCCCTGCACCCCATTCGCTAGTTCACATCTTTGTCAGTCGCAAACACTACCTCCTATGGCCTCAAGGGCCAGGATCTGGAATCCCAAACCATCTCCAGTCAATAGAATGAGGTCAGCACCAGACCCAGACACAGGCAGGATCCAAAGGTATTTATCCCAAGCCCAAGTGCAGCACCCTATTCAGCCAGCCTTGCTGTCTGCTAGTTATCAGGCTGAATTGAAAACAAAAGCTATGTTAAAAGACAGCAGGATCATTATTTCTCCTTTCTGCCCCCTCCTCAAGCGCCTGAGGTCATTTTCCATAAAAAAATGAAAGCCTTCTTGGACATGTTTTTGTGCTAAACAGCAGTGGTTAATTTCTTTCAACTAATTAGTTATTCAAGTGAAAGTATAATGATCCTCCAGCGTGATTGAAAGCGCTTCAGCCATGTTTCCTGCTAACAGCATACTCCTAGCAAAGACGCAATAAATCAGCAGGGTTATGGAAATATTTAAACAAAGCAAGTCTACAACAGGAACCCATTAAAGATGTAGCCATGTAATATTTATGTACCTAGCTGACTTGTGCTTTTACCATGGCACTTCAGCTACAGCTTTTTAGCACCTGGGTCATATTTACTAAGAAAGAAAATCACCCTATCTGCTAAAAGCCAACATAATGTCTGTGCATTAGGCGTACAACAGTATAGAGTTTATACAGAACTTAAGTGGTGCAGCCCTCCCACCGGAGGGAATTTCATCCAAATGTCTCTAAAGAAAAATACCAAAAAAACACCTTTAAGCACACAGGAATCTGAATCTGTGAACCACAAATTCCCCAATTACCATCAGCAATAAAATTTGTAGGTAAGAAAGAAAGGCTTTACAAATCCAAAGGTCTCATTGCAGAAACACTACTCCACAGAAACAAAGCTGCTCAGAACAGCCCATGTCTCCCCCCAACCTTAAAGTTATGGTGTGGTGATTAAGAGCCCATACTAGGATGGTAATAGCTGATCTCTCAGCCAGAACCGCTTTTAAAGGTGCTGATTGCAGGAAGTGCCATCCTCTCACTGTAACAAGGGCTGCTTCCTTACAGGCGAGGAGCTTAAACACAATTTACTGCAGAAGAGTAAAACCCATTCGTCCTGAAATAACTTCTGATTCTGATTTTGCTGAACTTTTTGACACCTCAGATATACAATACCTGGTCTTTAAACTGCCAAAAGGAATTTCTTCCACACATCACATAGTGTGCATGTGTTTCCTATATTTTTAAAGTATACCTAAGCATATGCAAAGCATGAAGAGCAGTTTTATTAAACCCCCTTCCAGTAGCTACATATTGTCCCCCTCATCCCAGCTTTTCATGGCTATGTACCTTCTCCCTCACCCCATTTACTCCTTCACTTTGCCAAACTCCTGGAGGATCTGAATTTTTACAGCAGCTCCAGTTGCTGAGCCAGACACTGCTTTATTCTGTGCCCTGCCCTTGCTCACTGCAACAGGGGCTGCAGAAAAGCCACACTGCTGCTGGGCTGGGGAAAGAACCCAACACAACGCCAGGGCACCACCCGGGAACTGCAGAAAGGGATGTAGGCACTTAACCGCAATTTCCTGGGACTCGGAGAGGGGAAAAAGGCAAAAAGAATATGTTAAATTGCAGGAGAAAGGGATTGAGAAGGACAGAAAAGGAGACTAAACCTCACTCTGCCTTTCCCACCCAAATCATCCTTGCTCTCACCAGATGTTTGTGGGCCAATGACCACTTTCAACTTGCACTTTCTGCTGGAAAAATAAATTAGGAGTCCAGTTTAATTTTATCAATAGAAAGTTTAAAGTGGTCACTGGAGCACAAAGTGCTTTTCAAAGGGCAGTTAAGCTCAACAAGGACAAGGAGGAGGATGTTGGGATAGCCAAGAGTACAGGCAGATTAAAAACATTAAGGGTGCATCTATTTTCAACAATAAAGATAAGGCTTTTATAGCTTTTTCTGCAATCCTCTACCTTCTTGTTGTGAGGTTTTTTTTTTTAAATATATATATTAAATACCCCCACCAGGGTATTTTGCATGTGTGTGGTTGAGGACTATTTTGTTTTAAGCATAAGCAGCAAATAAACTAGGCATTTGCTCTACGAGCATTCGAGATTATGCTTTGCCTGTGTTGTAAATCATTGGATCCAGTACAAGTAGCTTTGTACTAGAGTAGCTTTTGCTATGCTAAACATTTAAACCATGTAGCCGATTCCTCAAAATCTCAGTTGATGCTGTTTTTAAAGCTTTACAAGGCTGGGTCAATAACATATTTCTTCCAAGTGGTTGTTCCTAGATAACAGTAACAAAAACCCAAAACTTCTGCTTACATCATTTAACATGCCTAAAGGCTTAGCTGAAGACACCAGAAGTCATAGAAAGAACAAACAAGCATGAAGTGTTTTTTAAGAATGATCTCTACTGTTGAAAATAAGAAGTTACACTACCAAAAGGCAAAAAGGATTCTTTGCCAACCCTGGGCCAAAACCAATTTGTTTTTAAACTGGAGCAGCAACCAGCATAAAAGGGTTTCAGGGAATTTCCTCTTGTCCCTAGAGGCTGCAGCGAGCCTTTCAGCTGCCCCAGACTGCACGCCGCGGTGAGCGCGAGACAGGCAGGTCTGGGGAGCCCTACGCCATGGCCTTTGTTCAACAGCGCACGCAGAGTGTGACAGGCAGCAGCAACAGGGCAGTTCCAACAGCCCCCGTGAAAGCCTTGTTTTCACTTGAGCAGCGCTCGCGGCTCTACTAGTAGGGGTTACACTTGCTATGTTCAAGTGCCCCCCCCAAATACTTTAACTTAAACTAATAATGCTAATACTTAAGCAGATTTCACCCAACATTTACACACAGGCATGAAGCCTCACTGTTTTCAAATTCTATTTGTGCAACTTCTGTAAAGGAGTAACGGTATTTTTAGGAAGAAAGCAGCAGCACAATCTCTCTTACATCAAACAAAAGTTACCAAGCCTTTGTTGGCAACCCTCATAGGTTTGCATGCAGATTTTTCAGAGGAAAGACAATGCAGAAATACCAAAACACATTTACAACACAGGAGAGTGTGATCAGATCGTGATTTACCTCTAAGTCATCAGAAATCAATTCTAACTGAAGGCAGTCTGCCTCTAGTTAGTACTGTGTAATCAAGAGCATTTAAAAGGCCTTCTCCCCTCCCACCCCCAACCTTTCTAGGTAGCAGGTAAATACAAGTTCTTGATGCTTAATCTAAAGAGAGGCAGAGAACAAGCGGCACCTTCTTCCCAAGGACAATGTGCCTACCTCCAAGGCCCTGGGGCAGGCACCTCTAGGCAGCAGCTTGAATTGTGTGCAGTACAGTGCTATGAACACATGAAGGGCCATCTCAGATATCACCATCACCACATTTTATGAGGCTCTAAGTAGTAGCCACTAAGCTTAAGGGTTAAATGACTTGCCATTAGTTAGAACCTACCTCGTGTGGCAAGACTATGATCATTTGAATTTGGTACATCTTACAATCCATTCATATAGTGTCTCAGGAAGAAGAGGATAGGGTATTAGTGTCAGTTGTTACTGCACAGGGCTCTGCCAGAGTGAGATACAGGGACTCAAAGAACACCCAAGCTCAGCTCCAGCAGTTTTGTTTTTTTTTTTTCTCCTCTGTTTCAAGGGAACCTTTAAAAAGAAAGTAAAAGCCATAAACATGTTCTCTGAATGTGCGACTATATAGTCTCCGTAAAGACAACCATTGTATTCATACTCCACATTGCTGCCATAAGGTCCCAAAGCAAAAAAAGAAAAAAGTATACAAAGTATATGGAACTAGTCCACAGGTACCACATAAGATGAGGATCCTCATTCACTTATTCTGAGACAGCTTTGTTTGATTTTAATTTATTTTAAACCAAGAGGATTAAGAGGCACCAAAGACCAGGCAAGTCAAAAGTAATCATCCCCTTTTCAGCTGCTAAAAAAACTGCAAGCTACTGTCCAAGACCTGATTACAGCAGAATTCAGATTAATACCTCATTCATATTGAATATTTTTCTTTCCATTTTCATGCTGACTTCCATCCCAACAAAATTCAGATCCTTTGCTAGCATTTAAATCCCAGCCTCAAAATACTAAGTCTCCATTTCCATGAGATCAACATTTAGTCTTTATCTTACAAATCTTATTTGAGAAATAAGGAGCATGTATTGAAAAACCACCAGTCTTGCTACCTAGAATAGCTAAATACAAGCTTCAAATAAAAGCTAAGTAAAATATAAAACTGTGTTTTACAAGTATTGGTCTTAGAATCCACATGCCCACGCAAGAAACAGGGCAGCACTAAGACAAACTTGCAGATCTTCACACATAATCCAGGTTCATCAGTTAGCTGTTTAAGGTATTGCTAGAAGTGGGAGGGCAAGAAATTACTTTCAAAGGCAGCAATGACTGCAGAGAATCATTAACAGAACCTCTTGTGCATTAGTCAAGCTGATTACGGTGCTCTTAATCTTCACCCCAGCTCTCGCTTATGTTCATTAGTTTTTTTGGGGTATGGGTCACACAGAACCCTATGCCAGGCTTTTTACAGTTTCTACCATTTTGACTTCCATTGCCTGAAAAGTTACATTACTGCTAAAATATTAAACTCTAAGCATAGTCTCAGTAGGTGAGCATTGCTTCATGGGTATTAATGTAAAAAGCAGTTCCATGTCCTGATCTAAAGAACAGATGTTTGCATATGATTTATGGACACTAAAATATGTGCATATCTTCCATAAATAGTAATGTGTTCCAGCAACAAAAAGCAGAATTGTAGTCCAAAAAGGCTGGGAAAGTGCAGACAGTATTAGAATTTATTTGCCAATTTTTTGTCTTTAAATTAAAAGACAGAGTTAACAGGTCCAGAGCTACAACCCTATATGCTGGAAAAGCTCTTACAACTGCAAACAGGACTAAAAACCTGAAGTAATATGCACATAAATTGCACAGTCAGGCAAAACAAGCCAGATAAAAAAAAAAAAAAAAAAGACTGCTTAGAAAAAAATGTAATTGTGGTTTTCTAAATACAAGTAATACTCATACTATATGAGGTACAATAATCTAATGCAGTAAACAAGAAGCCAGTACTACCTTGGGTATTTTTACATTAAATTGTTTTGGAAGTGTCTTTAATATCCAATTTTAAGAATCCCTAGCCAGGTAACATTCTGATGGGCAAAGCATTCCCTCAGACTCTGCAATTAAATTATTTCTGGAGGTGTAATCAAATATTTGATTGAACTGATATCACCACTACTCCTCACATATTAGCTGTTCCTAAATTAGCTTGGCTAATCAGCATCCCGTCTCTTTGATGCATTGTAGACATGTAATATTATCTGATGGGTTTAGTTTCAAAAGCACAGTCAATTTTTTTTTGCACCAGACTTGCTCAGAAAGCTTGTCAAAAGCTAGAACAGATGAACTAGCACATTTGGCAACGTACTTGGTTTTGGGTGAGCAGAACTTTGAGAAGACTCAACAAAATGCAGACTGTTTGTAGGTCAATAGGCATGCATGCCACCACATTTTCATTTGGTTTAAAAGGAATCTTGTGGTTATTTCACTTCAAAATGCTTTTCTGGTACGCCCACTCCTAGTTGGCCCACTCCTATTGGCAATGATGAGAATGGTTCTGCATAACTTTAGATTTCTTCACACCACAACGCAAGGAAAAGCAACTGTGCAGAATGCAGCATTTAAACAAGGCAGTCACCATGTTCTCTTCTGCCTCAGGCTTGCAGGCATGAGCACTTCAAGATGTTGCACAGCTGCTGCTCTTCTCCAGAGACAGCTGTACTCCCATAAATGGAAAAATATTCCCTAATACATCTTTTTTCCAGGAGAGGTTTGCAAAGATGTTACCATGTTTCCACAGATTGAAGGCAGGATAAAAATATTGTGATTGTCTGGTTGGTTTCTCTAGAAACAGTTACTGCATCAGTCAATCCTGTACTGCACACACCACACCAACAGCCGGAGTGGGTGTTTGTAGAGCACGGTGTAAGCCACAGGACTACACACGCTGTGATCCGGAACAGCAGCACAGTTCTCACAGCTCAGACTTCCAAGCGCTCACTGAAAAGCACACTCTTCATTCATTCCCTCTGAGAAAGGCCTTCTTTTAGCATATAGCTTGCAGACATGCAAGACTAACCTGAGGCTCTAACAACAGTCAGCTGGATTTAATTCCTTTAGTAGAAGCACACCACTATGTCAGTGCTTAACAAGATTTATTATTGTTGTTAATTTATTACAGGTACATGAAGACTTGGCATTTAAGGATGCTTTAATCAGAGATGAAAAATAGAAAGGATACTAAAAAACTAATGACTGATCCTTCTACTTCACTTTTTTTCCAGATGAACCTCCAGGTGCCAGCTGGTATAAATGCAGATTCCAGTGACGTCAAGGGAGCTGTGTCAGTTTACACTAGCTGAGAATCTGATCCCAAGTGTGCTAATGCCATTTTTAGACACTGCCACTGGAATTCACTTTTGTGACAAAATTACAAATGCATCCAGCCTCACTGCATTTCCTCCTGTCCCCAAGTGTGTAACTGGAAACTTGCTGACAGACTGTGGGAGAGGGCAAGTGGGAGACAAAATTAATGCAAGCAGCCTACAACTGTGCCCCCAAGATAACTTGGCAGTATCAGCATTAATACTATTGTTCTGGTGTCTCTTTCTTTTAGAAAAATGAGTATTTGCCTTCAAAAAGTCTTATTCTGCCTCTCAGTAAAAATTGAATGTCAGCAAAGGAAAAAATGTTCAAAGTCATGCTAAGTACCTACCACAGAAGTTTGCTAACATACTATTTTAACCATGTACAATTGTATACATTATTCTACTACAACATCATTAGGGAAATTATCCAAAAGCTGTGAAATTCAAGAAACCCCAACCTGAGATCTGTTTATTCAGTGAAGTATTTGTTCCCAAAGGATCTCAACCAGCCTTGCTAAACCTCCAGTGGTAACAGACAAACACAACACAATGCCACCAGCAAAGCCAGACCTGCATAACATCTGCCATCTCTGCCAGTATCCGTGAGTGCTTGTGTGGGGAAGGGGGGGAGAGAGAGAAAAAAAAAAAAAAAGAGGAAGGAAGAAGAGTGGGGCAGTAAGCAAGGCAGGAGAGTTCCTTATGGCTCCAGCCACCATTCCTAAGTAGGGAAAGAGAGCTTTTATCCTTGTTTTATACACAGCAGCTGCTAAGCATGAGCATGCCATATGACAAAATCTAGTTGCCAGTATTAACCAGTATAATGAAGCTGAACAGTTGCCTTTTGAGATATAGAGAAATCAAAGCAGCAGCTAGCTAATTAGAACAAAAAAAACGCAGCTTGCATAGTACCGAGGTAATTGTTTGTGTGTGCAGACCACCACCCATATCTTCCATTTAGGTCAGGCCATCAAGAGGAGGAAAGGGGCTGAAGACTGAAGATGAGATGCTCTATTTCACACAGTTGCCCTCTGGAAGGGCTGGCAAAAGCAGTCACTTAAATTAGGTACAGGTCATCAGACAAGATATCTTATCTATTCCTAAGACAGGCAACTCTAGCAGTCCAAATCCCTATGGCCTTTATGGCAACACAATGAACTACTTCCTCATGTCCCTCTGTCAATTCACATTAGATTCCTAGGTTTCTTTTATTTTTTTAATTTTTTAAAGTGATATTTCATACACACTATGACCCTATAGCTCATAGCCAGGAAAGTGCTCTGGTTTATGTCCTACTAACCTTAAATTAAAAGATAAAAATAAAAAAAAAAAATCCGGTCTGAATGTTCTCATAAGCCTGCAGATCTGAAATAAAACTTAAAATAAAGCTGGCATTTGTAACACAGCTAGCTAAGCCCAGTAGGGGATAAAAAAATGAAAACCAGATGACAGAAGATGAAAGCATTTTTACCCTGCACAACCTGCACGCATCAGGGCTGTAACACAGAATTACTTATTTTGTGCTCTGAACAAGTCTTCATCCCCTTCAGCACAGTCTGGGCAATCAAGAAGTACAGAGGTTTTCTGCTAGGAGCATGGAGAGGAGGAATATAACAGTAAGCAATGAAAATAACAACTGTAATGCACTTCACCCAACCGTAACATCAACACAGCTCCTCTCCTTCCCTACAGCCATCTGAAAGGGCCAGGCTTCAGACCTCATATTGAGGTATGAAACGGCAGAGGGAAGCAGGGTGTAAGAGAATAGAAATAATACTAAAAGAAGTGTCTTACAGAAGCAGGCTTGTAACAAGGAGGATGGTAAACATGAGTGACCTTAAACCATCAAGTCTATTCATTTGGCTAGAACAATGTTGAACACATGCAGATAAGTACAAAAGACTATTGAGCTGAAGAGCCTTATTCCCTCATCCTTCATGCTAGTGTAACCCAGAACTCCTTCCCTAACATCCATTGGGTTACTGTGCTAAAGCCAGTACAAACAAATGGAAAACACAGCTCGAGGGTTAACGTATTCATGGGCAGCAGCTATCCCGTGCTGCTGCGTCAGCAGAGGAGCTTGCCACCACACTGCTTTGAAGTCCCCTACATTCATAATCACAGCAGCATTCCTACACAAAATAGGCCTAATCTACCATACTAGAGAGATGTGGTTCATCCCATTCACGTCTAGCTCTCCAGTAGGAGATTTTAGTGACTTGCTGTCCTTTAGATTCATTTGACAGAAAATACAGTTGAGCTAAACTAGAAAAGTCTGTACACAAAGAGCAATTAGTTGAAAGAAACAGCTAGGGAAGGTGCTTGTCATGGCATTTCTTTGCAGAGTTTACACAGGCAGCACACTTATGAATTACAGTCTTTAGGTGCTAGCTCCCTTTGTGCTCTAAGAGCATTTATAATTTTTTTTAAAATAATCAAACATTAATAAAAAACAGAGCATAAGACTACCTTATCTTTTGGTAAAGTATTTAATAAGTAGCAGTTCATGGAAGCCAATGAGCCAGTCGGTTTGAGTGCTGTGAAGCACACATGGCCCCAAGGAAAAGCACTCAGACCACCTGGCATAAAGAGTCTGATCTCCTCCGAGAGAGGAGCTGGCTCACAATTGCACGTAAGTAAATTTCCAGGATGTCACACTCACTCTCTGATCTGTCCTCTAAAATCTTTACCACCTCCAGTGAAGACATATCTTCTCTATAACATAGAAATTACAGCACATTTACTTGGGGCTTTCCCCCTTTTAGAAAAGGGGCAAACTGATTGGAAAGTTGACAAAATTGGAAACGGGCATTGCACTATCTTGGAAAGAGTGAGCCTTTTACTTTGTGACAATTCATTTCTTGATATAAAAAGCATGCTGCCACTTAAGATAAAAAATGAATTTGTGTCAAACCTTGACATAAGCGCATTTTCCCTTTCTGAAAACTATTGTTAACAGGTCCTGCATGACATTTTGCAAGACAAACACGTTCTTCCGTCCCTGTGAAGTTTAAGAGATTAAGCCTTAAAAATAAGTGTTGTTTTTCCATCAGTCCTAAACAAGGTTAAAACCAATTGAAACACATTAGCAAAAGACATTTATGTCAATTGGGCAACACTGATTCATAATCTCTTAGCCAGCTTCAATAAATAAGGGTTTTTTTTTTTTTTTTGGCAAAACAAAACAAAATTCTGATAAAACAGACCATACTAAACCATTTCTGCCAAAATGCCCAACCTGAATATATAGTTAAAACCTGCATAAATGACTTTTCTTTCCCCCCCCATAGAGAAGAAGCCTGGAAAACTGCCAGCTCCCTGCCTGAAGATCGAAATAGGATGGGCAGAGAAGGGTACTGGTGTCGGTAAGAGAACAACGATAGAAATTGCATCATCTGTGCAATTAAAATCATTGTGTCAATTTTGATCTTCCCCCCTCCTTTCAGACATTTAAGGACGCTGTCAAGTCAATGGAGTTCTCTTGTAGTGGTTGCTTCAGTGAACATTCAACGCTGTCGGTGAGTTTGGAATTAAAGTGAAAACCATCGACCGTTGATTGTACCCTCCAGCTAACCATCCTCCTCCTTACTTCATGCTTTCAGGCCTTACCACCGAAGATAGCAACCTACCCAGCACACGAGGCCTCTCCCCCACCCTGCCAAGCTTTACACAAAAGGTCACAATCAACATTCATTGCTGTCGGTGGGTTTAACTATGTGGACAAGCTCACTGAACAATGAATGCAACTGTGGCCCCACATTTTACAGTTGCCGTTAAGAGGAACATCATCTGAGAGCCGTAGCAAGAAGCACGTTCTTCCTATAGCCTGATAGTTTCTGGTTAAAAAGCAGTCGAGGATGTTCACTTTTTTGTTGTTTTTACGGGTGCTTAAGTCAGGGGACTGGGGAATAGCGGATGAAAAAAAGCTGCCTTTTTCTGAAGCAACGTCCTCCCCGAAGTTCAGGCTCATTCAAGCCATCAGAGTGTATATGCAGTCTGTACATGGAAATCAATGCTAGCATGGGGAACTGTTTGTGTACCTACGCTCCTAAAAAACTCTGAGCACAAGAAGGAAAGATATTTAAGCCCCCTCTTAACTACAATTGCAACTTAGTACATAAGCTCTGCTGTCTGGTCAAGATAAATGTACAAGCAGGACCCAGAATTCAAAGATATAGATAAAATTATAGCAGAAAAAGGACTGGTTTCACATTAAGCTTATTTTAAGCGTTCAATAAACACTGTTAAACAAACATTGGACTTGCCTCTTTTTTTGTGCTCCACAATAAACCAGGAATAAAGAGCTGCTTATTTGGTAGTAACCGTAATGGACCAGTAGTTGAGCTGGAAAACCTACTATAAGCTTTGGGTACTTAAGTCATGTTCTCGGAATTTTTGATAGCAATATGATAATAAAGGTTTAATTAAAGCACACTACTCTGTCCTTATTTCCTTACCACACACATATATATACAGGACAATTCTAAATTCCCAACATCATGCAGGTCTCCAAGGTAAGTATTGCCTTTAGACTTAGTTGCAAGTCAAATATTCCAGAGGAGGCACAACTTAACTTCAGTAATCACAGGTCATTTTTATTGTTCCTCCTTGTTAAGAGAGGTCTATTAGCAGTAGTTTGAGAAAAGTTTGAGGATGTTCTATAACTAATCAGTTACACAGTGCTTCTCAACTGCTGTACTTGCTTGTTTTATCTAGATTGTTTGTCCATGTAGCAACTAAACAGGTATAAAATAAAGTCTATCACAGAAAGATACATCCATCCATACCTGCTTCTTCAACCTTGTATTAACAGTTTCATTAAATGGTAAAAATACATTTGAGTCATGATAGAGGTCTCTTGAATACCATTCAAGTTTGATTTTATTTGGGGCTGCATTCCTGGAGGAGTGGGAGGGAAGGGAGATCAGTTCCTGAGAGACAACCGCACTAACACAAAACAATCCTGCAAGTGTTTGGACACTACGTAAAATGCATGGTTGGGGAGCTGTTTGTTTTTAACTCCAAAATATTCTTGACAACAATCCCCAGCTTTCTATTGTTTGCAGGATGTTATTGCTGCCAGAGGCACAGAGTTCAGTGCTAATAGGAAGGGCATACGGATGCATGAATTCTCAGCAACACTGTTTAGAGATACACTTGCATCTTTATGTTTACTCGTTCCTACAGAAGTGGAACTTAGAATATAAAACTTGGAGTCCTGCTTTTAATATGGGCTTTACCTATTTGCAATATTTATTTCTGCAGTAATCCATCTAGAAGGAAACTTTCAAATTACGCTGTAGCTAGAGCGTTCTGACAAGAGTATTCACCAAGATTGAATACTACAAGCTAGAATAGATCAAATTCTGTTTCTGCAATGCATTGTTTAATGCGAGCTACAGAGGTGGTGTGCATTTATAATGGACAAGAGGCTTATCAGAACACAAGACCCTGGAATTTGACAGTACAGGAAGGAACCAGCATCCTGGCAGGCGATCACCTGCAGGCTCAGGGGAACAACAACAGGAACCATTCCAGCTGTAACTGGGAAGGGGACAAATGATAATTGGTGTAGGCACACCATTTTCAGTGCATGGAAAAAGTAAAGTCACTTATAACCTTTCTTAAGATAAGACTTCTCAGAATCCACAAGTTACACAAGTGTCTTCCCCATTAAAGGATTTCTATAGTAATTTCCCCACACTCACTAAATATTAAATAGCAACAACTCACCCACTAGTAGAGTACAGTGCAGAAAACTCAGACAGCACAGACCTGGCCACAGATAGTCAGTCCACACCCATTAAAGGCAAAACAAGGATTTTCACCCAGGTGTGAGATTTGATGCATTCCTACAGAACAAACTTCGCTGAAATGGTATCTAGCATAAATTATTAGTAATCTTTCAGTGGTATCATCTTTTCATATCAAGATAGAGAACTGAAAGCCTGCTTAGTGCACTTCATACAACTCGGTGCCAGAAGGCTGTTTCTCCAGGCAGGAGGCTCACTTGCAGCACAACACACCATTTCCCCACAGCCCACCACAGTGTCTGCCATGCGCTGTAAGGCCACAGTATGATCCCTAGGAAGTAATCACAGCTGTAAAACACTAGGGAGAGGTTTCAATCATTTCTGTGTTTTTTTGTTTGTTTGTTAATATTACATGTATGTACTAACACCAGTTCCCATGGGCCACAGAGACATTCCACAAAAATCTCTCAGTGACATGGTAAATAATTCATTCACATTTTTGGGTCAAGCCTATCAAAGTTCCAGTGGAAGCAATGGACCTTGGCACAGCAAGAGCAGTAGTTTTACAAGAGAGAAGGAGGGGAAAAGAAATACACTTGTCCCATGAGTGGGGCAGCTCTTCCCTAAGAAGTGGCCTCAATACTGAGCTTGAAAACAAGGGAGTGGTACAGAGAGGTTCCTAGAAGGTCTGAGGATTCTTAGTTACCTATAAGAATTCATATTTTTTTTTTTCCTCCTCAACTTCTGGAATAAGACAAAAACCAAAGCATATAACTAAACAGTTTCTGCATCTAGTCTGTATTTTCCGCTTCAAGTATGAAGACACCTGGTCTTGCATTTTAAACTATAAGCCATAATCTCTATGACATAAACTGTGATATACAGGACTACAACATGAAGAACAAGTTAAATTCACTTTTTGGTACAGTCTCACAGCACCAAGCAGGAACTAATATTAACATTTTTCCTTTACAGATTATATTTATAATCTGTAATTATATTCAGTACAAGTTTAATACAGAAACAGCCTATAATTAAACTGGAAGCAGTTTAGGGAACCTTACATCCCTGTCCTACATCTTTCTGGAAAAGATGACAAATAAACTTGTAATCTAGACTTTCGCCCCTTCACATGAACACAGTTTCTTTTTATCCTGTTGCATTTGATATTTATCTTTGTTACTTTCCCAAATTACTGTGTAGACTCAATTTTTTAAGGATTTATATGATGGCATGTACTATATTATAGGGTTTTTTCAGGTTAATTTGTACATCTTGCCCTTTCTTTTACTGAAAGCCTTGTATAATTTTGTCTAACTCTTCATTTTTTCTAGTCTTCCTTTGCATCCTCCTTAAGTGCAAATGCCAGAAATGCAGACTGCTTTCCAACCAACCCTGCCAAGGCTAGCTGAAATAGTCTGATGTCTCCTTATTTTACAGGCAAGTACTGATCCTTTTCAGCCAAAAATAGCATTTGTAATGGCACCACCTAATTAACAAATTTAAATTTATCTAACATTATTCCATAGATACACAGATGTCCAGAAGTTCTTTCCTACTTTTGAAGGAGGTGATTTCATTCCCCTGAAATGCATTTATTGGTCGTACAGCAATTACTCCAAAATATAGTTTATCCCCAAAATAAAGCATATATTTCACTAAGGTTTTGAAACTTAAAATCCACAGTAACATGTATTAATAGCCACGAACTCATAATTCAGTAAAAATAAAAACTTGCCATTGTATTTCGTGTTCTCCCTCCCCTTTCATTCTTTATTTTTAATAAAAAAGGAAAGACTACAAGGGGGCAGTGAAAAGAACAAACACAAAACCAGCAAAGTTTTCATGAGCTAGAGAAAAGTTTCATCTCATACATAAGTGAGGGGAGCTTTCAAGAGAACTCTTAAAACATTGGCCTTTTTTATAGTTCAGCAATACTGCAAATGATAGTTTTTTGTTGTTGTTGTTTAATAATTCAGTTATAAAAGTTCACTACTGGCTAATAAGAAATCTATTAAAAATAGATAGAACTATTTCACATTATTGCTGCCTCAATTCTTTGCTCATGCAGTAGCCATAATGCATAGCTGCTCCTCTAAAACAAGTGACACGTTTATTTCACCACAAGATCATTTTCTTACAAAATCCTTCCTGTAGCCTACACTGAAAGCCTATTTACATCTTCAGGATTTTCACTGCATGATCAGATTCTTCACTTCATAATAACTAGTAATCACAAATGAAAAAAATACAGACATGCTTAGTACAAATATACACAGAGTGAGGCTTATGTTTGAGATGAAAAAATCTTGGCCATGAGAAAGAAAACAGGACCAATATTCAAGCCACACTACTTTCAGATATGATTCTTATCAAAAAACTGTTAGAAAATAGTTATCACTTCTGCAATATCTGTTAAGACATTGCCTTCATATCATCACTGGTATCATCAAATAATCTCTTCTTCCAGGTCTGGATCTGAATTGACACCAAAAATCCAGTGAAAACTTGAGGCACAGGATCTCTAATTCACACAAGCCACAGATTACAAACAGAACTGTCAGATGCTGCATAGTAACCAGAAATAAACTCCTAAACTCTGCAACTAGAATATACAGTAAAGATACATAGGCTGAGCTTTCCTGATTTTTGTTTCATAAGATACAGTTACAAGTTACATCCAGGCTGGCACTAAGAATGTTGGCAGAAGAGCTGAAAATTAACATTTACCTAGATATTATGATAGACAATTTTGCACCAATTTGTAGCTTATTACAGTATACATTTTATATCTAGACCACAGAAACTACAGTATAACAAACAGAATGACCCATAGCAACAGCAAGTTATCCCAAAAAAATCACATTAAGCCAATTAACTTCATGGCTTTATTATTTAGTGGTTAAACAGTTAAGATATTTTATCATAGGCATTTTGTACCACTGAAACAAGAACACAAAATATTAATATTAGCTACAAAGAGTCGAGTCCAGGTGGCTGCCCTCAAAAGTCAACATCACCATCTGATGTGTAAAACATTCCTAATTACCATAAAGTACACCCTGTGCCAATTACTGTATTTGCCTCAAAATACCAAGACATGAAAAGCCTCAAGTTCATGGCAATAGATTTACATTTAAATACCATCCAGCCCCAGTGCCTCGGTATCAATACATTGCTGGTTACTGTACTGACATACACACTGAAACTGCCTGGCTTCTGCCCTGTCCCTCCCAGAACACAAAGGCCATGAACTGCTGCAGAGGTAACAGAACTAATTTTAAGATGCATATTCAGTATATGACTATAGGAGATGGACAAAAAGAGCACTTCAAGACTAGCGATGAGCTGTGGTCTGGAGATGAGAAAGACTTTGTAGCCCCTCCAAAAAGATTACTGTGCACACCTAAAACTATCACAGAAGATTGTTACAGAAATTCAAATGAATGATAGTCTGATAATGAATTCATAGTCTCTGTTGGTTTTAGTTAACAGTTTTATTGAATTCAGTGGAATTATGCCAATTTATACAAGCTGAGGATTTTGTAAGCCAACACAAGACAAATGTAAAAGAAACATTGTCCTGCACATCCTGTAGTAAAAAACGCATTCATTCAGAGGTAGATGTCACTCCTGGGGGGGAACAAAAGCATGTGCACTCTGAAAAACACACATTCCCACCTGCACAGAGCACTTCTACCCACAGACAAGTTGTGGGTGGCCCTGGAGGCACAACATAGAACACCTAACAACTCCATACAGATTACAGTTTTGCAGGTACACAGAAGTAGCTTCAGAACACAAGCAAGAGAGTATTTTGGGGTAGAAACTTTACACCCACATTATGATAATCTGGTCTTCACCAACACATGACAGTGCCTCTAGCTTTATGGAAACAGAGGTATGTGGGTGGGAAAAGAGCTCACAGCATACCCATGCCTGACAATGGCTCCCACAGCATCAGGGCACATACTTGAAGTAATCACAGCCGGCATATTCTACACAATCACTTTCTATTATTTTTTAGTTTGTATACAAATGAGCTATTCATTTGATACATTTGAGCAAAATGAAAATAAAGCCAAACGTGGTTCTTCAAAATACTCTCTCTCAGAATATGCAGGGGCAGCTTCTTAATTCAAGATGCTTAGGGCACTGGTTCAGACCTGTAATCAAATGATTACAATCCTTGTCACTGACTTGAGTTTTGTTCTTTACCAGAGATGATGTACGTTCAGCAAAATTTCCAACATGGCAGGTACACGTATAAAGACTTCAAAGCATTGACTGCAAGTGCCTTCGGGAATCTGATAACACACATCAAGAGTAAGACACCCAAACAACAGGTCTGTTCAAAGCAAGTACCACAAACTGCCTATTAGGAGTTAAATTCTTAAAATAAGTGTTGAATATTGAAAACCACTGAACCTTCCTCCTCTTCCTTCTCAACTGCTCTGGTTCATAAGTCTAAGGAATCACCTTCCTTCACTATATTCTGCCCTTCCTAAGGCTCCAGAACAAATTGCACAGCACCAGTACCTTCATACCCACAAACAGGTCTGTTTTGTGTAGACAGACACTTAAGACACTCCTTACTTAAGGAAATCGTTCAGTTTCCTTCCTCCCAGAAAGCCTGTTCACTGTGTAGGAAACATGACTTCTGCTTTCAATCTTGTATTGATATCTTGGGGCACTACTGCCTCAAATGCTAGTGAGCCAGGAGCTCAGGACTAACCCAAGCCTGGAGACACCTGCACAGATATTTTTGGCTAGAACATATGTCCACAGCTTTGGGGCTGGGTGGGACCAGGAGTCACATCTAGCTCTGGTGGTTCCTTTCTACTCAAATGAGATATCCAAGACACGTTTTCCTAAAAGGGAAATATTTCTTCTTTCTTCAGTTTAAACGAGTAGCTAATCTGACAGTGTCAGAATAACAGTGATAGGATAAAGACAAGCTTTTGCTGAAACTGAAAGGTAAGTCAAGGGATCCAAAAATAACAGACCATATTTTGACATTTTTGACCATATATAGATTCTTTTGCTCTCTTCATTCTGCAAATGAACTGGTAGATGTCACAGGTCAGCAAATAGATTCTGACTCAGGTACCAAAATGTAATACCCCATTAACAGCCTGTCATGCCCAAACTTGTACTGCAGGGCTGCAACTTTCCTCCTCGAGCAGGATGGTCACAGTTGTCACAGGCCTCCTGAGCCTGCTGGGCAGTAACGCGGTATCTCTGCATGGCACAGACAGGACTGGTCGGCTCCTGAACTGCCTTCAATTTATACACTTTTTTTCTTATTAAAAGATGAAGCAGCCAAAAAGTATCTTAAAGTAAGCACAGAGCCTATGTGCTTAAAACCATGTAATATTGCAATATGTGCTTAAAAGCACTGCTAGGGCTCCCCGTCCCCCCCCTTTAAGATAAGCTGATACATTTTAATCAGCTGCCTTTTTTTATTTAAAGGATGGTTGCTCACTAGCTGCTTTTCAAGCTTTCACATAGCCTTTCACATTTCCTTCAGCTATGAGTGTAAAGCAATGGAAACAGACACAAACACACACATACATTATCTGAGGGGAGCTGCATAAAAGGTAAAACTGTCACCAGCTGGCATGTCTGAGCCATGTGGTGCTAAATACTCAGAAGCAGCCTCTGAATTTTGGATACCTAACTATTTTTAATTTTGGACACTCCCAAAACACAGCATTTGTTCCCAGAAATAACTCAAGCTGTTAGAGGTTTATCCACAAAATATCACATTTTGCACAAACTACCTAGACTACAGGAGCCTTAAATTAGTACTTGGGAAGAGATCACTTTGAAAATTCAATCCATAACGTTAGTAAATAAACTTTTTATGAATATAATTGAGTCAACCCTAGCAGCAGCAAAAATAAGTAGGTTGCATGTTTCTTTCCTACAGGGAAAGGATGCCAAAATATATAACTGTCACTTTTCATTTTTAGAATAACATTAGCTACCGAAAAAGAGATTCACAATGAGCAATTATGTCTTCGGCTTTCATGTCATTCTGCATCATTCCACTATCAGCCACACTAGAAAGCTTAAAGGCAACATTCTAGGTCAGTGACTTTTACAGACAGTGTATTTGCTGTTTGGTAATTAAATTAGATACACTTTAAATAACCAGATTCTAAAACAGACCACCATTTAAAAACACATGACCAAGTATATCACTGAGGCTCTTGATGCTGGACGAGGAAAATTACATATGTTAGCAATCATTAACTGTCACTGAGGATTATAAATTTTAGGATTATAATATTAAGAATAAGTGGATCAACAAATCACTGCAGAGAAAACTCTTAAAGATGTAGCTAAAAGCCAGACTGAAGGACTGACCTACTTTGTCGGTTCTTCCCTATATCCAAGCTTTCTTTATACACATACATTTTTTTCTTATAATTATCAAAATAACTGTTCTTACCTGAATGCTCACACAACTCATAGAAAAGAAAAATGATGCAATTGGTGCTCAGCTTTCATGTTTAATGAGATTTTTGGCCTGCATCATGTGCAAACAGCCACTAGAAGTGCTTCAGATCCCCTGCAAGGGCAAAGTGGAGAGAGGAATTTCCGCTTCAGTAGAAGAACTTACTGTGGACATACTAAGATAGCAAGTCTCAAGACGAGGCTAAAACTTGAAATTTAAAAGCTACATTTCATAGCAGACACAGCCTTACTGTGTAGGAAGTTATAGGTTAATTATATTTTCAAGCCTTGCATTTAGATATAAACACTCTCAGAAGAAAAAAAAAAATCAGCTGCCTATTGCGCATTCTTTAGAAAAGCGGGGCTTTTTGGTATCTCGTCAAGGGACAAATAAAGTGGACTTAAAACTAAGTATTTTAGGAAGGTATTTAGAAAAGCAAAAAGAAAAGCTTAGCCTTAATTTTGCATGCTTAAAGAGTGATGTTGGTGAATCATGACATGTAAATGATGACAGGGCAGAAAGAATTTGCTGCAACTTAATAAAGCTGTCATCTGCCAGGTAGAAGACACAGGAGCAGTTCCACAGTTGAGGCAATCACAATTCCACAGTTCTGGGTGCACTTTCTTCAGCCTACCCACAGGGTGCAGATCAGGGGCTTTTTTTGGTTGTTAATACCCCTCATCATGCACACAAGTGGCACAAAAGAAGTAGTCTTCACTTTGTAAAGGCAACACAGACCACCGGTGTTAAACCCCCATTTCTTCTCTGTATCCCTATCTGTTGGCCTTCTACCTAAAGCCAGACTTAAGCAACAAGGCAGAAATCCCCACCAATATATATTAAAACATCCAGTCCAACTAATGGTGCCTCTGGACCACAGTAAAGATGCAGAAACCAGCTCCACGAGCCACAGAAGGTGCGCTGTGATCGCAGTATTGTCATGCACATTTGTGAAGTGCCGAGCTGAAAAATAAGCCTCAGCTTTTGCAGGTATTGCTTTGGCTGAAATATGAGGGAAAAGCTGGTTTCAGGCAGAAGGAAAACACAACCCAGACTATATGTATTTCTCACTACTATAAAACACAAGGCTGAAAAGGAAGCTTCTGTGGATGTTCCTGTGCCATAGAGTAGAGGCCTGCAATGGTGTCAGATCCAGCTGGAAGCAGGTGGGGGACAGTCCTCAAACACTCTTTACGGCAAGGAAAGCAGAGATAACAAGGCTGTTTGGCTTGAACTCCAAAGCCCTCATACCCCCAACTTCAGCTCAGCACCTCAGGCAGCACAGCCCCAAAGAGAGGCAGCAGCAACCCAGGTAAAGGTAGTTTCTGCTCTGATAATCAGCCTCAGCTCTGCAGTACTTAAAAACAAAGCAAGCAACAACAAGACACTCAGACACAGTAATAACAGAAGGTCATCTGACATTTGTTATTTAACTGACAAGTTAGTTTTACACCTAAGCTGAGTTCACATGAAGGTTTTTATGAAAAGGTCAGAGTGGAATCACAGATTTATCTATGAGTGCTGCAAGAATCAATGCGCAAGTTCAGAGGTATTGATTTTCCTACTTTGCAGTTCCTGCTGGAGTTATCGCTCCCCAATTGCACCAATTTCCTCTCCACCATGAGTAAAGCTTTTATGAGATCCCTAAAGCCTGTGTGCAATATTTATTCTGTTAGTCTAATTAAAGGTATTACTATGTACGTAGTTACTGGATCAGTCCCCAGTGGCACTGCACATAACTAACAGATGTGAAATGTTCTTCTAGTGGGACAAGCACTGGTATCAGTTCTTTTCATGCTATGTCTTTAACCACTACATCACCTCATTAGGATGTTTCTTGTGTTAACTGTGTAGAAAAACACCATTATAGTATTAACATAATATTAGCTTAGAATACTTAAAATTAGCAGATCTACCTGGGCCCATATGAAGGAAGTTATCTTTAGTTATACTCTTTTTACTATAAAGTGAAATGGCTATAGCTACAGATGCATAAGGCAACGGTACCAGATTTATCATGCTTAATTACATAGGACTGGCCCAAGACAGAATTGCAAGTTTAAATATGCAGCTGAAAATTCAAAAGGCTTTAATATTAACAATAAGTAAAACCACAACTTTTTGTTGTTCCACTGCAACCTTTGGAGGTATTTAAACTTCACATTCCGATTCATCCACCTATGTTAGAAAATACAAGCTTTTTTTTTCCCCCCCCATTGGAAAACAGATGTTACAACTATACAGTTAACTTTTCAGAGCCACAAAACCTCGGGATGCTGCATTAGAACATGAGGGTGGGAGAGTACTTAAAATGTGGATTCAGCTGCCTGACATACAAAGCTATTTGCCTAAAATCTCTAAGCTGCAGATCACCATCTGAGTATATATAGATGTATACTCCTAATGCACAAGGGCTCAATCCCATCTGTCCCCACAAAAGCTCTAAGCTTTAGATCCTCTCTTGGAAGCACAACTTGCAAGTACGGGAAAAATTTGGGGAAGAAAACGAAGGTGTCTTGTACTAAGCTTAAAGCATGCACTTGGCAATAAAGCAAATAAGGTACTTCAGGCAAAATTTGTAGAATTTGCTCATGTCCTCACAACAGCTCAATGGTTAAAAAGGAGTAAGTTCAGGATCATGCAAGCTCTGGGGAAGACATTGTTGGCAGATCCTCTGGAGCCTCGTACAGAGGCAGCACAGAGATGAGAGAGTATCTCGGAATGCTAGATGACCTGATCAAATCAGGTAGCAATGGTAAAAGGAGGAGGCATGACCAGAAAGTAGTGCTTGGTAGACCAGGTCAAGTGAGGATGAACTTGGGGAGGTTATAAAACACACACACACACAACTTGGAAGAAAACACATTTTAAAAGAGGTAAACACACACACAACTTGGAAGAAAACACATTTTAAAAGAGGTAACACTCCATTGAAAAACATTTGCTGGTTCACTTTCAAAAATAAG
The DNA here is from genome assembly GCA_035222435.1 of Microcambeva ribeirae. Lineage (NCBI taxonomy): Eukaryota > Metazoa > Chordata > Actinopteri > Siluriformes > Trichomycteridae > Microcambeva > Microcambeva ribeirae. Next base: position 8,159,111 of record JAYECN010000013.1, on the reverse strand, counting down.
ATTGCCTATTTCTAATATAGCAGTATAAAATTTTAGATTAGAAGAGTCAAAAAGTCCAATTAAATCTCACTTTTCTCCCCTTTTTGAGTCTTTTTCAGATTGAAGGATTTGAAATAAAACAGCATCTCAGAAGTGTCCAGAATTCACAATGCTAGTCCTTCTACAACCAGACCCGAGATCAAAATCCTTCAACATATCATTGCTCTTTATTTATCACAATGCTTTCTTTCCAGATCAATTCTTGAAGATCAATTTCCCATTCTTACCAGCATGGTAGAACAGGTATGCTCAATCCCAACAAATGTTTCAAAGTCTCACAGTGCAGTTGTCCGTACTACCATACGTGACTAAGACCAATACCCAAGCTTTGTGATGCTTTTAGAAATACAAGACAATCAACCACACTCAGAAAGTCTATCCCATAAAGCCCCAGTGACTTTAGACAGTAAGTGACAGCTGTACCTGGCTAAATTTTTTCAGCATTTTGAAATACTATTTTGAAGTTACTTCATCCCATGACACCCCAAGTCCCTGATTACTGTTGCTTTCAGCTTGAAAATCTAGTGAGACAGGGGAACAACTAAGTAGAAAGGCACATGGGATACTCTCACGAGTGAGAAAAGTGTTCTTCAGAGGAGACTTCCCCTCACGCCTTTCCTTTCCCTTGAGCCAGTTTCCTTCCCTCCCCCCCCCGCCCCAAACGGAGTTGTGGAGTTCACAAAAAAAGAGACTTCTGGCTTCCAGCAAACTCATGCTCCACTTTCATCTAGAAAGGCATAAATGTGCTCTGCCAAAACCACAGTATTCACCACTATTTGAAACTATCTGTGGAGCCCTTTTACATCCCTGTTTGCAGAGTCCCTAATGAAATTCAGTGCAGAAACCACAGTGCTAGCCCTTGCAACTGTCCATACACATGATCTTCTAGGTAAAAGAAGGAATATATAAAAGCCTATGGAGACTTACAAGTGCAGGATCAAAATAGGTCCTTCACTAGCATGTGTGAATATTGCCTTTATCATCTAGCCAATACATATCCCAGATTTAGAGTGGGTACTTCTGCTGATCTGAAAGATTTAACATCTCTCTTCTCATCAATAATTCTATCTGAAATAAAAATGAATGCTTCCAAATCCAGTATTACTGTACACAATGTAGGAAAGATCGGTATCAATAAATTTTTCAAAAGAATATTGAAGCAAAAAAAAAAATCAATCCCCCCAATGATACATTAGGGAAAAAATAAAATAAGGATTATGACAGGTTCATTTCTTATAATATTCGATTTGAGTGGATCTGACATTCAGTGCAACTTCTGAAACAGTTCTCCCATGTCTCAGTCTGAAGTGCATAAGCAGAAGTCAAATATAAATGTTTTAGCTATTTTAATACGACAACTGGACTTTCCTCCTCCTCCCAGTCAAATAACTAGCAATAAAAATAACTTTTTCACAGAAGCCTTTTCCCATTTCCAGTCTAATTCAGAGAGTAACCTCAACCAAAACAGGAGGAATAACTGGGAGGTCCAAGTGGTTTATTCTGGCATTTCTAAACAAAGCACTGAGTACTTTTCTTCCTTGAAAAAATTAACCTCTCTAATATTAACACAGTAATATTGAATATTTTCTAACTTAAAACACTCATTTTAGACCAAGTATTTGGGTTAATCCATAAGAAATTCCCGGGGGGGGGGGGGGGGCCGGAGGGGGAAAAATCTAAGCCCCCACTTTCTCCCATCTGGTTTGTCCTGAAACCATTTCCCCTCTCTTCCTTTCAAGCACATTTATCCAGTCACTGAACTGAAAAAGTCCAGCTTTACTCAACATCTGTGCTTTGATGCACATATATCATAGCTGGGAGATTGCAACAGCCTTTTGCTAAGCAGTATTTAATTTCTCTGCAAAGAAGAGCTTTAAGTTTGTTATATATCTTTTAGAGATTGTCAGGGGCCATGCAACAAATTGATCAACTAAGGGATCCGCACGAGTTCCTCTGGGCACCACTAAAGAGCAAATGCAGCAGTGGAGGAACCATCACTTGCTGAACTCTAGGCCCCAAAGTGCCTCTGTTTTACCCCAAAAGGAAGTTGAGTACCTCCAAAAGCATCAGAAGCAAGATCCATGTTAAAGGCAGACCTGTTCTTACTTACAGCATTTAAACATTCTGTGGCAAAAGCTGTTTCACTGGACCCAAAGACTACAATCCAACCTTTGATCTATTAACACAGAAGTAGAAGGAAAGAGATGATGCCAATGCAGGAAGATTTTCCCATGGTGTTTCTATTTTCTATTCCTACTGAGACTTACCAGTGTTTTTTTTTTTGTGTGTGTGTGTGTGTGTATGTGTACACACACACCAAGAATATTTATTCATAATAAAATCCAAAAAAAGTGCAAGGCAATGGCAACAAGAATGTGAAGAAATAATGATAAAATATGGCACTCAACCTCCCACTTCCATCCTTCTTCCTTTTCAAATGAATTGCCCAGCCTTTAGAGAAAGGAGTCTGCCTGCATAAACCTTCATTCAAAATCTAAGAGGCACCTGTTCAAACTATTGACCACATGTTATATGTGAATCATGAAGGGAGAGGAGAGATGGCAGAGCATATGCAGAAGAGAGCAGCATGACTCTTCATTTAACTTTTTTCTTAATTGTAGAGAGCTTGATTGGCATACACTGAGGGTGGCTTGTCTAAAACCAATTGAATTTCTACATTTAGTTTTTAAAAGTTAGAAAAAGGGAGAGCCCTTATGGGAGTGAGCTAAGTTTTTACTATCTACAGGCAGTGTCATGGAAACAACTGCAGGTATCCAGGGTTTTACTGTACATTTAAATTATTTCAAATAAAAATATCTAATTAGTAGCCAGGTGTGATAATTAAGGTGGAAAAGTTAAGAAATAGTTTACAGGATAACTTGATCTACCAGGGTGGTCTATGTGAGATGCAGAAAACTTGCTATTAGTTTGTCCAATTGCTTTCTAAGCTGGAATTCTCAATTTGAAACTGAATATATGACTAACAGTGACCTTCAAAAATCCAGTGATAAAATACTGTTTACATTTAAAACAGAAACCACACACTAATTTGCAGATAAACACAATCCATACCCTAGCTCAGAGGATCCTCTATGTGCTTTGTTGCACCCAGGTAATTGCTCAGGTATTCCTGGCAAGGTGACCTGCTTGCTTTCCATTGTAAAGAGGAAAAAAAAACTATTTAGTCTCATTCCAGAGCTATTTCCTTTACTCTAAAAATGGAAAGTCAAATGAAACCAGTCACAGTACTTTTCATTATTACTTCTGGAAAATACTTTCTTGATGTGCAACATCTAGCTCCATATTCCATTTAAATGCTTTTGCTATGAAAACACCACAGCGATAGTGCATAGAAACACAGAACATGAGTCTGAATAGCAGAAAACAGACTCAAATACCAACTGGCTACAGAAACATGGACTAGAACTTACATTTTGATTAATTTAATTCAGTTTACTTTTTAAAAATGTTATTTATTGTAACATTAAGCAGTCAATTCTGGTATTCTAAGGTACAGCTTCTTTGGCAAATCAAAGCACATTGTACTTCAATAAGAAATAAGAAGAAAGCTGTATTAATTCCTTAACACATTCTGGAGAGAGGAAAAAAAAAAAAAAAGGCAGCAAGAACTGGCAAGAGCCAGGTATTAGAAGACTTTCTAGATCTTGAGTAGCAATATGTCATTTATCATGCATGCTTGGTGCATATTATCACACCACAGTAACTGTAAAGTTCTCCAAGCTTGCACAGAATCAGATTTTTATCTTAAAACATTGCTTTTATTCATTGGTGAGGTGTAAGGGAGGCTCCTGGCACAAGAGAGCATGTCCATACTTGTTCTAGGGGAACTACTGGCATCACCTGGAAGTTTGTCCTCAATATCTGAGCAAGCCAGCAACCTCAAGACCCAAGCAAGCCAGAATGCCCTGGGCATTCAGGCAGGTTAAGGACAAAAGTTTGCAGAGAAGATTTAAAAGCCTTTTAGTGGCAGCTACACAGTGATTTTAGCCCTCTGCAAGATTCAGAAAATAATGAGCTAAATCAATGCTAGGTTTACTAGAGCTCTCAAATTAAATTCTGAAGTCTCAAAATCATACCACCACATATATCTTAAAAACAAAAGTATTACTCTTTAATAAGACTGAGATCTTCAGGCACAAAAGATGATCCTGCTAAAACACAGGTATAATACCAATCACTCAGTTTTGAAGTATTGTCTAAACACATGGTGGTGTGGCCTGGTCTTTTGGGAAACTTTTTTTTTTTTTTTTTAAATTGACTTGTTCACCAGGTTTAAAGTGGGCATGGTTTAGCATGTACTCAATTGCTTTCCAATACTCCACTATACCAAAAATAATCTTAATGCAATCTTTATTAATAGTCATTTTGCACTTGATCTCTAGAGGTCCCTTCCAACCCTAAGCATTCTATGATTCTATGATTTAGCATAAATCAAAGGCTAGGTCAGGTTAAACCAAAACACTGGTGAGGATTATCAACTCCAGGTAGCAGATTAGGCAACCCTCCTATAAATCTTTATTCAGATCTCAAGTTCCTCATCACTCCTGAGGCATGCAGAGTTAGGTGCTCGTCAGCAATGTCCTCACTCACACAACATGAATTGTTACAACTTCAAAAAATGTCTTTAGAAGACAGATGTCTCTCTTGGTGTCCTTAAGCAGCAGCTAAAGGCAAGGTCCCATTTCCAAATCAGTGTTCTGAGCAGCTCTCAAGAAAAGCAACTGGAATTTCATATCATATACTAAAAAGCCTCACCCCTTAGAGCAATCTTTCACACATTGCCTCTGTGCTTATCTATAGATGTAAGGAGCAACCAGCTCTCATTGTGGTGCCTTTCTGTCTGTCTACAACTACTCTTCTACTGTAAAGTTTTCAGACAGGCCCTCTGCTTATTAATAAACAAAGCAGTCAAGCTTGCCTTTCTTCACCAGTTTAATCTCAAAATAGCCAAGCTACACACAAACCCATATATCTTTATGGAAAGGTATTTGGCACAGAAACAAGCTTTAATAAAGACTCAGATTTCAAGCTACAAATCAGAAATGGACTTTTTGATGGTCTTTCTTTAGATACATAGTACAAAGTATACATTAACAAACATGTGCCTTAAATTCCCCAGAGTCAGCTTTATAATGTTATGTTCCTAAAGACAGCTTTGCTAAGCCTCCCTCAAAACCACATTTGCTTAATAAAGAAACCTAAGCCACATGCTACATTTGTACCCTTGTTACCAGAATATACATATTTAGAGACTACTGTAGATTAACATTCACAAGGATGTCCTACCAGGTTAACTTGCATATCAATTTCCTTATCTCACCTATGGGGAAAGATCTCTGTGGATCTCTCTTGCCTTAAGCTTTGTCATATTCAAGGTCTCTGTTTTAAATTGTTTTTAATCCAACCCCCTAGGAGTCAAGAACGCTCTTCAAAAGGAGCCTTTCATGTCTTAACCATTTGGCACTTTTGCCATGGAACCAGGAACACAGGCAGCATATTACACAGTGACAATGCCAAATGTGGACACGTTCCCATTCAAGCTACAAGCTGGGACCAGGGAAATGCTCATGGACAGTCCAAGAAAGTCCCTGGATTTAAGCAGGACAGATATTCAAGGCAGCTTTCCACTTCTTGCAGATGGTATATGAGAGGCACCACCTGTTCCCCCCAGATATTTACATTAACACTCCTTTAAGAGATAAGTAATCAACCAGCTAATCAGCCCTGATTGTGTTACAAGAATTTTACAATTAATGGATACTCTACATGAAAAACCACCCCCCATTTTTTTGTATTTCATCCATCTGCAGCAGTTCCACCAACCTGCAGTAAACCTTAAAATTGTTAAAAGTAGTAAGTTTCTTCAATGATTATTCTTCCAATTGCAACAAATTATCCTGATGGAACATAGAAGCACCACCAAAAGATAGAAGAATTTAGCAAATTAAAGTACTGAAATTCTTAGATACGCTCTTTTTTGAAGTTACTGAACTGCTTGCCCTTCTCTTTCCAAAAGTGTTTCCTGACACCAAGCAAGGCAGCACTGGTGGTTTTACAGGGACTATATTGCAACACATGTTTTTCTAGGCACATAGTCTGAACTCAGTGACATTATTCAGGTTACATATAAGGGAGGAAAAAAATAGACAATTATTAAAGGCAAACAAAGCACATGATACTATGTATAAGTGTGACATGATAACTCTATTAATATGTATGGAAATGTCTCAAGAAAAAGCAAAAAGAAAGATCAGCTATACAGATCTTAAAGGCATACACTTAGGATGAAGTGATGTCTTAATGGGTAAACCTAAGTTTAGGAATATTTTGTAGGTTAGAAATCCCTACAAGTACTTCCTCTCTGTCTCATGAAACAGGCAACATTAAAAAAAAATTAAGCAACTCCACAAAGTAGAATAAAATTCCTGTTTTCTTTCTTTGCTTTTAATCTAAGGCAATGGGGAGAGGGAAAAAGAAAAAAAAAAAACTTTAGAAATAGTTTGCTCCTAGAACTCCTGGTGCTATCACTGAGGAAAGAAAAGGAAAGGCAAGCCTTCTCAGCATGAGGAAAGACAAATATCATATACAATCCAACTGTCAACATACTATTTCTTCTAGAACAAAAACAACACAGCTGAACATTTCTCCTGCCTAAAAGCATAAGACACCTTCAGCTACATTTCTGAAGTCAATTTGATATCAGAAGAACAGCTGATCCAAGCTCATAATATCCTCAGGAGGACTAGCAATGCCAGAAAAAAGCAAATCCTCACAAGACAGAGAGACTCCAGCAGCACACATAAGAAATAAGGGTACTCTCCTAAACCTTCTGTTAGGAATCATATCACCCGGCCATCAGAGCAAGACTTCATCAAAAACATTCACTAACTGCTCTATACGCATTATTAGAGGATCCAAGCCTTACATCTACACTACGGCACACATGCCTAGCCATACAAGTGCTCAGGCACCCCAAGACTGCAAGGGAGACTAGATGAAATACAGAGCCTGCAACAGCAGAGCAAATAGCACATTTATGCATTTATATACACAGGACTGTGGTAACAAAACCATACTATAAATGCAAAGTGTAATCCTTCAAAAGATCAGAACCAAAATCATTTTTGGACAACATGCAAAGCTGTTCTCCTTCACTCCACATAGCTATTATATGCAGCCAGTAATGTATATCTGGACTATAAGTAGATTGTAATACCAAGCACTCACCTCAACAGCCCAGGGCTCTCCTGAAGCAACAGCCACCCAACAGCACTTCCTTGACCATGGGGCCCAGCCCTTATAGCTTCTGTAAAGGGCAGGGCACAGCTGCAGCTCCTCAGCCTGCACCGTGATGCAGAACCCACCACAGCTGCCTCATCACAGCCACGTGGCAGGGGGAACCTCCTCTGCTTCCAGGGAATTATTATGAGCCTCAGCTGATGTGTTAAACTACAACATTGGGACACCTGGAATGGCCCAGGAGTGAAGAAAAAACATATATAAGTATGAACATAAGTCAAACCAAGCCTGCTTGGTCACTGTTATTCCGGAGTCTGAGACTTGGCTCTCGGCAGCGGGGTCCCTCAGTGCTCACCTACACATGAGGGTTGGATGGGGATCTGTCCTCTGAAATACCTCCCCAGCCCAGTGTAATCAAAGCAATGGGCATCCAGGGCTGCCTCGTTAACCCCTTTCCCCCAGCAGCTGCTGCCAATTGCTCCTCAGCACCTGCCCAAAGGGCTGCTGCCAAGGTGGAAATGCAGAAAGCATATTTCTGTATTCTGAAATGCAGCAATTTGCTTGAGTGCCTAAATCTGTGCTGTCTAAAAGCATCCTCAGCACCAGCTTGGCAACCCAGCTCCTAAATACACAGCTAATAAGGACATATACCCCCCATCTTAACTGCCTTCCATAACAGTGGTTACCATTTATACCTGGGCTGGCAGGGATACAGTCTTCTCAGAATCTAGGTGGCTGCTCAAAACTGTGTCCCCTTGGGAAGGTGGTCACAGCTAGTGCTTTATTCTGCAGAGATGCCCCAGACCAACAGGGAGGTGATACATAGCAAATGTCCAAAGAAATGGCCACTGCCCAAAGTATTTAAGCAGCAGCCATAACGTACAGGCAGGTGGGCAGGTGCTATCATGTGGCAGCTAGTGAACGAACACGTCTCATTAACAACTGTACTGCAGTGGGTTTTGCTTTTTTTTTTTTTTTTTTTTTAACCCAAAAATATGAATATTATTTATGTGCTACTAAAAATTCACCTTTTGCTTATATTTGTTGAGTAATTAGCACTAGAACCTTTCTGGAAATGTCTAGAATAGGCCTTAAAAAAAAAAAATGCTGCTTGTTCATTCAACCTTTTGGAAAAATCTGTTCATGTTACATAACTAGGAAAAAAATCACTGAAGGGATGGGAGTAGTGCTCTGCATTTCTAGTCTTGCTTGTCAGAGATCAGATAAAACACACATCAGAAATGCTTCTGCCCTTGATTGACCTCAAGGGTTTTCTTTTTTTTAAGAGTGATTACAAAACCGTACATCTTCCATACTGCAAATGTCTTGTCCCTACCTGCATTCTTCCTGCAACTTCTGTTGGCTGCTTTAGCCATTTGCCTGAGCTGTTATCTACTAATATAAACTAATGAGCACACCCTACCACGAGGGACTGCCTTTCAAATATTAAGTAGCAAACCAAAATACAACACAGTATTCTAGGAATATAGTGAGCAGGTAAATGTTTTCCGAATACTTCTTGATTTACGCACATGACCTCCTAAGGTCATGTATAAATTTTGAGTGTGTCTGTGTGCATGTGTTTTATGATCAGTCTTTTGAGTTGCACCAATTCTTAATTAAATATGTAAAGAATTTGCTTTGCCTGGCAGCTCTGTCCTACTGTGACTTTAAAAAAATATCAATTTAAAATTTTCCAAGCCCTGCAAAGATTTCAGAATGGTTCTGCTTCTAATACTCAGCATCTGTCTAGAAAACATATCAATCATATGATCACAAACAGCTGTTGCATTAGACTTTTAATCAGCCGTGATTTTCAAAAGAGACAAAGAATGTTGGAACGAATGATGGAAAGTTATTGCAGAGAATGCCCTACTTAAGGATTCTAAAATCCAATTTTAGGGAGACAAAACTTTTCTAACCACTGTAAAAGCTGTTCATTTGTAACATACTATAGTATAAACAGGATAGTGCTGTCATAAAAATAGAAATTAAATACTTGTGACACAATGCACATATGCCAAAAGAGTAAAAAAGACAGGCATTTTGTTATTAAATATACAGGGTATGCATCACTAGCTACAACAGATTCAAAGAACAAGTTGTTGCCTGAAAGTCCTTTTATTCTAAATTCCATTGATCCCACTTGTGAGAGGTTATGAATCCTTATTGAAGACACAACATATGCCTTTGTCCAGAAAACATTAATGTTAAAAAATGGCCATTTTCTACTCTCAGAATGCTACTGTGAAAGTGTGCAGGCTTTGCTGGACTCAGCTGAGTCATTCCAGTGTAGCTCCTGACCATTTTTTAATAGAACATGACCATTTGAAACAGTAGAATGTCCATGGCATCTATCTGCCAAAAACTCAAGACTGGAGAAGAAATTCTGTGATTGCTTTGATTAAAAAAATACCCCAAGCTTCTGACAAGCAACTATTATAAACAGCTTCATAAAGCTCTATATCCCTACTTAAAAAAACCTTTGATCCTAGAGTGTTAAGACCTCTGAAAGCCAACCAGAGTGGAAACCTCAGGCATGTATTTGCAGCCCGTCAGCCTACATCCGGTTTACCTGGTCTGTGACCTGATCCTGACTCATTTCCTGGCTCCTCGCACATCTTGCTGATCCCTTCTAGCCCAGCAACAGGGGCCAGAGGAAGATGAGACCTGCATGTCCTGGCTGCCTGTCCTCTCCCAGGTCCTCCTGCATGGGAGCACTGGGAATACTGCAGGGGCTGGCACAGCGTGCGAAGGGCGAACCCAGCAGCCTAGGGCAAACAGGCAACAGACAAAACGCAACACTGGCAAAAGTGAAAAGCTTTTGCTATAGTCTAGGAACATGTACTTCTGTTTTCCTTACTCAGAAGTGGCTGAGGGCTCTCCTCCATTCTGGGCTTTCCAGAATGCTTGAGAGGATGCAGTGCAGCGTTAGCAAACTGCCTGCCTTCTCCCTCATTTTCCAGTTAGGTTACTCTCACTGTGCCTGAAGGCAATTCAAGCTGAACACATTGTGAATAGCAAAGGTATTTGATTTCAAGAAAATTGCTGTGAGAGGGGCAGGACAGGCACAGCCTAAAAGTATATCCTATGGTTCCATTCTAATGCAAAAAACAAGGTTACACCCTAATTTGTTTGTTCATCTCCCCCCAAAATAGCCATGGGCTCATGGGATTCTGCCAGCCTCACATGGACAGCCAAAATGGTCACACGCTGACAAACATTATGTACAGTGTGGATGAGAGGAATGATTAGGACCCAGGTAGCCTCTACTGTCCATCTAGCTGAGATGCATTTGCAGATGCGTTAGTAGGCCAGAGACACATAGTAGATTGTAATTTAAATTCTGATACTGTCTCTTACTGTCCAGAAAACATCACAGATGCAGATTCCAAGTACAGCTCAACTATTTGGTAGAACACAGGCCATCATCTGAAAGAGGTAAAAAAAATTCACAGAAATGACCATTCCTTTGTCCCTCCGTGTGTAGTCTTCCCCCCCCCACCCCAGGGCCTAAATAACATGCACTTCCAAAATGTTCCTAGGCACAATTTTAATTAACACTATCAATCAGATTCATAGATCAGTAAAACTTGCAGAATTATATGTGTAGAGTACAGAATAATTGTAAAAAGCCTGTGTACAAGGCAGAGTACAAGAGTTAAAGGCAGGCACCAATATCTGATCTGCCTGACTGGCCAGAGTTCTGCTACCAGCATAAATGATTTACAGAATGTTTTCTAGATAAAACACTTCAAGCATTTCAAAAGTGATTTGGAGAACCTTCCATTTTTGAGGTCTGAATATCACCATTTTCACTGACCTTGTAGGTCGCATTGATTCAGGGAAGGTGAGATCTAGTGCACTGCCAGCCCTAGTTTATGGGAGGGCCAGCACTTAATAACTATCAGCATCAAAGCTTGAATGTGTAAAAATATTTTTCAAAATCGTAGCATGAATCTTCATATCTTTAAACTGCCATAGCTGGAGGTGCCGTGGGCCTGACGGTTGAATGGAAAGTGCCAAAACTGAGGGTCATTTTTACTTTTATCATAATAATCACTCACTAATAAGCACAAAGGATCTCTATTACATATTTGGACAAGCCTGTCCAAATGTTTTAGCATCAAAAGTTCTATCTCTTCTCTTCGACCCTCATTTAAAATTCAAAGAGACCTTCCAGAAGAAAGAGAAAAAAAAAAAAAAAAAGACCTTTTGTCAAACAGATGAACATTTTAATAGCAAGATACTTAAATTATACAAGAAATACACAAACATCTAGCTTGCTTTATGTCACATGCCTAGACTTTCTACCATTGTAGATCATTGGCCACTATTTGAGAGGAGCAGTGAAAATAGAAATCTTATCATCTCTTTGGTTTCATTACAATAAGAAATTGATCTGCGATTCTCAAACAATGTAGCACTCAGAAAAGAAAAATAATGGAAGGAGAATGTTTTTCCTGGTGACCCTCACTTGCACTCACAGTTCCTGGTCTCAGATGACACTTAGGCCTCCATATTCCTCAAGAAATGGTTTTTTTTTTTTTTTTTTTTTTTTTAACTGGTATTACTCACTAAAAGTTGTCCTTGAAATTTATTACACATGGGTTGCCAACATTATGAAACACATGTCTCCAACAGCCTCTTAATTTAGGTGTGCTCTCAAAAAAAGCATGTTCAAACAGCTCTTTCACTCTCCCCAGTTCCTGCCTGCTGCATTAGTGATATGAATCAGTACTCCTCTTAACATGTCTCCCTATTAGTGTTACTTCTCATAAAAGTGTTTTGTTTTGTTTTCACAGGATTACAATTAATAGCGTCTAAGGGATGTTACCAACTTCACGATACAAAACCAATTCATACAGATAAAACAGGGTAGGATTCTAATTCATGGCAAAGCACATACTAATGCACTTCCTTAATGGTAAAGTAAAAGGATCATCATTCATATGGAAAATGACATTCAGGGTCTGTGCTTTTAAAGACAGAAAAAAAAAAGAAAAAAGAGATTTTTCCAGTCTGACCTCCAGCACAGCAAGGCACAGAATATCCCCTAGTAATTTCTTCTCAAACTCTAAAGCTTCTTTTAGAGATTTAGCATATAGTTTAGACAGACATTGAGCATGCAAAAACAGCAAGAATGGAAGAAAAAAAAAAAATCTTCCTAGATAAACTGTTCTGAAGTTTAATTATTCCTGTGTAAAAGTTTCTCCTGAATCCTTACTTATTTTCAGAACGGCATTGGACAAAAATACAGCCGTTATCTGCTATATTCTACAGACAGGACAAAGTACAGCACTACCTAAATCTTACCTTCTATTTCACCAGGGATTCCTGGCTCAGATCTTCAAAGTCTTGAATTTTAAGTCCATTAACGGCAATAAAATGGACATGTAAATTTGATATTTTCCTATTCTGACCACAGTTTTCCAAACTACTACGGTATCTAGCACTGGCGTACTTCACAGAACAGCAATTACGTTTTGCTCTAAAGTAGCTGCATATTATGGAAGATAAAAAGAAACTAAAGACAAACGTATGACTTGTCACTTCCACTTTCCTCTCGAGGAGTTAATTTCAGGTATAGCTAGGAGGCTGTGAAGGGCTTGGCACTTAATACCACATTCTTCTCATGCAAGGCAACAAAGATTAAGTAAAACTCTGCTTTATTTATGGAGGAAAAAAAACAAAATTTATTTGCTTTAGTAATATAGTCTTGTTAGTTTTTTAATTTGGGTGTAAATGGTGAAATTTAGTGCTCATAAAAGTGAGAGATTAATCCTGGAGAGATCAAGTTTTGGTGCAAACAAGCCCTGCTATAAACTCCCCCGCTTCCATCAATGCCCCTCAGTCAGCAGGAGCAGCAAAACGTGGCTGCCCTCCCAGCCTGGGAGCTCCTCTGAGGTGGATGTGCCAAAGCTGCTGAAAAGCTCAGTGGTCTCCTTGGCTGTGAAGAGCAGTCAAGCCCACCAGAACAGCACATTTAATTACACTTCCCTCTTGCTCAACTCCAAGACTGCAACAGGTTCTTGCTTATCTTCCAACTATGTTCACAGAATTGGCCATATCCAAAAACAAAACATGAATTTCAGACAGAAAACAGAAATTATACAATTTTGATATTATCGAAGACACTTCAAAAGGCACAATTCTGATGCCTCTTGCTTTGATCTTTCACACAGAAAAATGATGGTAAAGAAGACAGGCTTTGCAAAAGAAACAGGTGTGAGACTACAAACAACTGTATAACCAGGTCAACAGGAATTTCCCTCCTGCTACTCAAATTCTGAGCCTGTTTGCCAAGGAATCGAGGCTAACCACGCACAAGTTTCTCTACTATCATCGTGCTGGCAGGGATCTTATTGCTGAACCAAATCAGCATGAAAGCTTACTCTCAAATTGCTCTTGGCTGGGGACCAATTTAACAGTAGTCTATAGGCAAAATTTAATATTGATTCTTAATTTTTCTATAATTTTTAATATTGATTCTTAATTTTCTATCTTTTGAAGGTTAACATCCAGCATCCACCACAAGGCTGCCTCGTGCTGATCTCCACTTTCAGGGCAGCGGGATCCAAGAAACGAATTGTTTCAAGGCACAGCAGTGCCAAATATGTATTTTGTGCAGTTGACCTTCTTTTAGAGAAGAAAGAGCTTATTACAGGAGGGAAACTTTCTGCATAGAGGCAGTATTTGTGAGGATCAGCGTGTCTAGTACTAAAAAACACACACACAAAAAGTTGAATGTAATCCATTTATACTTGTTTCTCATATTTAAGCCCCAACTTACTGCACAGGAAAACCATTGGAAAAAAGCCCACTAATTTTAGTTGATACAGGGCAGAGTCCTGGCTCAGCTACACAGCGCGATCAAATTGACATCACTGGACAATTTTATTCAACATTGCAAAAGCAGTTTGTCTATGGAAGTGCTTCCTCCACACACATAACATGCTTTGTGGAGCAAGAACACACACTGGTAAAACTCAGCAAAAACTGTAACTCAGGGAATTGTTTATTCGTTATCCTATTGGATCATCCCCCCCACCCAGAGCATGTGAAATGCATTGAGCTTAAAAAGCTCTTGGCTTATATAACAGATGCCAAAGGGCAGTCTATTCATTAGCCAGGACATAAAAGTAAAAAGGCTGCTCAAGGGTCTTGAGGCAGCACAGTTTCTTAAGCTGTGCTTCATAACAGCTGCCCTCTGAAGTCTGTTGGTGTCATCAAAAATGTCCTCTAACAGAAGACTATGGTGACACACTTACTGCCAGAGAGTCACCCCACTTGGACAGTCTTGAGAAAAAAGAGATTCTGTTTCCACATCTCTCCAGCTCACTTCAAGCTCATCCTTTACTTCAAACAGAGTAGAAAAAAAATGGTCTTTTCTGCTTGAATATTTTATTTTGCTCTCCCTAGGCTTTGATAAACCATAGACATTCAGGTATTTGTTACAGCATGTAGCGCTAGCCCTGCAGCCTAGGGTATCAGTTCAGTCCCCTCCAAGGAAGCCATTTTCCCCCGTGAGGGTCGAGCAGCAGCCCTACAGACTCCGGCTGTTTCAGATTTACAGGAAAATTATGAAACCAGCACCAGGGAGCAAAGGGACTGAGTGAGTTCCTTCCTCTCACATGATGCTACTCAGTTTGCCCTCGAGATTGGTAATGCACTCTGCAATTTTACCCTTAAATGATGCCATACAGTGAGATAACCAGCTAAAAAACCCTCGGTCACCTAATCTGCTACACCCATTTCCCATATAGAAGCTGGCCAACAGCAAGACCCCTGCATGTGCTTCTCACACACAGCCCATTTCCTTGGCGTGGGGGCACATCCTGCCCAGCTGCCGCGCTGTGGAGCTCCCGCTGCCTCCCAGCCGCCTTTGTCTGAGATCGTGGCCTGGGAGCCACTTCCCACGCAGCCCTGGCTGCTCGGCGCAGTCGCCATCGCGCGGTCGCTCCTGCGTGTTTGTCATGTCTCTGAGCCAAGAGTGTCAGATTGCAGGGGGGAAATGTTGGCCAGGATGTCTACCATACGCCGAGCTCTTGCCAAAGAAACCTGAATAAACCTTGCAAAAATATTCTCCCCTTCCTATTTATCTTAGATTTTTGAAGTTATAACTATGTAATTTATTGAATTTGATTTATTGAAGTATTTACCTTGGATGATATTGTGCTTGATGATTTTGAGCAAAGAAACGACTAACTCAAAATGACAGTTAGGATGAAAAAAATGCAGTAACAGGAATTAAACTAAACAAGCTCTTGATTTATTTATATTTTTAGCTACAAGCAAAAGCCTGAAGTTAAAGAACAGAGTGCTAGATGGAATTTAAAAATGCAATGCAGAAGGGAACCAAAGTGAGAGAAAATTCCATAGGTATGAGGGGAAAACATACCTACCTATATCATTTCCCACACACCATCAGTTCATAATCACCTTTGTGGTAGACCAGAAGAGTAACCAACGCTTAAAATGGCTAAGACCAAGCAATAATGTCTGTAACCAAAACATAAATGATAATTTGTACCACAGCCCATTGTGTGTTCTGATATTGTCTGGATACATCAATCTTTTGGGCAGGAAAACCTTTTCCTCCTTGCTTTGTTGAAGGTGAGAGAAGAAAAATGAGTAAGTAGTATCCCAGCTCTCTCGCTTGTTTATATAAATATTTTTAATATCTTTCTCACAGAAGGCAACGGCAACTTTATCCCTGATTTTATAGCTGTATCCCTTGACAAGAGAACAGAAAATGAGATGTGATGATTGTTAACAGACTTGCAGTTTAACTTCTGTGTGGCAATCCAAAACCCACAGTTCACGACTTCAAGGCGAACTGGATTAGGAAGTCAAAAACAACACTTTTGAAACTGTGACTCTTACAAAACAGTGGTTCAAGAAACTATTCCTGCAATATAAAACTGCTGAGAACAAGATATCTAGCTGGTGGGAATTTCTTTCACAACTGTTCTAAGGTGGAAAAAAAAAAAAAAAAAAAAAAAAATTTATTTTTAAAATAAAATCTCGACCAGGAAATGGGAGGATTCATCTTGAAAGCAGATGCAACTATCAGAGCAGATATGAGGCATGAGTGAAAATCTACATGTGCATCCTATATGTCACTGAATTCAGCCTCTTTTTTCTCCTCTTATCACTATATGGTTAATTCTTAACTCTCAATTTTGTTTAATGATAAATATTAGATAGAACATGACAATCCTTTTTTTCAACAAGTTTCAAACACAAAACATTCAGTCAGCACTCTGCCTGAAGCATCGATTTATCCAGAGTCAGTGCTTTTCCCATCAGTTAAATGCGCAAAACCTAAAATCTCAGCAGGGTTTGGAGACGCTAAAAGAGATGCCATGAATTGGGCACCATGATATAAGAGCTCCTGCTTTACCAAACTGTGGGGTGGTGCCAGCTCCGTAGAGCTGCTGACAACAGCAAGCTGGCAAAACAATGTCAGGTGTAGCGCCAGAGCATATTATTTTTCAGACTGGGCCAGTAATCGACAGCATGATGGCTTAGCAGTCAAAGGTCAAAATGCCCCCAAAGTGATCTGGTTAACTGGCTTTGCTGGGTCCATACTTGACAGGCTCCAACACCTTATGACAAGTAATCAACCTCCACAGTGCCTAGCCAAGTGGCATGAGCACTTCACACAACTAGTGACTCCAAAATGGCCTAAGACCATCAGAAGTGAAGACCTAACAGAAACATATTTCTTGACACATTCCTCTAGTTTCTGCGAAACTAGAGGCATTTAGGTAATGAGCACTGCCTACACTTGCTATGCTGCACAGTCGGTCTGCCTGTGCCTGACCCCCCTCCCGCCTGCTACTGCTCACTGACTCAACCTCTTGGCTTGACCTGAAACCTGCCTCGTCACTTTGTGAGGAGAGAACCGAGCTGTTCCCTCACACTGGTGACTGTCACCAGACCTGCTGTGGGCACCTTGTTTGGGTGCCGTGGCCCTGTGCCCACACCAGTGAGGTCACTGCCTTGCCTGTCTTGTGGGTCACCTGCAGAAAGCAGGCAGTGCTGCTCATGTTCATGTAATGCTAATATCTGAAACTGGAACAAAATGTAGAAAGCCGATGCAAATATTCAAGTAGGAAGAAGCCACCATTCAGTAACTGAGACAAAAGCTGCAAAAGAAAAGACCTGAGGCCTCCACTAATTGGACTGTGGAGGGGAGACCAGGGCTACTTACTGGGGAGAGAAATGCAAACTTCGGTTGCCTATGATGCCATCAGAAAGTGTCCTGCCCTTTCGACTGGAACAGGGGCAAAGTATTATTTGATAGTGGAAATCTCTTGAGAGGAGACCTAACTCTTTATGGAATAATTTATTAGTGTCATTGAAGAAACTGAATTCCTGTTCTGTAAGAATTCATTTATTTATGCTAAATCAATAAATGAAATCAGAATTTCATGTTATTACTGAATTTTTTTTTTAAGAAAGTGTGGAAAAAGAAAATACTATTAATGATACTGAATTGTTTCTAAGTACTGTCAATAACATAAAACAATAATAAAAACATATGGAAATTAAAAATTTTATAAAAGAAACAGAAATAAAAATAAATGCGGTGCTAAACTGAGTACAGGACCGTGTTACCTTCTCAGAATTCATTTTTTTTGCATTCTCAAAAATAAAAGAAATAGGAAGAAAATAAAAAAATAAAAAAAGAAATGAAATATGACAGTCCTTACCAAATGTTTGCATTTGGACAAAACTGCATTTTCCAGTGACAACTTTCTGTTGTCACTTTTTTACCATCTTGCTCTGCAGTTGAAGAACACCAACACTGATTTTTATTGCAACAGAAGGAGAGCTGACAAACAACTTTCTAGCAGACACCAATGCCAGCACGGGTTTATTCTGTGACAGCACAGGCACTCTGCAGTGTATGCAACCCACTGTACCTCACGTGCAGCGTGGGTTTTTTTGGCAAATTCGTTTTGAAACATGCCCCTCGCAAAGCCCCCAGCAACACGTCCAGCAGTGCCTTTTTCCCCCCTTTGCATTTTTACCTTCAGCACATGCCAATCAAGGATCCATAGATTGCTTTAGTTCAGAACTAGGACTACACATGATGCGCACGAACAGAGTCTCTGCTCTTAGCAGGCCTGGTTTGGCTAAAGCACGCAGAACGGCACCGCGCCTGGCCCCGGGCAGGCGCAGCCGCCGTGCGCGGTGCTGTACAAACAGAGCCGTGTTCGGCAGCGCGGCCGGAGCTGCCGCTCGGCTCTGCGGGGCGCAGGCCCCTGGAGCGGCTCGGCACGGCACGGCCTGGCGGCGCGCGCCGCTCCCAGCCACGGCCCGCGGACCGGCCACCAGCTCCCGGGGCCCCAGCGCATCTCCACACGTCCCGGCAGGGCTGACGGAGCTTAAAGTTCAGTCTCCAAGAACAGCCTGAGCCCCCACTTGCTAAAAAAATTCAAAATACGTCCACATTAAGCTTGGCGTTTCTTTTTTCTGTGGGTAGTAGACAGATGTGCATAAGAGAACATCAGCACCACGAGCCAATGAATGTTCAGCTGCAGCATCGGAGAGACATCCCTGCTGTAAAATGTTGCCTACCTTTTCTCCTGAAAATCATTCATCCTCTAAGTTTCACAAACCTGGTACCATGATGCGCTGCTGATGCTCCTGAACCCCACTACAGAATTACCTAGTGACACTTTGTTTATTAGGGCTAATATTGCAACACCTTTTTATACCATCTTTCGTCCCTAAATAATTGTTTTTTCAAGATCAAAGAGATAACATCAATATAAACTTGCTTAGCACTTTGCAATGACCCTCAGCGTTCCAAGTTACAAACTTTCTTGTTGCACTTCGCCGGATTTTTAAAATAGACTGCAGCCCGTCCTTCTGGTGGCACTTACCGTTTTTCTGAGGCAGAGCAGAAGTGTGGAGAAACGCGACGAAACTGCTCGGCTGAGGCGCGGCCGCTTTCCCCGCACCGCTCGCGCGCCGCCTGCTTCACGGCGCGGCGACCGTTAACGGCCGTTACTTAGGCAGCCGTTAGGCGACCGTTAAGGGTCGTTAGCGCCCGGGCAACGGGCTCGGCACGCGCCGCTCTCCCTCGTGCCCTCCACCAGCACCCCCGCGGTTCTTATTTTCGACGTGAAAATAACAATAAAGAAGGCAAAAACTGCCCCCTGCACGACTGCAGCCCCAGAGCCGTCAGGAGGCATCAAAGCAGACTCCCCTGGTTGTCACGCGGGGATTGGGAGAGATTTAATTGTACACAGTGTTACTTAATTTAAAGGTAATTAAAAAGGCAGAGGTTGAGCGCATCCCCACGTGCCGGTAAGGAGCATCGCGCCAGCAGTGAGGGGGCACCGCGGGAGGGCTTCAATGCAGGGCCCTCTTTCACCAGCAAGGCCAGTAACAGAGATGGGCATTAGGTGACATTTAACGGAGTTCCGAATTTTCCTTTGAAAATGCGTCACTCTAGGAAACAATTCAAAGAAAATAAAATCCTCTAGATTTTTATCTAGATTTACCTCTGGATTTTGAATTTTTCACTCACATCTCCAGCTGAATGAAATATCTGATCTACATCAGCTGCACAATTAATGTTTTAAACAAGTACGTCTCTACATGTTGTTTACATGGCTCTAAATATTTTCAGTTATGTTCTGTAAAGGGAGATTAGGAATATGCAGGGATAAATGAGAAGGAAGCCCTAAGCCTGTGGAGTGACTTCAGTGACTTCCATCAACAGCAGAATAAAGGGCTTTTCTTCATCTGTAATGACAGGCTTAGAGCAATGACTCGGGTTCACACACTTTTTTAAATATTAAATGGTGCCTTTTACTACTGAAAACTCCATGCATTGGACAACACAAGATATTCTACATTTAGAAGAAAATGATCTACTTACACAGTCCAGTAGAACAAAATGATTTCCACCATTTCAACTATTATCCTTTTTGTTTATTTTAAAATTGCTAGCTAAAATCCAGTAGGAAATAGGAAAATTGTCACAACAGTAACGTACAAAACCTCATCCTTCAGAAAAAAAAAAAAAAAAAAACACAACTTCTAAAATCTATAATGGGGGGAGGGAAGCATGTACTATAAATTGCACAAGACTCTTCAATGCACAGGCAGTTTCAGGGAAGTATTCTTTTTAAATTATATAATATAAACATAAGAAACAGATGTGCCAGCACACAGTATTTCAAGCTCTCAAAGTCAACTCAATGCATTTTCTATCAGAACTTTTGCAGTCATTCAGCACGCTCGTCTCCACACCTTATTCTTTGAGTCTACCATTGAAATCTCAGATGAATTTACATGGAGCAACAAGGACATCTTGAGGCAGTTTAGAAAAATGCAAAGCTTACAGTCCACATGGATGTGAAAGGATGAAGGCTCAGATGCTCTGAAAGTTTGACTTCCTTGGTTGACACACAGTGTAAATGATAAGCATTTAAGATTGCTTGGCAAAGTTATACAATTCCACAGAACTTAATGAAATCTGTGTTTGCTAAGCACTCCTGAAGTTCTATTATATTCTCTTACCTGTTAGGTTAATTTACTTGCTAGTAGCTTTGAAAACAGACCTGTACTTGGACATGGTAAATTTGGTGTTCTGAGTTCTTTTTTTCTCTCCTTATTACAAAAGTTAAAAAAAAAAAAAAAAAAAAAAAAAAAAAAGACTTCCCACTATTCAACATGAGAACATATGCTGTACATATTTTTAAAAGTATAAAATAGTGAAAACAATTTTGAAGTATTAAATGCAAATCTACACAAAAAAAATAATTTTTCACAGTTCTTTGTCACACTCTCCTATTTTCAAGTATTCTGACAAATCTATACCTTTGAAGAACTGATATAACAGTAGATTTTTTTTAAAAAAAAAAAAAAGGTGGGAAGAGGAAGAAATCATGTACTTCCTATTTTGTTTAGGATTTTTTGCACATATAAAAACTGACATGTGCATTTAGCCTCTAAGTTAGAACTGGAGTTGTGGGACCATTTATAGAGCTTTCTGTCTCCTTAGTGCTATCTGCAGCTTTAGAATCCACACATGCTTCAGAAGCCCCATTTCCCTCTGGTGCGGAAGAGGTAAGATCAATAGTGATCAAATCAGCTTCCTGATCTGTTTTTTCTACTTCATTGCAAAATTCAACTTTAACTTCCTGCTGGCTGTTCTTCTTTATTTGTCCATTCTGTGCAGGGTAGGTGTCAGCAATGGTATCATACAGAAATTGATACTGTTCCTAATAAAAATAATAATAAAAAAGTTTAGGATCAATCACTGCCTGAGAGTTTAGGCATCAAGTTTAGGATCAATCACTGCCTCTGTGACTGCTGCTACCAGATGTTCTCAGTTACGCATCACTAAGTACCTCTTGGTCCTCTTGCTTCACAAGGGAAAGTACCAAAAATAAGTTTTTCAGAGTATCTAAGTTGCAGTCAACACATATTTTAAGGACTCAAGAACAGTTATCTACTAATTTGCTGCACATTGATCAAAACTAGATGGCTTGCTGGATACTAAACACACAGTGTAAGCCACAGAGCAGCAGTTGCTGTAGGGTGCTTAAAAGTAAGTTGATGGCTCTAGGCTCCCAAATCAATTAGACTTTCAGCTCATCAGAGATTAAGGGACACTGCGCATGTCACTTCTTTAAGCAGCTGCAGAAACCTCATCTGATTTGATTTGTAATTTTACAGCATGTACCCTTCCACAAAGATGTACAGAATTGCAGCTGTGGACATCCCACAAATTCCTTCATTCTCATCAATAATGCTCATTTCCCAAGTAGTGATGAAAGGCTGTGAATGTCCTTGTTACAATTAGCGTTCCCTACACAGAAACGATGCATGAGGTTGCAAAGATATTCCTGACTGTTTTAAGTAATCTCTTAGCGTGTACTTGTAATTCATAAGATTTACTTACGAAGCTGGAGACCATTCCCAGCCTGGTGCGCCGAAGAGTTTTTACTACTTGGAAAACATCTATTACTTCTTCTACTTCTGCACTTTCCAAGAGGGTCATTAAAGCACAAAACGCACCCGTTTGCTCGGCTCCATCGCTAGAAGAAGATGCATATTTTTAAAATGTAAAATCAGCAAGACTCAATGTTAGAGTTATTTCAAAGACTGTATAGTGAATTACATTTCCCAAACATTTTTAACTGTACAGAAATTGTTGCAAGCAAAAATATCCGCAGGGCCCAAAAAGGCAGAGCTACTTTAGCTAAATTCTACGTGCATCTTACATGTCCATTTAAGAGAGAAGAGAGAAGTTAAAAACTTCAGTCCTATGGTCTCAGCAACTGCTAGCCAGGATTATTCTGTTTTAGATGATATGCAAGAGTTTTCACTTTTCAGCACCGTAATCAAAATGTTCAGTTTTGAACTATTCAAGGGGACAGCTGAGTCTCCAGGCACATACAAAGGCTTTTGGGAAAAGGTGGGAATTACAAAAATGCAGCTGTTAAATAAATGTGGAAGGTAGAGCTAGGAAGGCAGGTGTGTGCCTACACCTACCGACAGTGGATGACAATCGGGACACAGCGGTTGCCTCTGTTGTCCTCGGAGCCTGGTCTAGTTGGAAGCTTCTCTTTGAGGTTTAGAATCATGTTGACTAAGTCTTTGGGGTTTACAGGAACACCCCAGCTGCTCCACTTGTGGTACTGATACTGATACACCTTCTGGGTCTCTTTCCTCTGCAAAACAGCCCCAGAGACATAATCAATGTTCACACTAACAGCAAAGATTCACATTGTACATCTGTTGCAGGTGATCTACAAAATTGTATTCCTGGGGAACTGCATGGTGATATAAATTTTGCCTTTCCGTGAACACAAGATTGGTTGATATCCAAATTTTGCTCGAAGTAGAAAAGTACTCACTCACCTCCTTAGAATCTTCTACCACCCTCTCAGTAAATTACTCAAGATTGACTTCTGGTCCAAAACAGAAAAAAATACTTTCTTTTGTCAGAGAAGCAGGTGAGTGCTATGGGAACTGTCCTGGAAACTGTCCATTATCTTTCTTCACTCTAAGTGAAGTTTCTAAGAAATGCAAAATTTAAAAAAAGCCTTTTACCTTCAGATGTGTAACATCAAATGCACGTATGGTATAGCTAGGGCAGCAGCTCGTATCTGTCATTTGTACTTCTATGCCATCATACGTTTGCTTTCCTTCTCCCCAGTACTCTGCACAGAGTTCCTAAAATACAAAGAAGTAAAAGTCAGTACTTTTCAAATCTGCTTTTATTTTGCTTTCTGCATGCACTTACAGAATACATTCATTTTGAAGTAGGAGTTTTTCTATATTCTAATATACATCAGCAAGCAACTCTTTCCCTCAAAAATTTAGTAGAAGGCAAGTTAAGAAGGTAAATAATAGAAAAAATATATATATTAAAAATTGTTATCAGATGAAAGACTTTTAAATGGAGGAAAGGAACAAAAGATTGCAGTTGAGCACTTTCTTTGCACACAGAGACCCTTAGGGTGCAGGGTGAAGATGATGCCTTCCTCACCTGATCTTCTTCCTTCAGCTCTGTCAGCATAACGATGACTTTGACTTTTCTTTGGAAGACCATTTGCCAGAAGTCAGCAATTGTTTCCTGCAGTGGTCCCTGAGTTGCAATCATGGCTTTTGGACCCCAATAGCCCTAAGAAAGAAATTCAGAACATCTTTTCCTTAAATTCATTCAAAATGCTATCTTCATGCAACAGAAGTCCTTGTTATTTAAAGACTTTCCAGTAAAATGGTCTACTAATGGTCCCTTTGCTTATAGAGGAAAATCTGCCTATCCCAGGAGGCAGTGATCTTAGAGGAACAGTAATAGCCAAGCAATTTGAAACTGAATATAAAAATGTCACTCTAGAATGACACCAAGACATACTCTTGCTGCAGTGGGTGACAGCTCAGCCTGCCATTACACACAGATCATAATGTACGTGACCGAAATTCTGCACAACTGTTATTAGTCTTCTAACAAATTAAGTTTACCCCATAAAACGGAGCTGATGAGCCAGTCAGTTCACGCTGAATTATCCGAAAGTAAGAATACTCTGAACAGGCATCCTGAACTGTACAGAGAATCCAGGTAACTATAAGTTATCTGATAATTTCATAAGCAATTGTCTTCATTGGTGACCAGTAGTTCTCTACTTCTTCCAGAGGAAATGTTATCCCAAAATACTCCTGGCCTCAGTTTTCACTGGTACAGTTCTGTGAATGCAAGCAACTATACCCATGTTTCACTTGCAGTTGAAAATATTAATATGAATCAATTTGTGCATAGACAAATGCCTTCTCATGGAAAAGTAGGCTGCTCCTACTTTTTTTTGTGAAATTTTGTGATTTTCAACATAAAGAAAGAAAAAAAAATCTTTTCTGTGTTTTTTTATCACTTTGTTTGCTATGACTTTTTGGTGATAGTATGACCTAGGACTATGTAAGGGTAAAAAACTCGTCTTACTCCTGCACCAAAATTGAAAAGATTTCAATGATTGAAACTATAAAGGGTTTTGCCAGTTAAATGTCCCATCTTCCTTCCCTGTTCAGGTAAATGCAATTCTACTTGTGAAGCCAACAGGAGAATAAAGGTACAAGTTAGCATAGACTCATGAGCAAGTTTTGGTTGCAAACTTGTGAGATGCTCTCAGTTCATCCTCTAAATACATACAGTTATGAAGGAAGCATTGATGTATCTGCTTGATTCCTCACAGTCGCTGTCCCCGTCTGAGGAATCATCTGAATCATGTTCAGTCTCCTTACTTTGCTCCTCTTCATCCCTGATTGGCACTCGGTTAAAGTCATCTGCACAAGACAAAGTGCTCAGCTATAGCATGTAATGTCTCTCCTTGTGTCGTCATCCTCCTGCTTTTTCTAGGGAATCCCAAGTGCTGTTTTTATTCACTGGGTAACTATGGCCACACACACAATGGTCTGGGTTTCCTCAGGGTTTAGTCACTTTGCACTGGGAGCAGAGGAAAGACAAGCTTGTCCACTCACCCTGGAACGTATCAGTTTCTGAACTGAGGTCATGCTACCCAATATCCACTCATTTTTAACTCTCCTAGCAAAAGAAGGGAGTCAGGGAACTGAGGGATGATTCTGGAAAACTCTTGCAACACAAGCCAAGACCAGTGTGAGCCAGCAGTATGTGAGAAGGCCCAAGGTGCAAGGAGAAAGGATCTCACAGGAGAGGGCTGAGGCCTTCTCCACACCAGGTAACGTCAAAAGCCAGCTTGGGAAAAGTCTGGATTTGAGAAAGACTCCTCCAGAATAGAATTAATAGAATTAAACACTCCTAAAAATCCATGTTAAAAAAATCTTATTTTCCTTTTTAAAACATAGTAAGGTTATAATTTTACAATGTTGACAGATTTAACAAATCAGAAATACATATCAGTAAGGTAATTTATTGTCTCAATTTATTCAAAATGTAATAGGTTTTCTTTCAAGGTAACAGCGAAAATAAAAGAGTGTTCTCGGAAAATACTCACATGGAATTGTGCTGGCTTTCCTGTTTTTAGTTTTGTTCTCCTCTCGATTCCCTGTGTTCTGCGTCCGCCACCCCTTATAGGAGGGCAGCCTCTAAAGAAACAGGATGTTTGGGATTATAAAAATGGCTCATGGTCTCCTCCGGACAGCCAGAACCTACCTTCATCTTCCAGTGCCTCTGTTCTTTTTAATTCTATAACTTTGGTCACATTTGGACTACAGTTCGAAAATGTTCACTATACCATGTATCATGCCAGAAGAAATCATGCACACAGACACAAGTAATCATTCAATTCCCCTAAACTTTATGGAAAATGTTAATATCAAGGGCAGGAATGCAATTTCATTACTTTATAAGTCTCTTCATACAGGTGGAGAAATTATGTCTGTGCTGGAGAATTAAAACAGCACAGAGGTGATTTGTTATGCATGGTATCTCTTTCTCATGACGAAAAAGCAAGGCAAATTCTAATTCAAGCCAATGAAGAGCTTGTGTGCTGCTATATTTACCTGAAATTCTGCCTCCAGCAGTGATGGATCACTTGGAGGATCTTTCCTCTTCAGATTTGTAAGGTAGGGATGCAGTTCTGAGAGACAGACCTCAGTTTCTCCATACTGATTGTACTCCACTAGTGCTTGATGGATGAGGATGTACTGTGACTGGTGTTTCCCATTGGAAAGGTTTAAAAGTGAAGTTATTAATGAGCAAAAAAAGTCATATCACTTTTAAAAACTATTATAAGAAGCCATTACTCACATGATGTTATTCATGGTATAATATTAAACATTAAATATTAAAGTGCTATTAAATAGA
Organism: Microcambeva ribeirae; assembly: GCA_035222435.1. Taxonomy (NCBI): domain Eukaryota; kingdom Metazoa; phylum Chordata; class Actinopteri; order Siluriformes; family Trichomycteridae; genus Microcambeva; species Microcambeva ribeirae. The sequence goes on along the minus strand of JAYECN010000013.1, from coordinate 8,132,494 downwards.
ACTATTAAAAACGTTAGTGGCTTCCTATTAAACATTTTTGAGGAAACCTAGTATGTTGCATGAAAGGTGTTCTGCAAATATACGTAACGTCATTTAGGAAATAGTAACTAAGATCTGAAATACCTTTAAAATGCCTAAATAAGTTACAAGCATACATCTCATCAACTTTCACTGTATTCTCAACTCAAGTGAAAATCCCACACAATTTTTACATTATGAAAATTGTACAGCTTCTAAAGCTGAAAACTTTTTTGGGAAGTTTTTCGCTCTCTTAACATCTTTTCAAAACTGTGTTTTCTCTAAACAGCTTCAACTGAACTCTGGCATCACCCAAGACTGACCTCACTCTGCCTCAAGAAATACTGAAGGAGCATTAATCAATGCAGTAGAGCTTTAAGCGAGATGAATTTTATCGAGATACCTCTACTTGAACCATAAGGCATCGCTGTCGACGCAGCTTCACCACATAGCCATAAACATCCACTCTGCCTTCGGTGTCAAGCCCCTCCAGCATCGCATCAATTCCGATGTACGTCCCAGTGCGGCCCACGCCAGCGCTGGAAAGCAGAGGGACGCGGTTATCGGGGGGCAGCGGAATTGCTGGTGCCCTCTCCAAGAGGGGAGCAGGGGGTAAAGAGGGTGAAAGCAAAAGTAGTTCTTGTTATCAATTGCTCAGCAATATTGAAAAGGATGAATTTGTATTTTAAATAACTTTTAATGAAAATAAGGATAATATTTTAAAACATGGCGCTTACAGCCCGGGTAGTCTGACACTTACCTGGCTGCTCTCCAAAGATTTGAGTCAACCTCAGTGGAAACCAATCACAAAGAAAACAGGCTTTTTAAAGTATTTTAGCAACCTCACTCTCAAGTAAGCAAGTCACAAAACTTGGGTTTGGACAGATATTACTGACCTTTACCAGCTCCCTTTTCCTGAATTACTCTATTTACTGTTCATTAAACATTTAGCATAATTTCAATTTCTTCTTAATATTTACCTGCAATGAACCACTATTGGGCCACTAAAAAAGTTGCTGAGAGCATTAACTCTGCGCCGGAGTTTGAGAAGAAGATGCGAATCCTCAGGGACACCGTGGTCCGGCCAGCTCGTGAATTGAATGTGAGTCACATCTCTTCCAGCGGTCCTTTCCCTTCCCTAGAAAAGGAGAAGTGCTTTTTTATGCAATACCAAAATAAAGTGTAAATATATAAAGCAGAAGAAAAGAAATAGGTAAAGCAGCCACTAGATGTTGTAACAGAAATTTCAATCAGTATATTGTCATATGGTGCTTCTAAAAGTTTCTTGGGTTAAGACATTTTTCTTACCTAATTTTAATTAAAAAATAGAACTCAAGAACTACGTATCAGGGATACACAACTTGAATAGAGGACAAGCAAGAAGTACAAAACATTGCTGCAGACACATTGCAAACATTTACTGTCAAGGCTAATCTGTGACAAAATATAAATCTCCTTTTTTTAAATCAGCTGATTAAGGCTTACAGCACATCTAGTCTTAGGTCCTACTTTCACATGCTGCTGCTAGATTGAAGGAGAGAACGTATATTTTTGTAAGCATGATTGTAAAAGAGAATGAGAAAGACATGTCAATGGCATTTTTTTTTTCTGCAGATAATGGTTGAAAATAAACCAACAGTCCGCTCAGACTGCTTCCATTCTCTTATTTTAAACAGAACATGCAACAAGGAGATTTATATCAAAGAAAATACAATGGAGAAGAAAAACGCAACCAAGACTGGTTGGCTAGAATTCTGCAGTCAAGAATCTGGAGTTGCTGTGGCTTTCTGACCATATTCTCTCAAGTGTATGATTAATTTAAAAACATTTCCAGTGTAAATCATAACATAAGCCAAAACCAAGCTGCCTCACTGAAGTCAAACTGTGGAGATGCCACTATAGGTTCTTAACAAGTTCTCTCTTAAACTACATGTCACTTGGGGCAAAACAGTAGAGTATCTTCCATTGCTGGCAGATTCCTCTCATGCTTTAAATAATCACTCATTACAGTTGTTAGGACTCTAAACATACATTCCTATTCAAGTCATTCTTGCATTCCTAAGTCAACTTACATTTGTAATATGTAGTTTCTGAATAATATAGTCTGGACACACTTTGCTTTCATTGATCTTCACAATAATGTCCCCATACGTTGCTGAGCCATTCTCCATTGACGGCCAGTACTGGGCACATTTGTTCTATGAAAACATCAAATTAGCTGGTGAGCAGTATGACAGCAAAGTGGCAGGGAGGTGAGAGCTGGAGGACAGACTGATTTAATATCACTAATAATTCAGTACAATTTGCCAACTTCCCATAGGTCCTGCATGCTGCCAACCCTTCAATCTTTTAAAGCAGCCAAAATAGAAGTTCCATCTGCCCCTTCCCTTCTGTACCTGAAATAAGGAAAAAAAAGAACATCCAACCTTATTGTTAAAGGAAGGGCAAGGAGAGCAGATAAAAAAAAAAAAATCTCGAATTTACTGAGGCATTGCCAGGATATTAGAAGAGACTAGACAGGAAAAACCATGAGACTTTCCTGTTAGGACAAACAACTGTGACAGGTCAGTGGAGAGCTAGAGCTCTAATCTGAGATTTTGCAATGTATGTAACCTCTTTCTGGATTTATCAGCAGCAATTTGGAAGCTCCCCCTCTGATCCTGAGAGCTGTGATTTATGTGACATTGCTGATAAGACTGCTAAGTAAAATATCCATAAGGCAAAACCACTTTCGTATGCTTCCCAACAAAGGTTCTGCACCATGAACAGAATACAAAAGAAGGAAATCCAAGTACTTCAGCAGAACATATAATTCACCCAAGCACAACCACCCACTTCATTTTCAGAGCAATGAAGGATGGATGGATGGATGGATGGATGGATGGATGGATGGATGGATGGATATTTCTCACCCTATTTCCTTCCTCACAGCGCGTCACCATGACAATAATTGTTGCCTTCTGTTCCCAGATCATTCTCCAGAAATCATCTGTGGTTTCATCCTTGGGGCCTAGCAAGAGATATTTTAATAGATTTTTTTACAAAGAGTGCAGTCAGAAAGAAAAGCCCTTTCCTTGCTGAGATACAGTCTGAAAAGCTAACCAGGGATCATGCAAATAACAGCAATAGACTTGATTTTGTTATGACTGCTGTCATTAACCTACAATCATATATATATATATGATTGTGTATATATATATATATATATATATTTAGTCCATAGCTGTGAAACATAAAAATTGTTGGTGTGAAACAATCCGTTATGGCAAATCTGCCAGTGAAGTATAATTTCTTCATCTTCACAAAAATGGCCTATGCTAAAACACATTGGCAAGTCTTTGGTATTAAATTTCAAAACTCAGTCTTTCAATTTTTCTTTAAATTTATTAAGGTTATTGGACTACGTTTTAATAAAAAGTGGGTGAACAAAGAAAGGGAATTCTTTTAAGGTTAAAAATTACCTTGTGCAGCAATGTATTTTCTTGGCTCTTTGAAACCCTATAAAAACATACAATGTTACTCAGCTTTTAAAAAGAAAGCATGGACAATACAAAATGATTTGCAACCTCAGAAATGAGTTCAATATGCAAAAGGCCAAAAATACCAAATACATTACAAAGATGGAAATCATCAAAGGTGTTTGGTATGCACATACCACACATTTTTTTCAATAGCGTCTATGACATTTTATGAACCAAAGTCACTCACATCAATATAACTTGCATTGATGTAGTCTGATCCTGGGTCTCCTGGTAGCTCTGAGAGTTCAACACGATTGTGATCATCTGTTTAAATCATTTGAAACAAAATAATTATATTGTCAATGACGGCATTAATTTCAGTGAAAACAAGTATTAACAGAACATGAAGAAATTGTGACAAATACTCACATGGGAGAATATCAATGTAACGATTTTTGTTCTGATTATGACTTTTTTTGGCCTCCTTTATTGAAAACTTAGTGAAAATTCTAGGAATACTCTGTAAAACACAGTATTTCTTTTATGATAAGTACATACAATCAAAATAGCTTTTACTTACATAAACTGCATGTAAAAATAGTTTGGTGCTAATAACTCGGAAGATAACATTCTTTGTCATACTGTACTATTATTCTTATGTGTTGTCTGAAATAAATATGGAATCCTTTTTCCATTAATTGTGATTATTTAACTTTTATATCCCCATGGCTATGTAGCAATGCTCTGCAAAATGAGCTCAAAAATACTCTTGAACAAGAATTAAGGTCACATCTTTTATATTTTTGCTGAAAGACAACTTCAGAAAAAAAAGAGGACGCAGTAACAAAACTGAAGCCACATTTGACCTTATAATAAGAATTCACTTCTAATTTTTAGACTTTACAAATATGTCCGTGTATACACACACACACACACAAATACATACATATAGAATGTGAACACATATACCCCTGGCTATAAGTCCGGGTATATCTTGAGCTAATGACAAACCTGAAATTCATCCAAGAAAAGTCTTCCTTCATCTGCAATCTTCCTCTTATATGTCTCCAATAACTGTTCTGAAGGTATTGGCTCTATGTTCAGAAGTTGCCTTTCATCATCTTTAACTGTGTAAAGATGTTTGAATGTTTATCTTTACAGGCTTTTAAAACATAAATTACATTTCAGTAAATGTGTTCTTCAAACTGGTAAATGAGTTAACAAAAGGGCAAGCCTATTTAATTGACCTAAACCATATTTATTTTTCAGAAAATGCTTTCCCTGAGCCTTCTCTGTGAACAAACAGGTCATGGGAATAAAAGCATCTTCACTGCTATGGAATTGGGGACACATCAGGAGGAGGCCACACACAGGGACCTTGCATCAACAAAGCTGTTATGCAGAGTGCCAACTGTCACATTTGGGTCACAGCAAACACATGATTAGTTACATGACTCCGTCTTTCTTCACAGAGCCTGAAATCATGTATAAAAAGTTGCATGTAATGCTGTCTGCAATCCTTGGGCTTTGAAAAAAGTCAAAACTCAACATTTTAAATTAAAAAAATGAATTCAAAATGTTGCAATGATAAACCAAGGGTACATTTGAATTCTTGCTCTGAAAGGGGAAATTTTTGGTTAAAGCCATACAAGATTCTGGAGATCCTCTCAGGTTAAATGTGTCATGACCATTACCTGGGCTAACAAATCTGTTTTCATAATAAGATAATATATAAGTGTTCTCCAAATATTCTTATAAAATTTCAGTTCTTTCTTATATAAATACCTATGGAATGTATTTGCTGGTGTACGTTTTTCTCCAGATGAGGTTCACGTTGATATTTGTAATGTACATTATCTAGAATGTAAATCACCCAAAAGTGGCAAAAGGACATGTGACTAATACCTTATTTTCACTTGCTGGATATATAGATTAAAGATACTCACCTCTGACAAGACTCACATCTTCAGAAGAATTGCTGTAAGAAGCAAAAGCATCTGTAAAAGCTTTGACTACTAAGAAATGTATACCACAATGAGTTAAACGGACACAGGTTCATATATGACCACAAAGGTGGTTCAGTAATCATCGGGGCACACTGCAAGCCCCTGGCACATGAGGATTGCTGCAATTAGGACTCGGAGCCACCTGGCAGAGGTGGTTGAGATCCCTCTCGCAGGAAGGTTTGGCACAGGTGAGGGAGAGAAATGAGGGGCACTCATAAAACTGCTTTACCGGCTGCATGATTTTCTCCCTACCACAGGTCTTCAATTTCTTGCTAAAGATTCGGGTGTCACACTTACTATTTTCACTATTTTAATTAAAACATGAAGGAAAAGTTTCCTAGATCCTTGAGAGTATTTATCCACAAAAATAGGGAAAACACATTCTGCCCTAGCTCATCAGTTCATTGCCTTTACATTGCTAAACAAATCACCAAAAATGATTCTGAGTTTATTTGTTAAAATGAAAAGATGTCTGTTCCAAATATTAATGAAATATTAAACTTGCAATAATGTGGGAAGCACTGCTGAAAAACAGAGTAAAATTTACACTTTCCTAAAAGGAGGAGAGAAACGTGCAGCTTACCTGAGCTTTTTCCTGTGAAGATCATAGATTTTATACAGAACCAGGAACAAAGCAATCGAGGTCACAATGATCAAGAAAGTCAAGAATATAATCAGGGCCCTAGAATTGTCTAGTAACAGAAAAAGAATAAATAAACTATGTCTTGAATAAATAATCAACAGCAGGAGCATTTTATTTTTTTATCTGTATATATCCCAGAACAAGGACTCACCAATTTTTAATATTTTTGTGAAAAAAAAAATTAAACAACTTTTAAATGTCGTACTTCTTTTTAAGAAGCCTTTTTTTTTTTTTTTTTAAGCTTCACAGCCAAGGAAGCTCAGAGGTGTTGAGACCCAGCCCAGTCTGCTCATCCCATAGTTATTTGCATATTACTAGAAACAACATGAGATGTCTCTCGTGTTTGGGCATAGAAGGACCTGTTCCTAAATTAATCCTATCTGTATTTCTTGCTTTGCCTGTAATCTTTTAACCCCTTTTCTGTCAGCTCTTGTCAGTGCTACCAGGACATTTCAGTAATTTCAGTTATTTGAAGAAGCCAAAGACTTGTGAACTTGATCTACAGTAAGGATCAAAGATACCAGGTTTTAAATTGCAGATGAACCATTAGCTATAAAAATGGAGGACTTCAAATTAGAAACAATTATAACAGTTTGAAATTTACACTATTTCTCTATACTGTATCATGGATGCTGAGAAAATTCTAAAAGTAAAAATGCTGGATGTGTTTACTTACACCTGGTTTTTACATGGCCACCCACAGCTTCTCCTTCAAAAAGTCCATTATAGACAAGGATCTGCAGCAGGTGAGAACAACAGAGATGTTAAGATGTAACAAGTAAATAAGTAAGAATAATAAAAAAAAGTTGGGTATTCAAAATAAACCTATCTATTTTCAATGAATTAACCTGCCTGACTGCAGGATCTGCTGGCAATCTCTGTATAGCCATTTACATTGTAGTTGAGGTTTTCTCCTAAATTACAGCCAGATTTAGGTCTTAAGAATATGCAGATGTCTGAATAAAATTATCAGTGAAATAGGAGACACGTTTTACAATACATTGTCTCAAAAAAAAAAAAAAAAGTCCTAAATGAAGTCAATTCCCACTAGTTACTTTCTTACTTTAAATTTTTTGAGAGGAACTATCAGGATGCGAAAATATTAATAATAAATAGCTGGCCACCCCAAGGAGCTGACATAAGGCACTGGCTTTGCAAACAGCAAAAGTCAGAAGAATGAAATGCCCAAATAGAGGGAAAATACAGGAGGCATTCAGGAAAGGAAAAATCATAAACAAACCACTCAGAAGGTGACATATTTTATATGGAAACAAGGTCTGGCTTGTAAGAGGTTGATATAAGGACATGACACAGTCTGAACTGGTTTAGGCTTATCAGTCCCCAAGTAAAACACTATTTTACAGCTCAGACCTGCCACCATACTTTTACCATCATACCACCACCTTTGCTCTAAAAACACATACAATTCATTTAAACAATGAGTTTGTATCAATAGTTTATATACTTAATAAGTATTCATACCTTAAATGAGTAGTTCGTCAAATAAGAAAGATTTTCTTCTACAAAGAGACACTCATTCTCTTTAGTTTTTCTTTCATTACCCCAAACCAATATAAATTTTTTTTCTGGACCATACACTTCTTGATTTTTGCACCTAATTTGGACTGCGTTATCAGCTGTCAAGGTTACGCGAAGGTCAGTCACTTGCTGTGGTTCTGTTCACAGAAGAAGTGTTAAAGAGGTATTTTAATCATTTGAAGCTAAACATTTCAATAATGTGTTCATGTCTATTTTTTCATCCCTTTTCTTAAGATATTTCATAAAATTTCAATCCTAATTTAACAGGATGAATCAAATCAATCTCCAGTTGATCACAGGCTTGTCTTAACTGGAAGAACTGTAACATGGAGTTGGAATGACTGGGAATATCACAGCTCTAGTAGTGGTCAGGTTGCAAAGATAAATACAGTAGCAACCATCTCTCTTGACCTTCTCATTTGAAGAACATAGGACAAAATATAAGAAAAGAGAAAACTTTCTATGTAACAGACTATATAATTTTCAAAATGTCTGTAAATGAAATTCCCTATCAAGGGAACATTTTGAAAAGCATCCTTTGGTTTCATACCCATTTGTTTCAAGTGTCATGTTGTTGTGTAACTGGCAAAAAGGTAGGAAAACTTTTAACTAATCCTAAAGATAGGAGAGAAGGAGGAGGACAGGATCATTCCTTGTGGCAGCTTGTTTGTAGAAAAATAAAGAATATTTTACAAAATCACGTCAAGGGGCAAATGTGCCACTGATACCACTCTCTTATTCAGGAAACCAGAGAGATCACGAAATCTTGAAGTATCTGTTTGACCATGTTAGCAGGTACTGTAACAGCTGGGGATGTTTAATAAATACCATTGATGCACAAAGGCAAACTATTTATTATTAAAAAAAAAAAAAAAAAAAAAAAGGAACGGAGGTTCCCTTAGGTCCTAATTTTTAGACCTATAAACTTACATTGTAAACTACAAATTCTACCTGAGCGACTAAAATACAAATGCAGGGCCAGAAAATGTGGGATTCTGTGAAAAACTGGTATTTAAACTGATTCTCCACCTAAGTTAATGGGTTTGGGTTTTTTTCCTTGCTCTAGAGAAAAGCCAAATGAGAACAATCTGGAATGATATTTTATAGAAGACAAACAACATAAATTTATTCAAACTAGATGATCAGAGAGAAAAATCACATACATGTCCAAATTAGGACTGCGTAAAAGAACAAAATGTTTTCCATTTCAGGATAAAATTAAGTCTGTGCAAGGAGAATATATAACAAATGGATAATGTAATCTGACAGATTTTTTTCCTGAGAGATCCCAGGTGATAATTGTGATCAATGTATTCTTTCAATTATAAACTAAAATTTATTAGTTCAAAGACCAGTGAGTAATGGGGAGATCCCAATGTTCATGAGAATTGGATAATCTATAAAATTTATACAGAGGCTCCACATATTCCATAGGACAGGGTTTAAATCCGAAACAACACTCTGCCAGAAGTCCCTTGCAAGGGACTTCCTGTATTTCCCAATACTTTCTGTATTTCCTGTATTTCTCTGCACAAATGGATTAAGGAGATCAACCAGTTTCTTATATATCCACTTTTGTATATTTGAAGGAGCTCTTGTTTAGAAGTTTTCAATATCAACAACAACAAAACCCACCACTTCAAAGTGTCACAGCCTCATTACAGCAAGAAGAATATTCTTCTCCCACCCCTCTCAAAAGAAAGAAACATTTTTTTTCTGATCATTCAATGCAGTTAAAGAAAATTTTAATCCATAATCTCAACAGGTATAATTTGCCAATAATTTCCATTATAGTTTCTCTATAACTGAGTCTTCATATTAGTGGAGTCTGGAGATGGTGGAACTAGAGTCTAAATATGTACTGGAAGAAATTACAAAAAGAGAAAATTTTCAAAAATCTTATCAAGAACTGACAAAGAATAGGGAAAGTCTTTCAAAAAGTCAAGTACAGAAAGAAAGAATACCAATATTGAGTATGCAATTAAAAACAAATTAAGATAAAATAGTTCAAAATGAAAAACTAATGCTAAGAATGTTAGTAAAATTATTTAACATTAAGCAGTTAACCATTTAAATTAATAGCAATAAAATATAAAAATATAACAAATTAAAATAAGGAGGTATTTATTTCCTGCAGCCATCATCTTGTCAATAAAAGTAAACATGAGACTTACCTGCTGCCTTTGTCACAAAAGTTTTATTTGCCACAGCTCCTGTAATTTTTTCTGGTCTGTATTTGCTGTTTCTATAGGCAGTGACCAATACAAAACCCATTTTATAGGGATATAATCCATTACAAGTAAACGTACGTGTCATATTGTCTCTTTCCTCTAGGAAAATAAAAAAAAAAAAAAAAGAAAAAATAACATAGATTAAGATTTTATGTTAGGACTACAAGAACTTTTACATTTCATCAGAGCTGTCTGAACCCAATGTCATGAGTATTTGTATTTTAATTACTGTGGATGGAGTGATGATTGCCTCACTCTTGAATGTTATGGGAGCACTTAGGAAGAGGGAGGACTATATTCTCCTCAAACAGGCAGAGGGTTCAGGGTTTTTTGTATTGTTTAATCCTTATTCTCTTTGTAGTATGTCATTAAAAAAGAGTGCAATCAGAAATCAGAAACTAACATGAGATACACCTGTAATGAGAGCTCTATGAACCCGCTACAAACTTCTGATCTGCTAAAAATTAAAACATAATTAAATGTGAATAAAATATCTCAGAGAATATATTAACTGGCCACAGGAAAGTTTCCTGAGGCAGAAAGCAGCACATGCAGAACTGATCAGGCAAATGACACAAAAGACAATCTTCTCGTGACTTTTTCTTAATACATGGTGCATAACACTGAGAGGTTGTGGAGTGATGTCCTGAAATGAAAAACCAAATGATCTGCGTGGCCAAACTGGAGCAACATCAGGGGAAAGAAACTTAAATAAACAAAACCAAATAAAACACTCCAGTGTTCTGACTGCATAATTTTAAGAGATTCTAGTACGATTTGTCATTACATCATGCTTGGTGCTCTGTAAATACCGAAACAGGTGATGAATTACTCTCTCCCAAAGGGCTATGTACTTACCACAGTCGGCAGTGCTATTGCAGCACACGGAGTAGCCATCTATACTATCAGCTGGTGGCCCCCATTTAAGGGATGCAGATCTGTTAGATGGAGAAACTTGAATTTGAGGTTCTTTTGGAGCTGTTGAAGAAAAAAAAATGGTTGAATGAAAATGAAAAATATTCGTATATTTGATTGCCTTTGATTAAAATCAAATCTCAGTGCACACTAATGCAAGATAACAACATAATGTTATGCATGTAATATTTGGTATATCATCTATATTCAAAGAAATTATGCCTAAGTATAAAACAAGTATATATATGTATCAAAGTACAACAATTTTATAAATTTAATCAACGTAAAATATAAGTGAATGCAGCATTTTCACATATTATAGTTCAACATTTCCAATTATAATATATTGTCCTGATTTCCTTGGAATGGAACAAGCTTTAAATGTAATGTCTGGCCCACATTGTCTTTGCAGGCCTCTTGATATAGGCTGAATATCTTTTTCTTTTTTTTCTTTCTTAATTCAGAAAAAATACCTAAGCCATGTCCAAGGACAAGGCTAAGGAAAACCACATTATTTTATCTCAAGCCATTCTTTGCAACTGTTCCACCCACCTGCCTTCAGGAGCAAGAATTTCACATTTGACCAGCCTTGGGGTGTGGATGTGGGAGCACATTCCCACTGCATTAGCCTGGGAGCCTGAGACTGGGATTCAAGAGGGAAAGCAAAGCTGTGTCCATAGTCAAGGAAGAGCCATAACGAAGGGGGAAAGGACAGCAGGAGCTGGAGGACAATGCGAGGCCAGTTGAGCAAAGGTCCTCCAAAGGTATTGCCACCCCTCAGGAAACGGAGGGGATTCATAATGGGCCTTTGCACAACCTTGTGAAAGAGGAAACAAAACTGTATGTTATACTTACGGCCAAAATCTGTTTCTATGATGATTTCACGCATAAACTGGTCATCGAAATACTGTACTGTAAAATGGCAGCTGTAGCTGTGGTCGGGCAACAATTCTGTCAGATTTACACAAGATGAATGCAAGTTTCGGATGTCTTGATACAAAGGGCTTGGACCTACACACACAAAAAAGGTTTTATCAATATTTTTTCTCAATTCCAAAAATACATGGTCCCTTTCTAACTGAGCCTTTCAGAAACAGCCTAATACATTACTATCCACTCAGCAAGTAACCAGACCTGCACTCTTTAACCTGAAAACACTTTAGCAGTTGGCTTTCCAAATCTATTCCTTTCATCTTGCTAGATATTAGATATTAGAAGTAAAACTTAAAATTTGCATTTAAAATAGACAGGAAGAGAGGATCAGATCATATTAAACCTATGCTTAGATACCACTATGACTTAAGTACAAATACATTTTCTTCCTACACAGGTTTAATTAGAGTGGAACAAGCGTCTGCAAAGGCTGGCAAGTCATGAAAAGAAATGTCTGTGGTTCATAGTAAATCAAATTCCAAGATAACCACCTATAAAGGCCATGCCTTCTGCTTCTCTTGGAAAGTCAATCTAAGATGCTATGAATAACAATTTGAATTTCAAAGGCCACACAGATGTCTAGCATTTATTTGATTAACTGAACTAACAGTGATTAAATGTGAAGATATTAAATCACTACCTATTGGTGATTAGGTTCTCGGCTTGTGTATTTTCACTGAATCTTCTCAGATATTTACTTTTCATCAGTAACGTTTATAGGAGAAATCTTTAATTCTTAGGAACATGTGCCACGGAACTCATCGGGAAAACTTAACAGTGCTGATTTGCATTTCCAAGAAAACAGCATTTTCCCACCGAAATCGAAAGCTTTCATGGGAGTCTGACAAAAATCTGCATGTAATGCAGATTTCAAACTTCAGCTGCCTGAAAAATGGAATCTCCAGCCCAGGATATTTATCATGCAGTTCTCCAGGACACACAAGGACCTCCAAACTCTGAGTCTTCCCTACCACCTCAGAAATCTCCATATGCCTAAAATACGTGAAGGTGGTGAATTCAGGGAAGGAGCAATCTGGACTTGAATGTTAGCCAGATCTTCTGGAGCACCTAAGAATGGTTGTCCTGAATCTAGGAACCGTAGGAAATGTTGAACAGTTCTTGTTGCAGATTGGCATAATCATTTAAATCTGACACTTGCTCATCAAGAGAAAATATGAAAACTGTTAAAAAAACAACCAACCAGCCAACCAACCGACCTTCAATTTTTAAAATATCTTAGAAGCATCTTACCATTATAACAGATAAAAGAGTGGTTCACAGGACAGTTCGGTAAGTTCCTCCAGCATATCTTTGCAGAATCGTTTTTTATTTCCGAACTGTTTAAAGAATATTTTGTTCCATCTAAAAAGGATCAATATTATACATCATGATGACATCAGCTATATTGATTCTTTAAGTATCAGTTTTATCTTTTTATTGTTCATTTGTCTGTAATATAAACACTTAATTTTCACAGTATAATTCTTTCCAAGCACAATTTGGATCTTGGGAAGACTGAAGCCATGCTGTAGGTAAGGATGGGAGGTAACTTCAATGGATTATCCTCCTAAAAAGGACTTGCAACATTAAATAATATCTGTACTCTGTCAAATGGCAGCAAAACTGGAATCACAACAGATTACTGACAAGCACAACAAAATTTAACATAAGAAAATCTGCATTAAAAACAACAGCAAAGTCCTTCTGTACTTACCAGGTGGGATACTGAAAGTCACTGCCAGACAGCGACCGTGTTGTACGACGCTGTATTTCCGGCATCTTGGAAGCATCAAGCTATAGCTGTCACGATTTGTGATCGTCTGGTTCCAAATAGTATATTGTTTATTTGTTTGGAGATTGTACAGGGTGACTTTAACAGGGTCACACTCATCTGTGCAGTTATCTACTCTGTGACGAATATCAGCTTAAAATAAAAATAGGGAGATAAAATACACAATTGATTTCAGATTTTTATTTTAAAGTACTGTGTTATAGCACCTCAAACACCATTTGTGTTTTGAGAATCAGAAAATACAGCAGACTTGGATGATTTTTCTTGATTTTTATTTTTTTTTCTAAAATAATCACTTATTTGAAAAAAAAATTAGTCAAAATTGAATTTTTCCTTAGGAAAATATTCTTTTAAATAATTCTCTTATTAGGAGAATCAGAGAATTATAAATTAAAACAAATACAGTTCTGGAATGTTACTTTTTTAACATCAATTTAAAATTAAGTATTTCACTTTGACACATTGAATCATTTGCTTGAAAAAAAAAAAATCTCTTTCAAAGAATTTCAGTGCTTTTTAAACCATCTAGTAGATAATGGCTGTAGTCTATTCCTGCAAATTATAAAGCGGAGCACTCCCTAATTTTGAAGAAAGGTAAACCAGCATCTAAACTTTGCATTCACATTACTTATGAATTACAGTTTGCAGCATCAGGGAAAAAAATTAGGGAGGGCCTAGCTGAATAAAAGCAAGAGAGGTCATTTAGCAGACCTGAAAACAGAGATGAGAACACCAAAAATGTGTGTGAACACCAGAAATGTGACTTTAATAACACTTCCTGACTTGAAAGACAGTTTGCAAAACGATCTGGGGCTCTAAATAATTTTTGCTAATGCAGTTTGCCAATTTGAGCTTACTGATTTGGTCAACTAGCAGAACTGAGAGAAAAATAAGGGGTTTGGTTCTTACAACAAGGCTCTTCAGTTGTCGCTGTGGTGGGTGCTGTAAGAAAAGGAAACAAAATTAATACTGCCCTTATATAGTTTTTTTCATACAGCATGAGAGCAGGATGACAGACACGGTCCAAAACACTTTTTCAGTCATTTGATACAAGTAATAATACTTAGCAGCTCATTCATATGTGAACATGTGGAAGAAAATGCCCCCTGTCTAACTACACCCCTACCTTTCCTTCTCGAGACCGTGTGCATTGCATCTCAACATTTTTCATTGATGTTACTGACTATGTATCATGTGGGTTATTTATGACATTTCTTGCACAATTCTGCATAAGAAAAGCATGGGAATATTCCCAAACCACACATTTTCCCAGAGGTGTGACAGCTGCCCGGCTCGCCACGGTACTGACACTGCAGCAGGGCCAACCAAATCATTTTCCCTGTCCCTGAAGGGACCAAACTGACCTGCTTCGTGCGCTGCTGCTCTTACCTCTGCAGGCAGCTTTAGGCAACAACACACAGCACTTTGCACCTATTTCTTAAGTATCCGCGGGAAACGAAGAGCGCGACCCGCGCCACTCCCCGTGGCCCACGGGAAGGCCACCGTGGCACGAGACGCCAGAGCTGCTGCTGCTGCGCGCAGCGATGGGCGAGCACCGCGAAACGGGGCCGCGCGCGCCGAGCTGCGGGCCTCGCCGCAGCCCTTGCTGCATGCGCAAGCGTCTCGGGATGCCCCAAGGAGGCCTCGAAAAGCTGGGTGACAGATCTGCGCTCCTACTGTGCCACTGCCTAGCAAATCACCTCTGCTTTTCACTTGCTTGACAAGCAGCGAATCTTTTGTGTCTTTCATACCATTCGTACACTATTAATAAGGTTCCTAAAACCCCTCAAGTTCAAGGCAGCTGTATGCCTAATTTGTATGCCTGAAGTTTGCAAAGAAAAGAAAAAAAGAAAAAAAAAAAAAAAAAAGAAAAGAAAGAGCCTTAGTGCCCTCTTTCTGAAACATTTCCTGTGCTTGCAGTATCATAATTGTGATAACTGTGTGCAAGTTTGTCACCTATGGTGTGATTGGGGCTGATCCCAGTGTTTGCTGGCATGCTGGTTGGTGAGGTGGTGCTGTGCAAGGATTTGGGGCTGTAATCATCTGCAATGAAATAAACAATACATCACATCAGCAGTGAAGGGTAAAAACCAGTATTTCATATCATAAG
The DNA here is from genome assembly GCA_035222435.1 of Microcambeva ribeirae. NCBI lineage: Eukaryota > Metazoa > Chordata > Actinopteri > Siluriformes > Trichomycteridae > Microcambeva > Microcambeva ribeirae. The sequence continues at coordinate 8,116,846 of JAYECN010000013.1, read as the reverse complement.
GTCATCAGAAATACCTCACTCCACAGTCCATCCCCCTCCTTTCTTCCTTACAGGATTTCTGCAAGCTGGAGGAGAGTGCTGAGGGCGAGATTATGCTAATGTACCCAGTAACACAGAAAACAGGGATTTAACTAGAAGGCAAACTTTTAAGAATACAATGCCTACTAAGGAGTTTTTCAATATACTGGGACAGAGATTTTTTCTTCTGACACTATTTAGGCATAATCCACGAGGGAGTCAGCATAAAAAAAAAAAAAAAAAAAAATCCTTAATAAGTACAGAATAGGAAAATCTATAATATTTGGCAACCCTCCTGTGCAACGCCGCAGCTGCGATGGGCACTGGCCTCTCCGCACGCGCTGCGCGCGGGCAGAGTGCACAGGTTGCTCCCCATCTCACTTGCCATCACTCATTGCCCATCTTGGGAAGCCACGGCCTGTTTTGGGGCCCGTTCCTACAGTTCTTGTTTTGGCCACTGCTGCCAACAGCTTCCAGACTGGGCCATCAGACATGCTGGCCCAGCTTTGGTCCTGTTGCTACACTGAACGGCAGGTACATTTGCTGAACTAGAAGCAGGAGAAAATTAAATTGAGCTTTTAGTAACTGTTCCCTCAGCAGATACATAATCAGTGCCTGTGATGTCCCTTCAGAGATGGCCATAAAAAATTGCCTGAGTAATTAGTGATGAAGCTTCCTCAACATCCCGTGTTCTCGGTAAGTAGAAAAGCTAAAGGAAAGAGATCCTGTTTCCTGCTCTTTGCCTGACCATCATCTCATGCCACTCTCCAAAGGCAGGCAGGGTATGGACCAAACTTGGCCAACGCTCTCCACTTGGTTACTGTTCTACACAATTTCCTAGGAGGTCCAACCAGAGCCAGTTAAATATTGAGTAAACAGAATCCTTTAGGACACCATTAGGAAGAGCTGCAGCTCTTTCATTGATATTCTCATTCGTTTCGCTGACATTTTAAGATATACTCAAATACCTGCTCCAAAGCAGGTCAACTTTTTGATCATGTTCTTCCTTCTAAAGACAGTGTTGTCCATTTCACTAGGCAAACGGCAAGACATTACACACACTGCCAGGCAACGGTGCAATAACCAACAATGTATTTCCTTAATCATAAAACACAAAACAAGGAGAAACGATCAGCAAAAAAATCAGTGCAGTTTTGTAATGCAATTAAAAGTTTCTTACCATTTGCAGCTGATGTTGGTGGATCCCCTTAAAAAGAGAGAGAGAGAGAGAGAGAGAGAAAGAGTAAATAAAACTCTAACAGAATTATAGGCAATCACACTACAAGATGAAAAAGAAACCTTTTTTCTTCAGATCATTGTTCCACGTGGAATTACATGTGCTAAAGTGAAATCTAATAACATGCAGTGAAAACCTGACCACCAAAATATCAAGCTTATGATTTGCAGACTGATGTTCTCCACACTGAGGTCCTTTTTCCTGAGCAGGGAGTCCATGATGTGGAGAAAGCTTCCCGAGGACTTGCAGCAGACGCCCGTTCAGCACGGGGAGGAGGGCGGCACTGCCGCAGCCCTGGTGTCACCGTTACCTTTGGTGGTGTCTGCAGGTGAGAGCGGAGTGGAGCGTGCGGGTGGAGGTGACACGGGGACACGAGAGGGGGCACTTGTGGAATTGCCATCCGCTGCTGTAGAGTGGGGAAGAGAGACCACCAGTTGAACAACCCATCAAGACAAGGACCTCATCTCTAGTCAGAAAGGCCAGTTGTTTGCATGGCTTTAACTAAGAACGTCTTCATCCCATTGATAATTCTTAATGCAATAAACGTATCACTAAACCAATTAATACTTATGGACTCAAACAATAGCTTTAGCAGTGAGGGAGGTATCAACAGCAGATGACAGCTCGGTTGACGAGGGAAGTCAGCAACATCGCTGCAGCCCTGGTGTCACCATTACCTCTGGTGGTGTCTGCAGGTGAGGGTGAAGTGGAGCGTGCGGGTGGAGATGACACAGTGGGAGGAGAGGTGGCACTTGTGGAATTGTCATCTGTGGCTGCAGGGTTGGGAAAAGAGACCATCAGTTGACCAATCCATCAAGACAAAACCTCATCTCTAGTCAGACCAATTGTTAGTAGGTGTTTAAGGACATCCTCATCCCATCAACAATTTTAATGCAGTAAGACTGACCTCAGACAACATGTATCACTAAAGCAAGAAATACATATGGGCTAAAGTAATAGTTTTATCAGTGATGCAGTTAATCAACAGCAGATGCTAGCTCAACTAGTGTGGGAGAAGAGCAGCTTTGCTGCAGCCGTGGTGCCACCGATACCTTTGGTGGCGTCTGCAGGTGAGAGCGGAGTGGAGCGTGCGGGTGGAGGTGACACAGTGGGAGGAGAGGTGGCACTTGTGGAATTGTCATCTGCGACTGTAGGGTTGGGAAAAGAGACCGTCAGTTGAACAACCCATCAGCCTCATCTCCAGTCAGAAAGGCCAGTCGTTTGCAAAGTTTTAACTAAGGACATCCTGATCCCATCAACAAATTTTAATGCAATAGGATTGTCATCAGACAACACGTATCACTAAAGCAAGAAATATATTTGGGCTAAAGTAATAATTTTAACAGTGATGGAATTAATCCACATTGGACAGCAGTGGATGCCAGCCCAGTCAATGAGGGAGGAGAGCAGCTTTGCTGCAGCCGTGGTGCCACCGTTACCTTTGGTGGTGTCTGCAGGTGAGAGCGGAGTGGAGCGTGCGGGTGGAGGTGACACAGTGGGAGGAGAGGTGGCATTTGTGGAATTGTCATCTGCAGCTGTAGGGTGGGGAAGAGAGACCATCAGGTGAACAATCCATCCTAACAAAGTCCTCATCTCCGGTCAGAAAGGCCAGCTGTTTGCACGGCTTCCTCTGACAGTATTTCCTCAGACCAGATCTGATAGTACGTAGGTACATAGGTAACTACTGTCATGCTTATCGATACATTGTGCAACAGGATCAACTAATAACTTTGAAGTCCTCACGATGACACAGAGCAATGCACACAAGTACAAGCAGTATAAACTCACACCGACTGACTCTTGCTGAATGAAAAATGACTTTTTTGCTAAGGAGAGACACCAACACCACACCAATAGAAAATTCCCTTCTGTATACAATGCTCACTGTGCAAGAGGAAGGGATGCAAAAGTCAGTGTTCCTGTAAGATCTTTTCCCCTCCTGATTTCTAAATCAGGAACCAGGGGAATCAGGGCACTTTGGGCCGTCCTGAGAAGATGCCAGTAGTGATACAACGTTGTGCACGTTCTGCAGGTGTTACTGCCTCACCACCAAAACTGAAGATTGTTCTTGTCACTGCACGTTTTAGCCATTTGGCCTAAGAGGCTTCCACATGGCAGTAAGAAGCCAGAAAGCCTTTGTGAAGGCACCCTGGCTTCCGCAAGCCACCCCTCCCACGCAGCGCGCCGTGCGGGCGATCAGATGTCCACACATTCACAAGTCCCTCGCTGTAACCGTACACAAACTTCATCTACCCCTTGGCTTTTCCTTTCTTCCCCTCTTACTATTAGTTCTCCTCCATTTTCCCACTCTATTTCTTTCCTGGGTTTTGTGTGTGTGTGTCTTTCTTCAGCTGGTTCTCCACTGTTTATTTCTCTTCTACTCCAGCTTCAATACACGGTACTTCACAAAGTACTTCAATACATGGTACTTCATAGAGTTACATGTTGTAACCCTACTCTTTTGAAGAGACACACCTTCAACTTTTAAAACCACAGTCCCAACTTAATTGAGAAACTATAGTGCTTACAGCAGGTACACGTTTGGTTGTCTGTTGACAAGCCAGGGTCAAGACCTTGTGTCTCATCTGTGACACAGAGGCTCAACATCAGCACATCTCCCGAGAGGCCAAAGGTCCTCTCCTTACTGAGCTGACAAGCAGCAACACACGTGTTGACTGCTCAGCAGCTACCACAGATTCTGCACCCTCAGGCTGAAGAAAACCTGCAACAGCCATAAAAAACCCACAACCAGTGGCCACAATGTTTAAGTGACTTCTCTTTTGGCACTGAGCACGTGATATCCGGAACTATCAAAGTATCTTCGGCCTCAGAAATCCCAGGTAAGGACTGGTACCTTCGTTATTAGTAATTACATTAAATGAAGCCTGGGAACTTTGTAGGAGATACTATGAATTTTCCTATTTGTCACAAACAAGGCACTATCAATGTATCTTTACACTTTTGAAATTCAGCATTTGAAAGATGACAGCTGGTCACTCTAAGTTCCATTTATTATTCCTCTTTCTTTAACTGGTTTACCTAAATATCATCATTTTTCCCCCTTCTTCCCAAATCTCATTTTGGTTCAGTACATTAAGCATACCTTAGTCTCAAGCCTAAAATTAACTTAATATGAGCATCTATACAAACTAACTTTCACTTCAATGACAGTTTCTAAGAATAGAAGATGTTTCAGAAAAAGTCTCAAATAAAGCTTCAGAAGTTAGTGAAACATTTAGAAATCAAATACAATTAGAAATGTCATATAAGATTTATGGTTTGCTTATGATGACAGATGATGAATATTACACACAACCACAGAAGCACTGAGGTTGTGAGGCCTGGAGATCGGCTAGTTTGGGGAAAAGCCAACAACCAAACAAGAACTGGTAGACTCCCAGATCCCCCTTTACTTCCTCCAAAGAAGTCCTGGCATTTTAACAGACATCTGTGGCAGCTTTGCATCACTCTAAACCTTTCGTATGTCTCCTGTTCTTACCTGATTGGATTTTTTTATAGAATTAATTATAGCAACAGAAGAGGATGCAGTCAATAAAAATTCAGTAGGTGGCACCAGAACACCAAAAAATTCCCCAAACCCTCTCAGACAGTAAAGTGGATAATTTTCTCCACTTATCTTATTGAGAAATACTAGAAAAAAAATGAGAAAAAAAAAGGAGGATACCACCTCCACCAGGCTCTACATCAGACTGTGCTATGCCAGTGTCAGGAGGCAGTTACAATGAATTTAATTTCCCCAAAATATCCCACTAGCATCCAATACATCTGAGAAATTGCAAAGTGAACCTCGAAGTCACAACGCTCTTTAATCATGCTTATACTCTAAAACATATGGCTGGAAACTTGAAGGACGCAATCTAAGAATATCTGCAAAGTTCAGCAAGAATGTCCAACCGCAAACAACATACTGCAAGATACAACTGCCTGACAAGGGTTTAAACAGGAATTATCCAAAACCTTTGCTCAAATCTTAAACTGTAGTCAGCCTTAAATCATTTTTAAGATAATATAAAGATAATCTGAGTGGGAGAATTAAGTATACAAGAAGTTATGAAGGGTGTACACGGGCTTCCTTCCCCTTTCCCTTGATCCGGCCAGCGGCTAGCTCCTGCTGATTTGCCAGGAAGACTTATGTCCTATCCATAACGGATGTCTGGGCAGTTCTGGCCTTATTCTGGTGTCCTGCAAAAAGACACCGAGCGTGCATCCAGCCACCAGCTGGGAAGCTTGGCTAATTGCTTTAGTTCCCCTTAGTGTCTGGCTACCAGTTGGCAGACAGAGTGCAGCTGCCACCTGGAAGGGAAGGTTTTCAAGGGGAAGGCAAGTTCTCAAGGCAGACACCTCGAGCAGCTGAGCTGACCATCCTTCCTCTTGAAGGCTCCAAGACATGCAAGCCCCAAGAGTGAAATACGGGAGTGCTGTACTTTGAAGAAATCTCTAGCTGCTACGCAGGAAGAGCAAGGGGAAGAACCAGGCTGAAAAGGGCCAACTGTGTCAAACCCAAGAATGCAGGCTGTGTTGGGCACACGCAGGGGCAGAGGAGCAGGTGGCTTCACACCCGCTGCCGTGGATGGTCGTCACACACGTGTGGGAACCCGCTGTACACTGTGGCTGCTCAGGAAAGGCAGAATCAAGTGACAAGAGCAAGTGACTCAAGAAAATAAAACCCAGACCCACCATATTTTAGAAGACACTGTGTTTCAAATAAGTTTGATCTCCCTGAGCAGAAGGAAGCGCCAGCACGCGCTTCCTGCGCTAGGTGTTATCAGAGGAAATGCCAATCGATAACAGAGAGGCTGGGGAAGCTGCAACAAGAGTCAAACAGCACCATGCTTTTACAGGCAAAAATAAACGTATGCAAGGTAACACACGTACTACTCCATGCTGCCACTCAGCTTGCACGGCCGGTAAAGCGGCAGCGGGACGTTCCACCAGGAAAAGCGCCTGGCGGCGGCTCCCTGGGCCTCCCCACCTCGCTGCGCGCTGGACCGAGGCAGCGCGCTCGCTCCCGGCGCCATCCTCCTCCTCCTCCTCCTCCTCCGCGGCGCTCGCCACCCCTGCACCGACAGCAACAGGATGTGGTCGCGCGCGCCGGGCAGCCCAGCGCGGCGATGGGTCTTGGCGCGAGCGGCGCTCACGATACTCAGCTCCGTGCAAGGCAGCGCTGAACGGCGACACGAAGAGCGAGCGGCTCCTGCTGGGAGGTGAAGGGGGAGCGGGGCAAGGAGCCCTGCAAAACGCTGGCGGCCGCCCTGCTTTGGTTTATTTTTAAACTTCAAGTGAGATAGGATGTAATTCACACCTGCTTTAGGGCTCCCTGGCGCTGCCAGCACAGGGCACAGGGACCTTAGATCAACGAGCACGGGGGCCGGAGATGCTGCTGCCTCCTCCTGCTGCAAGCACAGAATAAAGGGATCCGTGCGACTCTACAAATAAGTCTGGGCAGACCTATAAATAGGCTTGCAAACACTTAAATATCTGAGTAACTCCACACCGCAGAGGGGCCCTCAAATTTTATAGGTAGGATCACATGTGCTAAAGTGCTTTCATAACCAGACGGCAGAATTACACTTTATTCTTTTATCATTAACCGCTTTTGGGGGGGAAAGTGCTGGGGCTTTTTCTTAATTGTTTGAAAGAGGCCATATAAAGTTCACAGGAAAAAAAAAAAGTTAAATTTTGCATGCTCGGGATAAAAAAAAAAAAAAAAAAAAAAAATA